>CM034152.1:705842326-706401711 GCA_019776745.2 Taxus chinensis | reverse complement strand
CTCAATAGCAACATACAAGGTGCGTGGATTTATCTTTGGTATTCTAAGTCCCTCAAATATTGCAACATAGCTATATTGTTTCATAGACAACTCCACCTACAGTATGATATTTTTCCTCTATGGAAGAGTGAGAAACAAAATTCTACTTATTACTTCCCCATAATATCGGTCCATATCCCAAAAATAATACAAATCTAGAAGTTCATTTCATGTCATCAATATTACACGTGTGATCCGAATTCGAATATCCATTCAAGAAGAAATGATCATTCTTATTTTTCTCTAGACCAATATCCATAGTACCCTTTGGATATCTCAAGATCAGTCTTACTACTTTCCAATGAAAAACTCTGAGTTCCATCATGAAACTGGAAAGATAGCTAGCTACAAAGATGATATATGGCCTAGTATATATGAGGTAAATAAGACTCCTAATCAACTATTGATAGAGAGTTACATTTACCAAAGGAGATGGATTTTTATGTTATAACTGAAGTCTCATCTCCATGGGTGTATATATTTGTGTGCAATCCATCATCTTGAATTTATCGAGGGATTTCCTGGTATATTTAAATTGAGAAACAAAAACATGATTCTCCTTCTTACATACTTCCAATCTAAGACAATATTGCATGAGCTTGAGATTTTTCATGTTGATCAATTGATTAAAATATTTCTTCGTAGCATTAGTCCTCATCATTGTGTTATAAGTGATGACTAGATATTTTATATATACAACAACTATCACAATCTCTCCTCCTTTCCTCTTAAGGTAGAGATTAGCATCATGTAGATTTATCAAAAATCCATGTTGAATTATATGTTCATCAATATTGATGTACAAAGTCAGGAGTGTATATTTAAGGCCATCTAGAGATTTTATAAGTCTACATACAATTGCTTATTCTCCAAGTATGAAAAAACCCCCAGGTTGAGTCATGTAGACTTCCTCTTGTATATCTTCATTCAGAACAGGTAGTTTTCATGCCCATTTGGTGGAATTTCCAACCAAACTAAGCAACTAAAGAAAATATCATCTGTATCATTTTGATCTTAATTGTGGGAGAAAATGTCTCCTCATAGTTTATGCCTTCCTTTTGTGTATACCCATTTTCTACCAATATCTCTTTGTACTTTTCAATAGTCCCATCTACTTTGTACTTTATTTTGAATGTCCATCTGCAACCAATGGGCTTCTTCCCTAGTGGAAGACCAACAAGATATTAGGTTTTTTTTTTTCATCGTTGACTGATACTCAACATCCATGGAATCTTTCCAAGATTTATATTATATGGCTTCCTAGATAGTGCAAGGCTCAACAGATTCAACAACTCTACTCATCAAACCAATGTGTCTACATTTTTTTTAATGTTCATGCATGGGATGATAATTTGTATTACATCCAACATGCCTACAACAAGTTTATTTATAGTTCTACATTACATAGTTCATTCTATATATGTTTTGATTTCATGTTCCAACTAGAAACATCTATAACATATCCTACTACACACCAATTGGCATTGAGTGGAAAACATAAGAAAGGGAAGTAGACAAAGCACTTTCTGTAACACATTTAATTTTTTCATCAATAGATTTTTTTTGCACCCAACATAAATAGAAAGAGCAAAACAACATGCATTGCACACTTCATACATTCTATGTTGGAAATAATTTTTGGTTGTATATTCAAAAATAAAAATTCAAGGGTCTTGTTATCCTAAATTACCCCCAGGTTACTTTGGCTTTAAAAAAATTTAAAATGGACTTAGCCATTTTTACAGGTTTGTGATGATCAAACGACTATCAAATTACACTTCCCAAAATCCCTAGCCATTGTCATTCAAAAATCCATGTGGTGTGGTTTCATTAGCAAGCTATATTAACAAAAGTCAACAGACATTCAAATTCCCATCAAACTAAATGACAACATTAATGGCGTTACGTGGCAACAACTTAGTGGTCCAGCTAAGTTAGACAAGATCAAAAATAGCTGGTGGTGATTCAATGGGATAGAATTTAAAAAGATTTGAAATAATGGAGCTTGGTCAAAGGATCTCAGTCGAAGACTTAGACGAGTTTTTATTAAACCCGTGGAACATTGGAAAACCACAATGCCAAGGAAGCAAAAAAGAGTTACATGGAGCCTTATCATTGGATTGCATTTAAAAAATCTAAAAAATGTGAAGTATCATCCAATCATATCCAAGAACGAAGAAAAGGCTGACAGGTTCTGACCTTGTGGATATGTGGAGCTTTCTCATTCGCTCACATTTTTTAGTTGTTAGTGGATATCAAAGAAAACTCTAAAAATTCATCAAATCATGGAGCTTTCCCATTAGATCACATTTCACAATTTTCAAAGGCTGGGGTTATTCAAGGACTGATATGCTAGTGTGTGGAGCCCTCCCATTGGCTCACATTTCACATCTATTAGTCGAGGGGAAAATGGAAAAGAAACGTGTTCATTTCTTAATGGCTCATGGTTATAAGGGTCTCATAGGGTCTGCAATGTGAAGGAGCATGGAGCCTTTTCATTGGTCCATGTGTGTAGAGATTTAAAAAGTTAAAGGATAGCCTGACATCCCAAAGAAACATGGAAAATTTCTATTGGCACGTATTTTCATAAAGGTGGCCTGCAAAAGTTAAAGTAAAGGATAGATGGCAAATGGAGAAGTATAGCCTAATATTATGACCCAATGGGAGGTAGACACTTGGAAAAATTAAAATCAAGTAAACGTTGGAAGAGCTCAATCTTTGAGATGATATAGAGCTTCCACATGTCAAATTTATGTGCTTCCCGATAGGAAAATATTCAAATGGCCATATCTTTTGATCCCTTGCACCAAATTAGACAAAATTTATATCACTAGAAATATCTCATTGAGCCATTCAATTTGACATCATCAAAATCTGCTATTGGTAATGTTTAGAGGTTAAAAATGGAAAAATGGATTTTAGAGGCAGAGGATAGTTATTTTTGCATGAAAATGGTCATATCAAGTTGCTCAACCACCAGACTTGATGAATCATGGCTCTATTTGCTTCTAGAAGAAGGAATTGATGTAGTAATGGCTCTGTGAAATGCCCATGTGTTTTGTAGAGGTCTTTAAGATAGATTGTCAGTGGTTGGAGCCCAGAAACTTAGTGACCCTTCTCTTTTCCCTCTTCTCTTTCTTCCTTCTCTTTCATTAGAGCTATATATTGTAAAATCTTTTGTTTTGAAAGGAGGACATTCAAAAATTGTAGTGGAACTCTGTAAAATTTGTTCCAAAGTAGTTATGATCCATCAAACTTCCAGTTTGGGCTTGGAAATGTGTTCTTGTGACTTCCTTTGCAATTATAATGGTATGTGCATAATTTTATTGCAATAAAACTTATTTAATGACCTATTTGTCTTTCCTTGCTTGTTTTAGTTGTAACCTTGCCTCTCTTTTACTTATTACATTTTTTTGTGCATGTCTTCCTTCCTTTGAAAGTTCATTATGTTGTGTTTCATGTGATAACAGATGGTAAATGAAGCTTTTGTCTATGTCACTTGTGTTTTTCCTCTCCCTTCTTCATATACTTATCTTTTTCCCTCACTATATTGTCTCTCACCTCCTTTTATGGTGTATCACCACTTTTAGTGTAGGTTTATTTTCATGCACTCTCTCCCTAGTCCCTTGGAATATTATTATAGGATTAGATAATTTTTCCTGTATTAGGATTAGATTATGGCATGTAGTTTAGGAATAATAACCAACTTTCTCTAGAGGGTTATCTCAAGCTCGCAACTCCCACAGCTTGAGAGATAACCCAATGTTAGCAAAAACTAGAGATTTGCATAGCCAAATCTCAAGGTGCTACTTTTTTGCACTAACAGTTATGGAATTCCTAGTGGGACAAGATTGAGGAGCTTTACATATTCATTTCATCAATTTTTTGTGCTCTTGGTGAAATGCCATCCTTTGGAGGTATGTTCAAGTACAACTGGCGACTCCATTTGGTTCAAACAACCCATCTCTGAACTTGTAGACCTTTGTTCCATCCATTTTCATTCATCTTTCCTTCCATATATTCATTTTCTTCCATCCTATTAAGTTGGGAAATCATGGATTCATTCCCACAATGGAATGCACACTTGCAGTAGTGCAACCAACCTCCAATGTATCCCAACTCACCCAAATCAATTCTATGATCAAATTTAAAACCACTATGCTCAACCCTATGAACAATGTCAAGATCAATTTGGTTATGGATCCTATCAAGAATAAGGGTATGCATATGATGACAAAATTTACCTGGAGAATGTTGATGTGTAGGAGAAGATTCAAATAATGAAAGCTAGCATGGTTCAATCCTGGGCTACAACACAGATAAAATCATTCAGGATTGGCTATAGGGCACCTTTTTCATGGGAAGGTCCTTTTCCAAGACATTACAACCTTTAGCAGTAACTTGACTTCATGGTTGAAATGTTGTCACAACTTGTAGCATGGATCTAGGAGGTAGATGCTTATGAACAAATTTCAAGACAACCTTGTCAATGGGTAAGTCAATCACTAGCTCCTTGTTCTTCTTTTTCTCATTCCCAAGCTTTATCATTTCAGAATTGTCATGATTCAAGCCCATTTCCTGTTATCCCAAGTGTTTATTTCCCTTCTCCATCTTCCAATATTCCATCTCACCTCAATTATTCTTCCCTTTTCCCTTCCAAGTAGCCATCTCCTACAAAAAAATAAGAAGTTCTACCCCTTCCACCACCACAAATAATAGCTAAACCTGTTGTAATCTAATCCACCCCTCTTCTTGCTTTCCCAAATTTATCTTGGCAAGGAAACAGTCAAAAGAACAGCCAAGGGAAACAAGAAATGACAGAGAATATGAAAATATGGGCTCTTAGGTTTTGTATTGAAAAAATTCCCTTAGTGGTGAAGCCAAAAGGGGAGGAAAAAGTTGAAGAACCAATGGTGGCTAAAGATGATATTGTAGCAGCAGTAGAGAAAACTTATGGCATGGTATTCAACATCTGCAGTAGGACAGGATAATGCTTGGGGTCAAGCATTTCTCAAGAAGGGAGGATTGTAATGTCCCATTTTCTACACCAAATGCCTAAGGGCCAGGTCGAGTCCAAGCCGTGGTCATACCCAAGGGGCTGTGGACACTGAGAGCTATTGGGAAGGGGCCACGTGGTTCTAATATTCAAGTTTTACGTTTGTGGGTCACTTTTGGACCATGGAAACTTAAAAAGGAAAAATTAACTTTAGTTACTTTTATTTTATTATCCCCTCCATGGAATGAAATGTGTCTAGGATTATTGGGGATCTTTTTCCATGGAGAAGTATATAAGGATCTAGGAGAGAAAGGAAAGGGAATTTCGCATACATTTTATTCTCCTTCACGTGGAACTTTTGTTTGTGCACCTATAGCTTGTGGAGTAAAATCCCATAGGGACCCTAGCTTCGGTGGTGAGAGACTCATCCCTAACTAGCAGGGCATTCTTTGGTAGTGAGAGATCTACCCTAGCTTGTCATTTTGGAGCCACTTTTCTAGGATGTGTGATAGAGATATTATCAGAGGTTTCAGAGGAAGGGTTTTGAGGGTTTTGGGGGATTTTGGGGAAGATAACCAGAGGAATTTCATGTCAGATTTACAGAAGTCATTTGGGCAGGGTGCAACATCACTTTGGAGGCATCTTCATCAATGTCCAACCCTTTTTCAAGCTAGGTGACTTCCAGCCTTTATTTTGAGGGTTTCTAGTTGGCCCCTTTTAGATCTAAAGGTTGAAATGTCATTTCCTATATTTGCTAATGTTATTTCTAAAGACTCATAATTTTTTCTCTTGTATTGGGTGAGTTACAAATTTTATAAGTTTTCCATCTGTCTAGGGCACACTGTAATTTTTTGGCAACATTTTAATTTTTGTAAAATCCCAAAAATAGTCTTCTAATGTCATTTATAATAATATCAAGCTCTCTTTAAATTTTCAAGTAATTCGGGTGGACATTTTGGGAAATATTAAGGTTCTTTAGTTTGCTTCCCTAACTGTAAAAATCTAGAAAAATTAGTATTTTATGTGGCTAAAAATTTTCAATATTTTGGTTCATTTTTAAGTGGTATCCCACAAGGGATATTTCAGAATCCATAGTCTTCCAACTGGGGCACATGGGAACTGGACCGGCACATTTCACTGAATTGACCCCAATAGTCAAAATTAGTCCGTGGATGGAAAGTCCACAAGGTTACCTCTGCCATTCCTGCATCCACATTCTTAGCCTTATAAATATTTGGGCAAGTGTATTTTCCAATTGAAATATGGAATTAAAATCCCAATTTGTTTCATTTTTTCTGGATCTTATGGTAGTCAAGCAGTTGTCGAACCAATTCTAATAGAATCTATTTATCGGTGGGACATCTTTGCAACTTGCATGGAGCACCTATGAAGTTAGGAATCTGAATGTAAGTAAATGTGGGGAACTAAAGGTAGATACCTCCCCACTCACGCACTTTTGTGAAGGATTTGTCAGAAATCCTCCAGTTATACAACTCCTTATCGAAATGGTAGAGAATAACAGAAAAGAAGGCATCGTTGATCCTGCAGAAGTGCTTTCTTCCCTCATCCAGTGTGAGTTAAGGATAGAAATCATATATTTGAGAGGTGCTTAGAATACCCTTAGTATTCAACCTAGTGAAATATCCCATAGCAGTTGATTCATTAACCAAGAAATATGTCAAATAGAAACTCTTTGAATAATGCACTCTACCCAACTGATAGCAAATGGAGCTACTAATATGCTCCCCCCATCTAATAAATTCCTTATTATTTTTTATGGTAGCAATATATAAGAACATCCACTCCTAGAATTCCTTTACAGAGGGAAGACATGAGACTCTTCTTAGAAACACAATGATGTCATTGACCTCCTGAATGAAATCTGACTGTTACATGGTCTTTGACAATTTGGAAAAACTCTTGGAAAGATAACTTTTCAATACGTCCGTCATGCACAATTCAGCTTCTTTGTCCCAATGTTCCACTTCTGACTCTAGTGAACTGTGGTGTAATTTTCAATGTCAATGATTTTGAACAAATATTCAAAGAAATATGGGTCCAAGTGGATCGCAACTTTGCCATCAACATTTTTAGTTGTCATAGATTATTCATTGTAGTGAGTTATGGCAGATAGTGTAACATTCCCATTTTAAGACTTTAGAAACAAGGAATTTTTTATTTATTTATATAATGTTCTCTATTCTAAATATAACATTATTTAGAACAAACATTCCATGCCAATTGAATTCAAATAGATAACCATATGTAGTTGTAATGACTCGGTGATCCACTGATCTATTCATTTCATAACTCAGTAATCTACCAATCTATTTATGTTATCTTAAGTATTGAATACATATTGTATACTTCATATACTTGGTTTTCCTACCCTACACTAGGTACTGAGTGATCTGTTTAAAGGACATATCTAAATATTTTGTTACCAATATTCATCTGATGTCACCTTGTTTTAAACTTGGTGACATAGGACAACACAACCAGCAACTTGCGATACTTTGGCCAAATTTTTACAACATATTGTGTATGTCTCTATTCCTAGACGACATACTCATCATTTTGGAATATGTCCTTCACCTCACTCCTCTATTATCATGATTTGTCTTTACTGACTACCATCAGTCCAATTGTCCCAGGTTTAACCCTAGCCCTAGTTAGAAACATTAAATATTATAGGAAGACACTCACAATGACTTAGGGTAATGGGCATACTCGGTTGACCTTAAGTCAACCGTGTGTGCCAAGGTACCCTGAGCCATTGGAAGCTACTTCTTATCCTAAATATGCCACTAACCTGACCTAGAGAGAAACTAAGTTCAAGTTCATATTGTGTGTAGATCTGGATGATCAATGCAGAAGGGTGATGCCACATGTCAACTACAATGCTATATTCTCGAGAAGACCCAATTCTTCTCGAAATTACAGCCATGCAATTGGTGTGTGCCAAAATCCTACAAAAACTTCCTCATCGAGGGTACATACCCCAAGGATATTATTAATGCATTGTTAATTTGGATTAATACACTGGTTTTAGTAACCCTGCTAAACCCTAATCCAACTCCCCTTAAGTTCTTATTGTATACTTGTATCAATCGAGTATTAAAGAACTTCATTAAACTCATGGTTGCTTTTAATGTTCATTTTCATGGTGTAACCAATAATTAACCAAAACATGACAGTGATATCATAAGATTCATTAAAATGTACTATAACTTTCAGGAAGGTTTAACAACCGCTTATTTCCAACTAAAATAGACTTCATAAAAAATTAAGTCTATTGATTATTAATCATCTCTCCAAACCTTTTAAGTTTATATTCAATTGAGAGAGAGAGAGAGTCTTCCTCTTAATGATTTAGTATTAGGGTATATAATTCCCAATATCCATAGTTCTTAATTCATGTTTATTACACAACACATTACTATGTTAAATTGTTTAGATAAAACCCAGTATTATGCAACTCAACAAGTTTCTTCATTATAAGGGAAATTGAACTAATTCCTGTTGTTGCAGACTCACAGCACCCCTGGATGTAGATCAAGCTTCTAGGCTAATGTTCAGGCATCCAGTGTGATTGCACAACATGGAATCCTTTCTCCAAGTGTGGGACTTGTGAAGATGAGAAAAGATTCTCCAGAGAAGGCTGGTTCCTGATCCTCTGTTCAGATGCATACAAAAAATGCAGAGGGTTTACTAAAACCTAATCTAACTTGCCAAGGAGACAGGGTAAGAAAATGCATAGAATAAAACCTAAACTACAAAGGTGATGCACCGAGGAATATTAGACATTTGTTTTGAAAATTTAACACAAACCACATAAATGCAATACAAACACCATGCACAGGTAACCAAACTGCAATAAGAGATCAAAACGACAGCAATGAATACATGAGAGGGTTGAGAATCAATCACGAACATATATATTATTGCTCGAAAGTCAATATAGTATATTGCAGTGGCCAAGAGGCAAAAGACTGGCATTACAACCTATATGGGAGGTTTGAAAACTCCACAAACTCTCTTGCAATCGAGGGAAGAAGGGAGGATGCAAAACAAAAAAATGTCCGTTGTCTTAAAAGGGATCCTCTTTACAATATATATCAAAAAATGAGAGAGGAGAGAGGGGAAATTCAGAATCTACTCCAACCACTTCTTGGTAGCATTTAAATCATCTCATTATGATCCAAGCGGCGGATCCTGGCAAAACGGCGGGCTGTCTAACAGGAGCGGCGAGCTGTCTGCTGTATTAAAGTTGGTTGTTGAAGCATTACACACGTCAGAGATGTTTTCTTAATTTTCTCCCTCCAAACTGCACCAAAATGAAAGACTGACCCTAGAATCATGTATATAATTTCAACAGCTTTCCGTTGATATAAAGAACATGCAAATCCGAGCTCTGGATCAAAAGATATGAAGGTCTGAAGATTTAGGGCACAAAACAGGTGAAAACGGATTTTAAAATTTCTTTTCCCACGTTCTACCATCTGGACGACATGTGGCAGGCTCTGGTCCGCTGAGCAATTCCCTCTCTCCACCTTTTCGTGGGTTTTTCTTATGGGCCCCTTAAACTTGGACACGTGGCACTATTTCATTGGTTTGGATCAGTGCTCGAAAACTCGCCCCTTTGACTTTTGGACCTTTTTCCTTTGCGACATGTGTCATGCTTTGATTTGTCCATGGGCCTGCCAGATTTTTGCATCCACCGTGTCCTTTTGTCCCAAATGTCCCAGTGCTTTGCGGGCTGAAATCCTCTGATCCGCTTGAAATGGGCTTCCTCATCCCTTTTCTGTCAGTGACACATCGCGTGATCTGATTGGCTTTCGGCTCCTTCGGCTATCCGCGTCCCGCGCGTCCCTTTGTCCCACTTGTCCTTGTGCTGCAATTTCCCATTTTGGCCAAACCGGCCGGTTCATGCCCTCCGTGTACATTTCTTCCACTTGTCCCAGTGCTTCGCAGGCCGACTAGAGGCGTTTCGGCTGAACCGCACCTTGGTGTCCCGAACCTCCCAAATATTTCTAGAACAAGGACTTAGCCGATTTTCACAATTTTTTTATGGTCCAGGCTTATTTTCTACAACTTCTCGCATTCTCTCAGAGCTCATTCTTTTTCAACCTGGGACTTGAGAATCCTGATGTATGTTATCAATTCAACCCTGGGGGGTGAAGTTGGATAACAATTTGGTGACTCAACGGGGTCATCTGCCTGCTAGATGAAAAGACCAGTTGCCTTTTTGCGATCCATTGGGCATGGAGTCATAAACAATGACCTGAAATGAGCCTGATACTATAACTCCCTCCATGAGAGCACGCTGAACTGTAAAAACTCAAACTAGGAGTGACAAAACCTACGTCAAAGCACTTAGGGAGACTGAAACCTAACTACAACAAGACAATGTGCATACGCACTTAGAGGAATTGAAATCTAGACTAATATTTACAAGGGTGAACCTTTTATTTTTAGTAGCAATGTTTGAGATAGATTCCATTTACTGGAATCTGTAGTTCTTCACCGTCTAATGAGGCCAATTAGAAATCATTTCTGCTCTTGCACTTTGTGACCATGTATGGGCCACTCCAAATAGCATCAAATTTTGAATGCCTTCCCAGTTTTGCTCTATCCGCATCCCATTTCAACACTAGATCTCCAACTTGAAAAGATCTATCCTTGGCCTTTCTATCAAAGGTTTTCTTGATCAAAGCTTGATCCTTTTCCATTGCTTGGGATGCCTAATTTCTGATCTCTTGCAGCTCCATCAACTCTGCATATCTCACCTCCATGGGCTCAAATTCAAGTAACTCCAGCTGCTTCATGAGTTCCAATGTTGGTAACTCAAGTGACATGGGCAAGATTACCTCTCTTCCATAGACAAGCTTGAATGGAGAGTTACCTGTGGATCTTTTGGGAGTGATCCTATCAGCCCATAAGGCTTATTTCAGCTTGGTATGCCAAGACTTCTGATTCTCATCAAGAGTTCTCCTAATGATCCTTAAAAAGTTCTTGTTTATAGACTCGGCCTGGCCATTACCCTGAGGGTAATAGTTTGATGAAGTGCTCAGGTAAATACCGTTCTTGACGGCCCACTCAGTCACCTTAGATCCAATGAATGCCAATGCATTATTAGAGATTATTGTGGTAGGTACACCAAATCTGGTTGTTATTCCCTCATAAAAGTCTAGGATGCTAGACTCATTTGCCTCTTTGAGTGCTACTGCTTTTGTCCATTTGGTGAAGTAGTCGGTGGTTGTTAAAATCCATTTATGCCCTTGGCTTGAATTGGGGTTAATGACTCCAATGAAGTCCAAACCCCATTCCATGAATGGCTGGTCAACTGAGATTGGATGCAATGGAAGGGCAGCAAACTTCTCTTTTCCTGTGAAGAATGCATAATTCTTACACCTCTTGATCCATGCATAGCAATCACTGAAGATTTTAGGCCAATAATAACTAGCCTTCATGATTTTTAGAGCTGTCACTCTTGGTGCAAAATGGCCACCAGCTGGTCCACCATGAAACTCTTCCAACACCCTTTGAATCTGATCTGTGCTAATGCATCTCAGCAGCACTCCATTCACGTCTGTCTTGAACAAAACTCCATCAACAATGGCATACGAAACAACCTGCAACCTGAAGTGTCTTCTTTGGGTCTTGTTCATCTCTAGGGGGCACTAGCCTGTACCTAGGAAGTGCATAATATCTTGGGTCCAGCAAGGAGTGGGGGAAGCATCATCTTCTTCTTGATTGCCACTTGGCTCATGATTGTCCTGGACTGTCAAAACAGCCTCTTCTTCATTGCATACTTCCTTTTGCTTCCCCAAAACCAGCTGCTCACATAGTCCTTTCCCTCTTACCAGCTTGGTGATCTTGATATCAATGTCATACTCCATGACACGGGTGATCCAACTTACCCTTTTCTCATTCAAATCCTTGTTGAGGAGGAAGTCTTTAACTCCAGCATGTGAGACCAGCAACTGGACCTTGTTGTTTGAGACTAAATGCTTGAATTTCTTCAAGCTTCTGATTACTGCAAGTACATGCTTTTCAATAAAAGAGTACCTCACCTCGTAGTCATCTAGGCTCTGACTGAAAAAGGCAATCGGCTGCTCATCATTATCTTTGTTCCTGCTGTACCAGAATGGTAGAGATAGTGTCATCACCTCCAAATGCATAGAGGATGAAATCCTTGGAGAAGTCTAGGTTAATGAGAGTTGGTGCTTGAAAGATAGCTTTTTTGATTGCCCCAAAACTCTCCTTTCCTTCTATTTTCCACTTGAAAGACATGCTCTTCTTTAACATTTTGGTGATGGGCTTGACAAGGGCTGCAAAATCTAGGATAAACCTGCGGACAAAATTGATCCTTCCCAAGAAGCTCTGAAGATCCTTCTTGAAACTTGGCAATGGCAATGCTCTTATGGCTTCAACTCTCTCTAGGTCAATTGTTAGTCCCTCTTTCGAGACAATATGGCCAAGGAGCTTTCCTTCATGTGCAAGAAAGATGCACTTCTTGGGGTTCAAAGACACTCCGAACTTTCTACACCTCTGAAACACTTGCCTGAGGTGAAAGAGATGGTCTGCTGCATTCTTGGAGAATACAGTGATGTCATCAAGGTATATCAGCACTATCTTGTTGATCAAGCCCTTGAACACCATGTCCATTTCCCTTTGAAAGGTAGCACCAGCGTTGGAAAGCCCAAATGGCATCTTCTTGTAAGCATACGTGCCCCATTTAGTTGTGAAGGCTGTCTTGAATTGGTCCTCTTCTTTTACCATCACCTGATTATACCCTGAGTAGCGATCTAGGAGACAGAATCTCTCTGAACTGGATACTACTTGCAATATTTGCTCCATGGAAGGGAGTGGATAATGATCCTTGAGAGATGCCCTATTGAGGTCTCAGAAGTCCACACACAACCTGATTTCTCCGCTCTTCTTCCTGACCGGAACCAAGTTAGCAACCCAGCTTGAGTGCTTGATTGGGAATATAATGCTTGCCTCTATTAGCTTATTTAGCTCTTTCTTCATCAGAGGCTCAATGTGAGGGTTGACTGGTCTCTGCTTCTGCCTAATGGGCTTAGTATCTGGATCCAATTCTATGGTATGTTGTGCCAAATTTGGATTGAATCCTCTCAAGTCTTCATAGCTCCAAGCGAAGACATCTGGAAATTCTTGGCAAAGCTGAACAAAATAATATTTCTCTTGTGAGGTACTTACTTTGCCAATCTGTAATGTTTTGCCTTCTTCCACTAAAATAGGGTCTGAATCCTCACCCTTTACTTGAATGTTTTCCTTCTCCTTCCGGAACTGATCATTCGGGTTGAAGATTGACTCCAAGGTTATGAGGCCTTTTGGTTATTTGTTAGTTCTCAACTGCACCACTTGGTCACCATACTGCTGATGCAACTTGTCTTGATTCCTGGCAGAGAACTCAGCTTCTTCTTGTAGGAAATTGATGATTTGCTGGTCATTCTCAAACACTTGCCAACTGACATTGTTATCCGGCACTGAAGGCCTCACAATCATGTGGATGTTTGGCTGTACCTTGTCTTGTTGAATGCTTTTCGTAATGTCAAAGGCTGCCCCTAGTGCTGCAAGCCTGTCAGCAGCTTGATTCTCTTTCTTGGGAATGGATTCAATGCCAAAACCTTCAAAATCTTCCATGAGGTCGCACACCCTGTTCTTGTAGCACCTGAGTAGATCATTCTTGGCAGCATGTCGTCCCTTGACCTGATTTACAATCAATTCACTGTCCCCAAAGACTTGTAGATTCTTTATTTTTCTCTTGATTGCCCAATGCATCCCTTGCACCAAGGCTTCATATTCAGCAGTGTTATTGGAGCATGAAAATTGAAATCTAAAAGCTGAATAGTACTTTATTCCTTTGGGTGAAACAAGCATGGCTCCACCTCCTGCACCTTTCCTACTCCTTGATCCATCAAAAAACAGCTGCCATACCTTGTTGTCATCATTATGGCTTGGCTTGGTGACTCTAGGAATAGGTTGATTTTCTTCGTGTATATAATAGACTCCCAGCTCATATTATTCTACTTCTTGATAGGGATCAAAAGCATGTATCTTGTTTGCCCATTCATCAAGAGTTAGGTCCAGGATACTTCCAACCTTGGTGTCAGCCTCATCAGTACTAGGGTGATCTTCTTGATCAAATGCTGAGCAATTGGCATTAATCTGACTCGGGGTGTAAGGCTCAATATGGAAGTTTGCAATGGGTTCGGATCTGATTGTGGCCTTAGTTCCATACCTTGTTCTAAACAGCATGTGAGACCAATCAGCAAACAAATACCCTCCAATCTTGGCTGTGAAGTCCCTTGATAAGCAAAGGGCAAGAGTGGTGGAAGGTCTATGATTGATACATCTTGTAAGACAACAACATTTGGACATGCATGCAAGGTAAGACTCAAGTTTTTAATCACTCCACCTGTTGCTATTGCTGTCCCATCCAATTGCACTACTCCTTTAGATATTACTTCATATTCGAGACCTAGCTGATCAGCTATTTGCTTGGGCATCACGGAGCTACTTGCCCCGGAATCAATCATGCAATTGTGTACTAGTTTATCCCCAATTATTAATGAAACATAGAAAGGAGGGGGCTTCAACATTTTACCTTGTTGTCCTCCATGACTTCCTTCAGGCTGGTCAGCATTTGTAAGCACTTTGTCTTGCATCTGAACCCGCTGATTCAAAGTTGTCCAATCCTTCATGGCAGCTTACAGCAGATCTCTTTGGCCTAGGATAGATAGGGATTCCCACATTGATATGTTAATGTTTGTCTTCTTCATTTGATCAATGATACTGAATGGTGATGAAGAATCTCTCTGTTATCCTTTGGTTTGCACGTTTACTCCCTACACGTGGGCAGCAACAGCTGGCGTTTGAGTTGGCCTAGGGGCTGTTCTTGGCTTCCCTTGTGTATTTGAAACTGGAATCTTCTTGCCAATCATTTGTGGAGCCGTGGAAGGCTGTGGATTGGCTGGGGCTAATGGTTTTTCTTCACCCAGATTCCTCCTTTTTGACCTTGTGTTGGCTGCAACACCTTGAGAAACTACCTGATTCATGCCACAGAAATCTTCTGCTTGCCAGTTCACCAATGTAGTGTCATTTGGGGCTGATTGCTGTTGGAATGTTTCTGGTTGTTGGTTGTTTCCTTGACTGCCTTCGCCCTCCACACCGGTAGTTGTCACCATTAGTGCTTAATTGAGAGCACCATTGAAGCACATGGATTTGTTATGAGGCTCGTTGCATGGAAAGCACCAATCATATTCCTGAGCAATGTTGTTCTGTGTTGGCACTAATGCCTTAGAGGCAGATATGGCATTTGGATTATAGGGCTGGAATGGTCTATTGGCAAGAGGCCTTACTTGGTTTTGATTTTGATTCATATTTGCAGTTGGATTAGGAGGTCTTTGTGGTTGGTATGGCTGCCTATTAGGCTGAGCTTGAGGTTGATAAGAAGGTCTGAAACCTTGGGCTTGCTGCCTCTTAATAGTAACCAGCTCATTTCCCAAATTTTGCAACTGTTTCATGACCTCTTGGAGTTCATTTGAAGCACTTGGAGATGAAGTGGAAGCTTCATTCAAACTCTGATTTCTAGGAGTGGGAATAGGAGCCAAAGTGGGTGCTTGACTAGTGCTTGGATTTTCTAAGTTTGGATACAAGGGCATAGGAGGCCTAGGAGCCAGTTTACCAGCTTGAATAAGATAGTTTTCAGCTCTAATGGCAATGCTATAAGCCATAGGGATTGTTGTGCCTCCCATGGACTGAATTAACATAGAAATATTAGAATTCAAAGCTTTAAGGTAATATAGAAAAGCACCTCCTACTGTTGGCTTGACTGCCACTGGAATCCTATCCCAAGACCTTTGAAATCTGAAGTTGAAGTCAGTCAACTGCTCGTTGGGGGCTCTCTTGATAGTTGTCAACTACTCCAAAAGAGACAAGTTGTCTCCCTTCTCTCCAAATTACTCGTGAAGTGCAATGCACATCTGATTCCAGTTTGTAATAGAACCAGCCCCAAGGCTCCTAAACCATTGCAATGCTTTACCCTGAATGAAGATGGCCAGTAATTTGACAGCCACTTGCATTTCATCGATTTCATGGATTGCACAAGGTTAGCAATATCTTTAACATGATCACCTGGAGTAGTCTGATTTTCTCCAGTGAAGTAGGGAATGTTCTTCAAGGCTGCAATAGGAACTGGATGTTGTGCATTGAGAGCAAGTGGGCTGCTACCTGTGAAGTTGATGTAGGGGTTGTTCTGAGCCATTCTGATTGGTCTTAAAACCCTTGTATATTGAAAGAAAGGCCTGTCAGGTGGAGGAGTTGAGAGAGTTCTGTTTGGTGGAGATGGAGACCTTTGAATCCTTCTTCCTCTTTACCTTCTTCTCGAAGATAACTACAGGTATTCAAACAGCACTTCTTCTTCTCCAACTCTTGACCTTGTGGTGATTCTTCTCATGAGTTTTTAGGCCTGCACTGCTGAAACCAGTTGATTCTTTCCCTTGGAGTCGCCAGATATGCAAATAATAGCTCTTATAAGCAAGAAAACTGTAGCAGATGCATATCAACTTTGCTGCAATAAAAAATGAGACCTCTAGTGTCCCACAGGGCGTGCCAAAACTGTTGTTGCAGACACACAGCACCCCTGGATGTAGATCAGGCTTCTAGGTTGATGTTCAGGCATCCAGTGTGATTGCGCAACATGGAATCCTTTCTCCAAGTGTGGGACTTGTGAAGATGAGAAAAGATTCTCCAGAGAAGGCTGGTTCCTATTCCTTTGTTTAGATGCATACAAAAAATGCAGAGGGTTTACTAAAACCTAATCTAACTTGCTAAGGAGACAGGGTAAGAAAATGCATAGAATAAAACCTAAAACTACAAAGGTGATGCACTGAGGAATATTAGACATTTGTTTTGCAAATTTAACACAGACCACATAAATGTAATACAAACACCATACACAGGTAACCAAACTACAATAAGAGATCAAAATGACAGCAATGAATACATGAGAGGGTTGAGAATCAATCACGAACATATATATTATTGCTCAAAAGTCAATACAGTATATTGCAGTGGCCAAGAGGCAAAATACTGGCATTACAACCTATATGGGAGGTTTGAAAACTCCACAAACTCTCTTGTAAGCGAGGAAAGAAGGGAGGATGCAAAACAAAAAAATGTCCGCTGTCTTAAAAGGGCTCCTCTTTACAATATATATCAAGAAATGAGAGAGGAGAGAGGGGAAATTCAGAATCTTCTCCAACCACTTCTTGGTAGCATTTAAATCATCTCATTATGATCCAAGTGGCAGATCCTGGCAAAATGGCGGGCTGTCTAACAGGAGCAGTGAGCTATCTGCTGTATTAAAGTTGGTTGTTGAAGCATTACACGCGTCAGAGATGTTTTCTTAATTTTCTCCCTCCAAACTGCACCAAAATGAAAGATTGACCCCAGAAACATGTAGAGAATTTCAACAGCTTTCCATTGATATAAAGAACGTGCAAATCCAAGCTCTGGATCGAAAGATAAGAAGGTCTGAAGATTTAGGGCACAAAACAGGTGAAAACGGATTTTTAAATTTCTTTTCCCGTGTTCTGCCATCTGGATGACACGTGGCAGGCTCTGGTCCGCTGACCAATTCCCTCTCTCCACCTTTTCACGGGTTTTTCTTATGGGCCCCTTAAACTTGGACACATGGCACTATTTCATTGGTTTGGATCAGTGCTCGAAAACTCGCCCCTTTGAATTTTGGACCTTTTTCCTTGGTGACACGTGTCATGCTGTGATTTGTCCACAGGCCTGCCAGATTTTTGCGTCCACTGCATCCTTTTGTCCCAGTTGTCCCAGTGCTTCATGGGCCGAAATCCTCCGATCCGCCCGAAATGGGCTTCCTCGTCCCTTTTCTTCCGGTGACACGTGGCGTGATCTAATTGGATTTCGGCTCTTTCGGCTATCCACGTCCCACGCGTCCCTTTGTCCCACTTGTCCTTGTGTTGCAATTTCCCTTTTCGGCCAAACCGGCTAGTTCACGCCCTCCGCGTACATTTGTTCCACTTGTCCCAGTGCTTCGTGGGCCGCCTGGAGGCGTTTCGGCCGAACCACGCCTTGGTGTCCCGAACGTCCCAAATATTTCTAGGACAAGGACTTAGCCGATTTTCATAATGTTTTTTCTGGTCCAGGCTTATTTTCTGCAACTTCTCGCATTCTCTCAGAGCTCGTTCTTTTTCATCCTGGGACTTGAGAATCTTGATGTATGTTATCAATTCAACCATGGGGGGTGAAGTTGGATAACAATTCCCATTATCCATCTTATCAAAGATAACAAGATAAGCATAACATAATATAAAGAATATAAACAAGATAGAAATTTCATCTTTCTTATAAAATTACAAGATAATTTACACAACAAACGCAAATAAATCATAACTCGCAATTCACCATTACAACTTATAAAATTTACAAGACTATGCACTTTAGGCAAATTGCATAACAACAGCCTTCAATCTATAAAGTATATAACTTTTCTTCTACAATTCAACAAAAGAATGAATCAGAATTCTTTAATAAGAATTAGACATATATCAGCCAATGCATCATATAAGTTTTTTCCTTCTTTTACCACTTACGTCGTCCATCTGCAAAAATAGCTAGCACGAGTCAGTTCAATGAACTGAGCATGATAAGTACTAAGCATGAAAATGAAGTGCATCCCACTAATTGTTTCATTAAAGCAACATTGATTTAATGAGAAAATTAAAATATCATACAATAAACATAAGTGATCCCAAACAGAAAAGAAGTACATTAATAAATCTACATCAACTTTTAAGAGAGAAGTAGAATATAAATAACAATATTTGCCTAATAACTTAAAGTTCTATTGATTCTATCAATGGCTTGTAAACAAACAATAGATTCTACCATCCCATTATTTCATAATTTTATCCTAATAGAATACCACATTTATCTTCTTTATACTACAAAAGAAGTGTAAACAGCATGGTTCATTGTAGGATTATTCATCTATAACCTAAGCAAGAATAAGAAGAACCATTATGTACCATGCCCAAACCTATAACCTCAAAAAGACAGACCAAGTTCATAACATGAATTACCTGTTCCTTTCCAGGAACAATCTTACACATTCAACATTAGAATATACATCAAAATAGAATTCCATAATAATACAAGAAAGTATAGAAAATCGGAAGAGACCAACTACAATTCCAATTCCAACTCTACATGCTAGAAGATATCCATCAAAGACCAGAAATCAATGTTCACAAAAAAAGTAGCACCAAGAGGAGTTAATATCTACTCAAGTTCTTCACAAAAGATAAAGAGTACAAGATACAAAATTACTCCTTTCCATATAGACTAGGCAAGACTAGTCAACAACAGTCAAACCCATAAATATCAATTTACATATCAGCAAAACCCTCTTGGCTACTAGCTCTCTACATTATTTCAACAATGATTTAAACAAGGTAGACCAATAGGTCATAATAAATCACCATCTCGAAAGAGAATTGAGTACAGAGAAGTTCAAACAATGAGATTATCCAAAGATAGAAAAAAAAGTAATTCTAATAAGGAAAAGACCAATAATAAATCATTTCCTTCTACTAAACAAAAGAAGTTCCAGTTTCAAACCAATTCAGGATGAAAGTGTATTGCAGACCCAAAACAATATACTAATCACAAAAGAACACACACACACACACATTCTTTCTCAAAGAGAAACCAGGGTCTTATTCATTTTATCAGTCGAGAATAACATCCCAAAATAGTAAATGATAAAGTTTAGAATTACCTACAAACCCAAGACTACAAACTCATAAGGATTCACCATTTAATACGAAGAGTAAACAATTTTTGTTTCAAAGAACTAAGCACAAAACAATAGAATGGAGAAAGTATCTTTCCCATATAGATCCAGTGTCCATGGTAATGACTCATCCATCCACTGAAACCCAAAATTGCCTTAAAGAAACAGAAGAGAGAGTAAGAACCAGAAATGTTTAAGTCAGAAGATGTCTCAATCTTAATTCCCAAGCAATAGGAACAGAATTCAAAACAAAACTCTCACATCCACAAAATCATGACAAAGGTGACTTAGCTTCAACCAAACAGTCAACCCAGAACGCGGGATTCCTCAAGACAGAGGGGAAAGAACATCCCATTCTATTCTCATACCAATACCATCTCAAGGGATTCATTATAGTAAAAAAAAAAGTTCCATGTTCCTTTAAGCAAGAGATTAAAAGTTCCAAATCTCAAAGAGATTTTAAACGACTCAAACAAGCTTTCACCCAGTTCCGTGGTGAGTAGTCACTCAAATAAAGAGTTATAAGCTTATTCACTTAATAAAATAATAACCCAATAAAAAATACCATAACAGAATCAAATGAATTGATCCAAATACAAGATCATAACACTCAAGTGTTAAATCAAAGTGCAATGATGAACTCGTGCTTCACACACAAATGTTCAAAACTTCCCTAGCAAAATAATGCAAGTACAGTGCCCAAATATGAACTCCAAGCAACAGTTTAGCGAAGAATAAGTTTTCTAAACACATTTTTAAAACAACATGAAGTCCCAACAAAATTCTATGTCCAATAATGCAACCCAAAAGCAAAATAAAATAGAACTCAAGTTTCCCCTAAGTTCAGATCCATATATTTTTGTGACAGTTAGTTCAAAGCTCTATAACTTCGAATACAAGATCAAGAGTGCAAAAACAGAGATATAGAAACAAGTTTCACATATAATTTTCACTTGCATTCTGGTCATAAAACTTGAACAGAAATCCAGTTTCCAAAACAACACTATTTTAGCCATAGTTTCATATCAAACACACAAGGATTCATAAAACCCATCAAGTAAAATAACCAGAAAGGCAAGAAAAAATGAATCTCATGAGATTAGATTTGTTCTAATGAATCATTTAGAAGAACACAAAGAATTTTAATAGTTAAAGTCTATCATGCCTGATAGTTCTTCCACCAAATCGAAGGAGACTTCCAGCCGAGCTTCCAACTCTTTTTCTCCTCCATGAAAGATCAACAATCAAACTTATTTTCCTCCTACGTCTCATATACTTTCCTTCGATAAAAAATAGGCCGAAGAAACTAAAAATACCTTTGAAGTGAAGGTCGAACTGCTTGTTCAAAGAACTAGTTAGCTCTATACAGAGAAAAATCTACCATACATGAAAAACCAAATGACCTCCTACAAACCCACCTTCTAAGTTTCCAAGACAGTTTACACACAAATACCAAGGCTCATTAATTCCATAAATGCCATTCAATCCAAAATTCCCACTTATCTTTCCTTGCCACCACCTCCTAAATTTGGCGAATACCAATTCCACACAAAAATACAATTCCATCTTTTAGTGGAGCTTCCACGTAAGCCTCCATCAAGTCTACTAGCCCCTGCCAAATCTGGCAATAATTCCATCATTTAAACCTTATTAATTTATTTAAATGACATTGGAATGGTCGCCCTTGTTACATACGACCCCTTAGTTTCCCTTTAATAGTTTAGGATAGATCCTAATAAAACTTAGGTTAGTCTGGAAATAACCACTTAGGTATTAAAAACATTTTCTTCAATTCATAACCCTTTAGTTTTAGGTATTAGTTAGAGTAGCCTAGTATTAATTTAGTAATCCTTTCCTTATCCATTTAGCACAATGCTTAGGTTAGAACACCAACCTAAAAAATAGAATAAGAGGCTTAGGTTAGAACATAATTCAAATAAGTAATGTAGCTAGAAATAGATGTTCTTACCTAGCTAAGGCTACCATTAGGGTAATCCTTAGGTTATTAGGAATTCGTATTCATCCTCTAAGAATTGAATTTTTCTTGAGTCCTTATATTCATGCCAAGATCAATCACCAAAGACCCGAGCACAACCATACAGCTGAACGAAAACATGTTCAAATAAGACCAAGAATTAGTATCATACAAAGTTCAGTCTTCTATGTCCCTTAAACTATTGAATGTCAATTTATCATTATGTATATGAAGAGGATTTAAAACATTCCTTGGATCACTGAAATTGATCCAAGGATGAGTTAGAAGAAGAAATAAGTCTGCAACTCTTAAAGTCAGATTGCAGCTCATCTTTCCAAAGTGAAAATGAATTCTTGATAACCATATAATTTTAGTCTAATGGTTTTTAAGAACAAAAAATATTTATCGTTATCAAGCATGATCTTCAAAATTCAAAAGAAAACATCTTTATCCAAAAAATCACATGTCAACACTTGAATGCAAAAAGGGAATTTATCAGTTGTTGAGGGTGTTACAGCTAGAATGAACTTTGGGAAATCCATGGACGTGGAAAAACCAGTAGCAAGAACAAGCCAACTATCATATATGGCTTCCATCCAAGGTTTCTTATTTGGGGCCTTCACCCTTGCTCAGAAGTTTGGAAAATCAATTTGTATGAGATCTATGTCTTCTATGTTCCCCAGGTTGGAAGATAAGCAGGAGTGAGGAGAAACCCCAAGGAACGAATATTTCATCTTTTCATCTCCCTTGGATGTGGAAATAGACATCAAATTTGAAGTTCCAAAATTCTGAAGAAAAGAATTCTAAAAACCCAAAAATTAGAAACCCGAAGTGGATAATTCCAAAAACCTGAAGTGAAAACTTCCAAAAACTAGAATTGGAGAAGTTTGAAATGACAGGTTCCAAAAACCTGAATTGGAGAAGTCCGAAATGACAAGTTCTGAAAACCCAAAGTGAAAACCTCTGAAAAACCCTAAAAGATAACTCTGAAGTAGGGTCTTCTGAAATCCCAAAAAAGAGAACTCTGAAGTCTGAATGTCACAATTCCCAAAAAATGAGAAGCATAGAACAACCAAATCTCTGAATTTTCGAAAAGTGAGTTCTCTGAAAATGCCAATCTCCAAACTCTGAAAACAAGAGGTTCTGAGAGGAAGAATTGAAGAACTCAAGAGGATCTTTGCAAACTCTAAATGCCTGTAGAAATTCAAATCATGAAAACATGGAGGGCAATGAGTTTGTCATTTTCCAAGGTATGTAGAGGAGAAACAAAGAAATGAATAAGGAGGAAACAAAACAAAAGATTTTACCAAAAATAAAATGATCAAAAATAAAATACCTTGAGATTGACGCTGCAAAGTACAAGATACAGTAAAAATCAGGTTGTCGGAGAAAAGTGTCAAGTGAAAATAACATGTGAAAATGTGATTTAAATAGAAAAAACCTTATATTAATGGAAAAATTCCAATTTTTATGGAAGTAGGTAAGGATTAAATGTGCAAAGAGCTCCAAAAGTCCGAAACCCAAAAAGCCCAAAATTCTAAAATTTTCGAATTTCGGGGTTTCAAACTTCGGAGATTAAGGGATGAAAATTATGGAATGGCACAGAAGAGCTCTGAAACCTGAAAGCTCGAAAGTCTAAAATTTCAGACTTTTGGACTTCCGAAGTCTGAAAGTAATTAACTCGAAAATGATCAAGAGAGTTTCGAAAAATCGGAAGTCCGAAAGTCCAAAATTTCAGACTTTCAGACTTCAGAAGTCCAAAAGAAATTTTCCAAAAAGTGTGACCTAGAGTTCCAAAACCCAAAAGCCCTAAATTCTTAAATTTAGGACTTTCAAAATTCAGAACTCTAAAGGAAATTTCCTAAAAATCATGACCTAGAGTTCCGAAACCTGAAAGCCCAAAATTCTGAAATTTTGGACTTTCGAGGTTTCGGACTTCAGAACTTGAAAAACATAATTTCAAATTCAAGCCAATTAAATTCCGAAAGGGAAAATCCCCAAATTTTGAAGTCTAAATTTTTATATCTTTGGGACTTGGATAATTGTTAAGATGCAAAGATCTTCCGTGTGAAGATTTTTCAAAATTTGTCTAATCGATTTCAAAGTCTACTTCTCAAGGTATATTAAATCGGTAACATTTTTTGGTGACCTCCAGGGAATGCTTTCCTGCTAAGCTTTCAGATCAGTAGCCTTATACAAACCATTGGGAAAAAGGAGTCTTGGAAGAAAACTACCAAAAACAAAAAAGAAAAAAACAAAACAAAACAAAACAATGTGTAAAGCACTTGGAGGAAACAAAAAATGAACATTGTATAAGGGTGGAAAAATCTCAAAAGCAAGCTTTGAGATATATCCCATTCACTTGAATGGGTAGTTCTTCTCCATTGAGTCTAGATAGATGAAATGAATTCATCTTTTTACAACTTGAGATAATATATGGTCTACTCTAGAGAGCGTAAAACTTAGCATGCCTGCCTGGTTTGGCTCTGTCTTCATTCCACTTGAGAACCAAATCTCCTTCTTGAAAATGCCTATCAGAAGCTTTCTTGTCAAAGGATTTCTTAACTTCATCCTGATGTTGGCTTAAAGTTTTCATAGTCATGTCTTGAACTTCTTCCAACTCCATGATTTCAGCAAACCTCACCGTTAAGGAGTCATTTTCCATAACTTCGAGCTGATGAGCCAACTCCAAAGAAGGTAATTCCAAGGAGATCGGAAGCTTTTCCTCACTCCTATATACCAGCATAAAAGGTGAACTTCCAATGGAATTTTTAGGTGTGATTTGATCAGCCCATAAGGTAGTCCTAAGTTGTGTATGTCAAGTCCTTTTATTAGCTTCCATCATCTGTTTGATGATCCTTATGAGATTCTTGTTACTAGATTCAGCCAACCCATTTCCCTGTGGATAGTAATTGGACAAAGTCTTGAGATAGACCCCATTTGTAAATTCCCACTCACTCAAATTCAAACTAAGGAATGCCATTGCATCATTAGAGATAATGGTAAATGGAACTCTGAACCTTATCATTATATTTTCCAGGATGTCAAGGACTGACTTTTCATTACTTTCCTTTAAAGCTACCACCTTTGCCCATTGAGTGAAATAATTTGTCGTAGTAAGAACCCATTTGTGTCTGTCACTGGAAGGAGGGTTGATCATCCTGTTAAAATATAACGGCCATTGAACGAAAGTTTGATCTACATGAATGGGGTGTAGGGGAAGAGTTGTCAATTTTTGTTTTCCTGTGAATAAGGCAAATTCTTTACATTTCCTCACCTAGAGATGGGCATCTTTGAACAAATCTAGCCAATAGTATCCTACTCACATAATCTTGGTAGCATTTGTTCATGTAAAGTAATGCCCTCCAGCCAAACCATTGTGGAATTATTCCATAATTTTACTTACTTTCTCCAGTTTTATACAGTGCAGAAGAACAATGTTCAAGTCTTTTCAAAAAAGAACATTGTTGATCGAGACATATGGAATGGACTAAAGGAGAAAATTACGTCTTTGGGCCTTATCCATATCTAAAGGATATGCCCCTGAGAGCAAGAAATTTTACATCTTTGTTAACAAATCAGCCTTACCGTCACTTTCGTTAGTGTTTAGGAAAGTAGCATCTTCCACACCCTTGATCTCCATGTCTGCAGCCAATTGCTGACATAACCCTTTACCTCTGAAAACTTTAGTGACTTGCATGTGTATGTCATATTCCATTACTTTCATGATCCACCCTTCATGCTTCTCATTTGTTTGTTTGTTCAACAAAAAATCCTTGACACCAAGATGAGACACCATCAAGTGAACTTTTTTGTTGGACAACATGTGCCTAAAATTCTTCAGAGCTCAAATGACTGGAAAGACCTATTTCTCAATGAAGGAATATTTGATCTCGTATTGTTTGAGAGATTGACTAAAGAAGGAAATTGGTTGTTCCATCATATTGTATTTTTCTGGGTGATAATCCCCAAAATACTTTTCGGACCTGCGAAATAGTAGAGAATGAAATATTCATCGCACCTAGGGTTTACCGGTGTGGGAGCTTGGGAACTGTCTATGAATGGTTTATCCAATTTTAAAAATTGAGGAATGAATCTCCACATGAAATTTATGGTTCCCAGGAAACTCTGGAGACCTTTCTTGTGACTTGGAAGAGATAAGGACATAATGGAATGAATTCTGGCTAGATCTATAGACATTCCTTCCTCTGAAACAACATGTCACAAAAATTTTCCTTCGTGAACTGTAAAAAAACACTTCTTAGGATTAAGTGAGACCCCAAATTCTCTACATCTTTCAAAAACTTTTCTTAGATGTGTGATATGATCCTTAGCATGCTTGGAATACACAGTTATATCATCAAGGTAAACTAGGATGATATCATTTATTAGTCCTTTGAATGCCATGTCCATGGCTCTTTGAAAAGTAGCCCCTGCATTGGACAACCCAAATGGTATTTTGTTGTAAGTATACGTGCCCCACTTAGTATTGAAATCCATTCTGAATTGATCAGATTCTTGGATCAAAATCTGATTGTATCCAAAATATCCATCAAACAAAGAAAACCTTTGAGCCCCTGCCATTTTTTTGAGGATTTTCTCCATTGATGGAAGAGGGTAGTGATCTTTCAATGAGGCACAGTTCAAATCCTTGAAGTCTATGCACAGCTAAATCTCTCTGTTCTTCTTCCACATAGGTACTAGATTGGCTACCCACGAGGAATGCTTGATGGGAAAAATTATGCAAGCCTCAATAAGCTTGGTTAGGTCCTTCCTCATTAGCGGCTCAATTTTAGGATTAATTGGCCTCTATTTTTGATGAACTGGCTTAGAATTTGGATCCAACTCAATGGTGTGTTGAGCTAGGCCAGGATCGAAACCACGCATATCTTTGTATCTCCATGTGAAAATGTCATGATATTCTTGACATAGTTCAATGAAATATTTCTTCTCTTGAAAAGTGCATACCTTACCAATTTTTAAAAGTTTTTCTCTTGCCACCTTGACTTCTTCAAAATCCTCTTCCTTGACCACCATATTCGTGCTCTATCATTTGGCCTGATCATCTAAATTGAAGATGGATTCAAGTGTAGCCAGACCTTTTGGCAGCTTGTTTCCTTTCAACTATATAATTTGATCACCTTAGGAATTTTGAAGTTTATCCTAGTGTTTGGCAGTGAACTCTATTTCTTGTTGTAGGAAGAGGACAATTTGTTGGTTACTATCGAACACCTGCCAGCTACTTACGTTATCTGATACTGCGGGATGGACCACCATTTTTACCATTTTCTGCCCTTCTTTCATAATATCCATAGGTAAATCATACTGCAAGCCAATAGTAGCAAGCCTATCAACATCTTGATTTGGCTTTATGGAAATTGTGTGCATTCCAAAAGCTTCAAAATATTCTATCAGGTCCCAAACCTGATTTTTATATGATCTCAATAGATCATTTTTTTATGCACTAGGGGTTGTTACTTGATGTACAACCAATTCACTATCACCAAAGATGGTCAAGGTTTGGATTCCTCTTTTTTGAGCCAGTTAAATTCCTTGTATGAGGGCCTCGTATGCAGAGACATTATTAGTACAACTAAACTGCAAACAAAAGGATGAGAAATATTTATCTCCTTCTAGGAAAATCAACATAACTCCTTCACCAGATCCATTTTTACTCCTCGAACCATCAAAGAACAGTTTCCATAGTCCCTCGGAACTATTGGATGTTTTAACCAAGTGAGGTACAATTGTATCTTCTTCGTGTATGTAGTATGTTCCTAATCCATTCTCTTCGAAAAACAATAAACCAGATTCTTCATTTGCTAATAATTCAACATAGGGATCATATTGATGATTGATACTTACCTCATCAAGCACTATGTCAGGAACTTCCTCCATAAGATTAGTTGGCTCGTGATCTGCATCCTCCTCCTCTAGGTCACAAATGGAATAATTATCATTTATGGGTTTAGCGGTGTAAGGTTCCACATGATTCTGACAAATAGGTTCTGCTCTTATAGTCATCTTCATCCTGTACCGAGTTATAAGGATCATATGTGACTAGTCTGATGACAAATAACCACCTATCTTGGTAGTGAAAGCACATGAAAAGAAAATGATAGAGAGGGGAGGGAGATCAATAATAGATATTTCTTGTGTGAATGCCAAGCTAGGACATGCATGGATAGTAATTTGAAGCCCTTTAACTAGACTCTAGTACTGTATAACTAGACAACTCCTTTTGAGATAGGAGTATATTGAATTCTTAACACATCTACAATTTCCTTGGGCATCATGGAACTAGTGGCTCTAGAATCGATCATAAAATTGTGTACCAAATGATCACCAATGATCATAGAAATATAGAATGGTGGAATTTTTCTGGCCTTAGAAAACACTTTTGTTTCTGGTTGACACAGGTTGGTTGCTACTACTACTTCACAACCGGATGATCTATCGGTAGTACAAAAACTGTTTAAATCCTCCCGTAGTAAGTTCCTTTGAGAAGGAATTAAGAGTGCATTCCACATCGTAACCCTCAAATTGGTCTTCTTCATTTGCTCCACAATGCTGAATGGAATTTCCCAAACTTTGCTAATACTTTGTTGGGTGTTAGAGTCTTCTTTTGGGAAATTCCTATTAGGCACTGTGATACTTGAAGTTCCACCCTTGTTTATAGACTAATTCACAGATACTTGTAGTGATTTCTTTCATGTACCCTTATCAGCTGATATTTGTGTTTGAGGCTATGAAGTAGATGCTTGATTAGTTTTGGGAGATTGAGGATTTATTGCCCTCTTCTTGGAACATGTGTTTGAACCTACAGTAGAGGCGTCAGTATTCAAACCACAAAAATCTTCTGTTTGACAATTTTATATTATAGTATCATCAGAATGCTGGTCTTGGTTCTCCTAGGTGGATGTTCTAACTGATGATTTAGGTGGGGCAGATATGCTTTGGACCATAAGGGCCTAACTCAAAACTCTATTTGGGAAAATATTTTGGTTGTGAGTCTGAGAACAAGGATAACACCATTTTTAATCTTTAATGAGGTTATTCTGGACTGGTAGTATGGCTCTAGATGAACTGGAAGCAGAAGGGTTCTAGAAGTTTAAAGAATTCACACTTGTAACTTGGCTGCTGACCTTGTTCTTGGCTTGATTATTTCCTTAAAAATGAGGACAACTTGCCAGAAATTGGGATTGGAATGGTGGAGCATAATGGTGCTCAAAATGGTCTGACCCCATTTTGTCTTTGAAATCTATCAATTTATGGCCTCTGCCATTTATCATTCCCCCATGTTGTGCTTGGGAAAGTCGCTGCTTTCTTTTTGTTACTATAATTAATTTGTTCATGAGTCAAAGATCATGTATGGTTCCATTTATGTTTCCTTGTTTCTATGTCTCTCTGATAGGTCCGTAATTTGTGTCTCCCATTCTCTGTTCATTCAAAAACTCAAGCTTTCCCATTCTTTCCATTTTCCAATGTCAGAATTTGTTGCCCTTGTCATTTTTGCCCCAAATACTTGATAAAAATGAATGGATGTAGCTTTGAAGAGTGTATTTGAGCCTTAAAAAAGGCTTGATAGATCCCATCCTCCTTTGAGAAGTTGATTGAGAAGCCTGTATATCTCTTTTGTATTGAATTTGATCATGTCAAGGTGGTTGTGAGTGTACATCCATTGAAAATCTCTGATATTGTTCTAGAAACTTTCTCCTACTGATAAATTTAATCAAACTTGAGCTATTATGTGGGGATCTTATGCAAAATGTGTGGCTTTACTTCTGAATGTCTACAAATAGTTTTTCTTGTTCCTGTTGTAATCTTGTATCAAAATCTGTCTCAATCACACAAATCTCAATCCTTGTGATAGTTTAGTGGAATATCCAATTTCATTTCTCAAAAGAGATTTCATCTAGGAATGAGATAAACAATTTAAAATCAGTTTTCTCTCATGTGTTGACAAATATTGTTTATAAAGCCTCTGGGTGTACCTTAGGTGTGATTGGGCTCAGATCTTGATGTTTTGTTGGGTTTTCCAACTTGAGCCTTCATGTTAGAATCTCATAGATTGTATGAAAAAGTGTTAATCTAGGCCTCCATTAAAGCTCGTGTTCTGGTTAAAGAAACATTTTAGCTGCTATGTAGTATTATGTTGGTTTAGTCTTCCATTTTGCAAAAGTTCTCAAAGATTTGGTATAATCAACTTTATCCTGCTTCACCTCCCACCAAAATCCATCTAAAAATAACTCATCCTACCCATGCTACCCCTATCTATCATGTATGTATACAAATGCACAAATTTCACTACCAAAACATGCAGAAACAATCAGGATTCCAAATGTCTTCAGTACCCTGAACCTTGCTTAGAGAATATCTCCACTATCTAGGCTGACAACTTGTGAGAGTTAGATTTTGTTGCATTGATCATATTTTCTTCAAGGTCTCCTTAAAAACTTCATTAGGAAGGATATCTCCATCTCCTTCATAAAAAATAGGATACAAAAGGGTTATCTTACCTTGATTGAAAGGTACAACCTAAAATAGTGAGGATAGATCAAATCCTCTTGAGGGTGCTATCCATTTCTCCACATCTGAGTGATTAAGGGACAGTTAGATCCGTACCTGGCTAAAAAATGACTCATCATGATCTATCTATCTCTAAGCTTCCTATTAAACCTATGATGCTGCTCAGACTTTGAAGGAGAATCAATTCGGGTACCAACACTTTACTGGTGCCACTGCTGGGGACATAGTGATTACAGTTCATATTCAAACCCTGGTAAAACACTTCTTATATACTCCAAGTGTTGTGTGCAATTATTTCATTTCCTACACCTAGTGCAGTAGATTTCATTGATAAATTTGGGTAAATAAAAGTCAGTGTCTTTCCATTTCCAATTTCTAGTGTTGACAACATTTGACAAATCATATTTTTTGCATCTGCACAACTAAGGTGGAAATCCTTAGTGGCTACTCCCTATTGATCTAGTTCTTAATGAATACCAATGTCTTAACCTTTGTCAAGTGAGATTTGTTATTTACCTTTGCAAAGCTGGAAGGAAGAAGACCTTTCTTTGCTAAGGATCCTGCTAGGACATTGTTTCTAGAGCTAGGAAAAGCAAAATCAGAAGGAAGAAAATCCTAGAGAGTTGTGGGAGATCAGAAGACAAGAAGAGGGATCTCCATTGATGAAAGTGATCTTCCTATCATTGAATATTGCTATTCAAGTGCTTCTAAATCAAGTAATCTTTTTTTGGAATTGAATTCTCCAACTGGAGAGGGGCCTTCATTTGATTTTGAGAAGTATGCTTCTCATTCTACCCCTATCTTTTCAGAAGTTAATAGGGATTTCCAAGAAATAAGGCCTTTAGGGGATATCCATTTTGAAAATTATACCCTTGTGTTTCAAAGACCCTCTGCCCCTTATCAATTTGTCACCCCTCCAGGGTCGCCTCCTCAAAACAACATGGCCCTACCCCCACCCAGACCTCCATTTGTTGTAAATACCTTTGGACCTATAAATTTTGTAGGGATGGCTGGTTATCCAAACGCAGTTCCTTAAGATGTAAGAAACAGACTACCAAAGTTGCAAGGAAACAACGTTATAACTAGTGATCAACATCTACAGATTTTTATCACTATGACGGAAGAATTTGATATTGAACATGAAGATGTATATATCAATTTTTTTATCCATACTCTGGAAGAAGATGCAAGGGACTGGTATAAAGCTTTGCCAGATAACTCTATTGATTCTTGGACTGAGATGAGCAATGCATTTAAATTGCAGTATGGTGATAGAACTAACCCTAGGTTTCTTTTGACATAATTTGAAAACATCAAAAATAATCCTAATGAGTCAGTACATGATTTCAACACTAGGTTTTACAAGACCTTGAGGAGATTGCCTGTTAGGATAAGGTCATGTGATGAATCATGTTTGATCAAATATTCAGATGCATTTGATAAAAAGGTTTCTTACTATGTGAGGGACAAGAACCCTGCTAATTTGAGGTAGGCCTTCACCATGGCTCTGCAAATAGAGAAAAATATTAAGGTAATTAGAAAGCCTCCAAAAAGGGAGGGTGTGAAGTTGGTTAACTCATAAAAACCTCAGACAAGCAAGGCTGTTGATTTGGAGGAAATTGTAAAAACTTTTGTAGGGGTTGTCCAAGAAATATCATACAAACTAGCCCGGGAAGAAAAGGTGATTGGGCAGAGCTCAAGAGGTCAACATAAATAGCAAGGCCAAGACATGTTCACAAATCACAAAAGATATAATGAAAGAGGTAAGGGACCTGTTAGATTTGGAAATAGGCAGCCCCAAGGCAGGGAAAATGGAATGGTGCCTAATCCTTTGGTTGTCAGAGTTGATGTTGTGGAGGAGAAAAATGTCATTTATTGGTGTGATAGATGTTTCATGCCCCATGCTCCATGTAAGGAAGATCAGCAAGAATAAGAAAAAGCTTATGATGACAATGATAATGATGTCTGCATGATGGGTTGCTCCACAAGCTCATAACAAGGGGCAACTTCAACTAAAGTGATAAGTGCCTAGACTACTTCCACCTTTTGGGACTGCATTCATAGTGTATCTATTCTTCCTCCCTCTCATACTTTAGAAGTAGATACTATACAAAATTTTGAATTACCCAATAATGACTTTGAATATTTAAGGGCTTTAATGATAAATAAGTATGATGGAGGAATCCCATCTGAGGAAGATAGGTAGTTACTGATGAATGTTGTTGTTTCTCAAGAGATGGAATATAACACAAGAAGTAAGGCTATCAAAGGGACATGGCCTAAAGCCAAGCCAAAATCTCCCTTAATTTCAAACATTCCTAAAGAGGCCCCTGAGAAGGATGCATCTGCCAAAAGCCCTGTAGTTCCAAACAAAAATTTTACCCCTCCTCATGCCCAAGCTGTCAAAACTCATGTACCACCTAGTGAGTGTGTCATCTTGCCTTCCAATACTACCTTGCCATCTAATGTTTCCTTGCCAAAGAATGTCCCATATGACATTTCCCAAGTTTTAATTCAAATCAAAGTTTCTGTTCCAATTGTTGAGCTGCTTAGGATTCCTGAGCACAAGAAAAGAGCATTTAAATACTTGGGACTGAAAGAAGGTAAGATTGCCCCAGGAAAAAATATAAACATTGTGGAGAATCCACCAGTCATAGAGGAATTAGAGGCACCACTAGCATCAGAAGAGCTAGATGAACTACCTGAGGTTTATTTGGGAACATCCTTGGTAGATTCTCAGCTGAATTTGGACCCATTCTTCACTACCCTGATCATTAAGGATAGATTGTTGCATAACTGTATGTTTGATTCAGGGGCATCATGCAATGTTATGCATCTAGAAGTTATGAATGAGTTAAATATCAAAATAAAATATACATATGGGAAGTGCACTGCTATGGATTCCAGAGAGGTGTCAGTGGTGGAGTGTGTGAAGGGTCTAGTGGTGCAACTTGCAGCCAATCTAGGTAGGAATTTGAAACTTGATGTAGTTATTGTTGACTTCCCCGCCAAGTGGGGTATGTTGTTATCTAGAAGGTAGGCTACAAGTGTTGGTGGGAGTGTTCAAATGGATATGTCCTATGCCACCATCCCAATTGAGGGTATCCTTGTCAAGTTGTATGGGGAAAAGAATATGTTACATCTTATTGAAGATCCCAACATTGCATCCTATGAAGTATTGTACACAAATGTCGATGTTGATAAATTTGTAGGATTTGCTAAGGGAAAGGACCACACGATTGAGGAATGCATATGTCTTGAACAATCGGGATCTCCTTAGACTCTATTGTTTGATGGAGATTACTCCAAGTTTGGGAATGGTTTTGGTGTTGTTCTACTTTCTCCAGGTTAGGAAAAATTTGTTTTTTCCTTCAAAATCAACTTTGAGTGCAATAAAAACACTAATGAGTATGAGGCACTATTGTTGGATTTAATAATTTCTTGGAAATATGGTGTTAAAGACATCATTGTCAAAGGGGACTCGGAACTAATTGTAAAACAAGTCAGAAAACTGTATGCCATAAAAAATCAGCGAATGAAACAATACAAGCATGTAGTTTGGGATCTCATTGAGATGTTTGATTTATTCAACATTGTGCATCATGATAGGAAGTTCAAAAACTTAACAGACAAGCTTACAGTGTTGGGGTCTCATTTTGATAATTGTGTAGTATCCCTATATTGTCAATATGATGTTGAGGTGTTAACAAGGCCATCTATACCTGACAATATTAAGCATTGGTAGGTTTTTGATGATGATGCTCAAATCAGAATATTTCTGTTGAACAAGGGAGAGTTTACTTATCAAAGTAGTGATTGGGAGCCAATGGTGTGTGTAGCAGAAGGGAAAGAAACCTTGTTTGGCAAGGGCATCATCCAGCTAAAGAATAATACCATTTTTAGAGGGTTGGTTGCTCTTGAGTCCAATTTTGATAATGTTGATTACATTATTAATAGATGCATGGCATCCTCTAGGGATATTGAGGAGAATGACCTTGGCATAAAGGAGAAACCAAAGAAAATTTGGTAAGGAAGTAATCTCAGCCGAGAGGAGAAGAAGTCATACATCTAATTGTTGAAAAAGTATCAAGATTGCATGGAATGGACCTATTCTGAACTAAAAGCATACAGAGAGGACCTGTTTCAACATGAGATTACCTTGGAGTCTAATGCAAAACCATTTAGGTAGAAACAGAGGCCAATCAATCCACTCTTATCTCTTAAAATGCAAGAGGAACTGAAGAAGCTAAGAGATGGAGGGATTATTCAGCCCACAAGGTATTCTTCTTGGGTTCCAAACCTAGTACCAGTAAGAAATAAGAATGGTGATATCAGGTTGGGTGTAGATTTAAAGAATCTAAATAGAGCATTAATGAAGGATAATTATCCTTTACCAAATATGCAAAACATGCTACAAATAGTGGTTGGTTCTTAATTTCTCTCCACCCTAGATGGTTTCTATGGTTATAACCAGGTTGTGGTGAAGGAATCAGAAAGGATCAAGACATCCTTTACTACTCCTTGGGGGACGTATGTGTATTTTAGGATGCCCTTCGGTTTGATGAATGTTGGAGCCACCTTTCAAATGGAAATGGATGTTGCTTTTGTTGGTTACATAAATGAGTTTATTAGAGTTTATCAAGATGATGTAACTGTATTTTCCAAGAAGATAAGTGATCACTTGCTGCACTTGGAGAAGATGCTGATAAGATGTAGAGAATGTGGCATCTCACTCAATCCAAAGAAGTGCCATTTTGGAGTGCAGAAGGTAAAGTATCTTGGTCACATTGTGTCACAAGAAGGGGTGATAATTGATCCTGAAAGGGTATATGCCATTAGCAAAGTCCCAATTCCAAGAACCAAGAAGGGAATCCAGTCTTTCTTTTCGAAGATAAACTTCATCAGGAGATTCATATCAAACTTTGTTGAGTTGACCATCCCAATCACTTCCATGCTAAAGAAGGACCAAGTCATCAAATGGGAAGAAACTGCCATCCAAGCTTTCAATGGGATCAAAGAGGCATTAAACCATGCCCTTATTTTAGCAGCTCCAGATTATAAGGATCCTTTTCAACTATTCTATTTTTCTTCAGAGAATACTATTGCATGTTTCCTATTGTAGAATGATGATGAATGGGCTGAGAGGCCAATTTCCTTTTTCAGTAAGGCCTTGCAGGGGGTTGAGATGAAATACACTATTGTGGATAAGCAAGCATTTGCCTTAGTAAAAGCAAAAAAGGTTTTTATAAGTTCTAAAGTGGTTGCTTATGTTCCCCACACCATGGTAAAGGACATCTTATCAAAGATGGAATTATCAAGAAAAAGATGCATGTGGGTGAACAAGCTGCAAGAATATGATATAGATATCCAAACCACAAAGTTGGTAAGAGGTTTGGGCTTGGCTAAGCTTATGTTTGAAAGAAACTTGCAAACTAATGAGGTAAATGAGGTAGAAGGAGAAAGGGCGGGTGTTTTAGAAAGGTTGATGAGTTCTGAGTGGTACAAGGATGTGATTTTTTATCTCAGACACTTATACCACCCTGAGTATTTAAGTAAGAACTAGAAAATAGCTCTTAAGTTGGATTCCCATAAATATGTCCCCAGGATGATTGTTGATCTCCATGGAGGAGTTTGTGGGGGGTATTTTGTTGTAAGAGTCACAACACACAAGATCCTAAGGGCTGGTTATTGGTGGCTAACTCTCTTCAAGTATACAACCTTGTTGGTTAGAAGATGTGAGAGTTATCAGTACTTCTCTAGAAGACTAAAAGCTTCAGGCTCCCTTCCTTTCCAACCTGTATCAATTGAAGCTCCATTCAAGCAATGGGGAATGGATTTCATTGGTGAGATTTCATACCCTTAAAGTGATGGCCATAAGTGGATTCTTGTAGCCATTGATTACTTTACCAAGTGGTTGGAGGTAATCCCCACCAAAAGAGAAACACACCAAATTTTCATGGATTTTCTATTAAACCATATCATCTACAGGTTTGGGGTGCTAGTCAAGATTGTTGCTGACAAGACCATGAGCTTTAGAGCTAAACCTTTGGTGGAAATGTGTAAAGAATATGGGATCAACTTGACATATGCCTCTAATTACAATCCTTAAGGAAATTGACAAGTTGAGTCCAGTAATAAAAACCTATTGAATATTATCAGAAGAACCTTGGAGCTGAACAAGAGAAAGTGGGGTGAACAGTTGAAGTTTGTTGTTTGGGCTGATATAATCAATGTTAAAAGAGCCACTGGAAAGAGTCCATTTGAGTTGGTGTATGGAACTCAGGCCTTGCTACCCCTTCATATGCAACTATCCTCATATTAATTCATTCAACAACTAGAGGATCAAGAAGTAATTCCTTATGATGCTCACATTAACCAAATTGTTGAACTTGATGAAGAGAGGACGGCATCCCACCAGAGGCATTTAAAGTTCAGGGAAAATCTAAAGAAATTATTTGACAAGAAGGTCACTCCCAGAGCTTTCAATGTTGGAGATCTTGTGCTACTATGGGATAGCAGGCATGAAGATAAGGGCAAGCATGACAAATTTGACTCACTATGGATGGGCCCTTACTCCATTGATATCAAGATTGGTGAACATACCTTCTTATTAAAGGATTTGGATGGTGAATTGCTTGAGCTTCCTGTTAATGTCAAGAATTTGAAGCATTTCTTGGATTGATTACCCAAAAACAAGGTAAAAATATTTTGTACATTGTATAGTTGCTTGTTTGTTTCTTGTTTTTTTGGTGTTCTGCTCATTTTGGACCTTGGTGACATGTTTTTGTTGGTTTCTCTATTTTTTTTTGTAAGATGGCTATGTTTCTTTTCTCTTCAAGATGACTCTATTTCCCAATGGATATTTTTGGCACTTGGTCTACCATTTTTCTTGTGGCACTTACAGGGAGTTCCCATCCTCGAGTCAGAGCCAATGTTGGTGCTCAAAATGGTCTCTCCCCATTTTGCCTTCACTGAAAAATGAATGGATGTAGCTCTAAAGAGCATATTTGAGCCTTGTAATATTTCTAAATCTTCTATCCTTGGAAAAATTTCATCTCCGGGCTCAAATGGTCATTTTTCTGCATTTTACGGTTTGACGGGTGTTTCTCCTAGTCAAATTTGTATCCTTGCATCTACAAGGAATGTGGCCTCTTTTGGTTAGACGTGGCTTAGCAGGATATTTCATAATTTTATAAGTCACCTCAACTTGAAAACTAGCCTACGTAGAGAATTGACACTCATTTGAAAGTTCACTTTTGGGTTTGGCCTTGAAGTTACAATGGGAGGACACGTGGAGGTTTTCGTTACTTTTCCCAGACTTAGACATATTTTTATGTAGTTGATATAGTTTGGTGGAACATAGAAACGTGGCGAGCCTGTGCTCATTCATGGTCTCTACTTTGGTCACCATTTTAAAATTGTGCCATGAAGACATGTGGAGGCTTCCGCCAAGTCTTTCCATAGTCATTTTTCAAAAGGTTTTGGGAGGTCTGGGACACGTGAAGGAAAAGCACATGTTTGGGGACTGGCCCTTGAGTTTCATCTTAAAGAAGTGCCAGGAGGACACTTGGAGGCCTCCACTCACTTTGCATTTTTCTTGGACTTTTCAACAGCCAAAGGAGATTGTCTCAAACTCTGATACATGGTGCCTTCCATTGGGCTTCAAGCCTTCAAACAAATTTTTCCGAGCCAGGACATGTGGCAAGATAGCACTCTTTCAGGGTGTCAAATTTTGGGGACCATCTCAAGGTGCACCATTGTGACACGTGGTAGTTTGAAAAGTCAAAAGGGACGGGGAAGCGGACCATCAGAGGAAACTTGGAATTTTTGCCTCTTATTCTCAAAAGGGTTAAAATACCAAACATGGCCTGCAAACCTGATAAAGGAAGGGTCAAAGCCTGTTCCAGTCAATGGTGAAGGTGCAAACTCTTGGAGAAAACTTGGAAAAAATTCCTTTTAGGAAAAAAGAGTTAAAAGTAAAAGGGAGCAGGTTCCGCTGGTAGCCACATTGGGTACAACGTGTTCAGGCCATTTTTCAAGGGCGGAGCGTTGGGAAAACTTTGAAAATTTTTCCTTTTCCAAAAAGATATAAATGGAAAAATTTGGCCTAACGGTTCCTTGGGACCCACCTTAGGACACGTGTTAGGCTCATTTCTCAAGGGCGGAGGCAAGGAGAAAAATGTGAAAATTTAACATTTTTTCAAAAGTTGTAAAAAGTCAAAGGGAACCCCTGGGCCTGTTTTAAAATTGAATCTTCCACATGGACGACCCAAATTCAAAGTAAAGATCAATGGAAACTATGATTCTAAATATGATTTTCCCCCCATTTTACTAAAATTCTCTTGGGAGTGCGAGTCTTCATGATTTCTTGGTATTTCCTACACGCCAAATAGATAGGAGAGTTAATTTTGATATCTAAGTTTGGTGGAGAAGATCTGAAGATGTCTTTCGCCATTAAAATGGTCTGGCTATTGGGCTCGATGTGATCTTCCATTTTTCTTCTTCCGTACATGAAAGAGCCATAATTGATAGATTAGGGGTCGAAGTGGTTGGGGAATAGAAGGAAGAGTGTTCTACCAGATGAAGGAATTGAATGCTGAGATTTTCAAAGATATCTACCCCATGAGCACCTGGCAACTTTTTGTGGATCTGATTCTGGGAATCGTGATCGTGATCATGGTAAGCACTAGTGGCACTCAATATTTTTGTATTTTGGGGGAAAAGGGATCCATTATAAATGTTATAAATGGCACAAATTTATCATACCAAAGGTTTGGAGTGTGAGGGGTCGGGACTAATTTTCCTAATAGAAAAAAGGCTTGATAGAGCCCATCCTCCTTTGAGAAGTTGGTTGAGAAGCTTGTATCTCTTTTGTATAGAATTTGATCATGTCAAGGTGGTTGCGAGTGTACATCCATTGACAAGCTCTAAGATTGTTCTAGAAACTTTCCCCTGCTGATAAATTTAATCAAACTCAAGCTATTCTGTGTGGATCTTATGCAAAATATGTGGCTTTACTTCTGAATGTTTGCAAATAGTTTTTCTCCATCCTGTTGCAATCTTATATCAAAATATATCTTAATCACATCGGTCTCAATCCTTGTGATAGTTTAGCGGCATCTGCAATTTCATTTCTCATAATAGCTTTCATCTAGGAATGAGATAAATGATTTAAAATCACTTTTCTCTCATCTGTTAACATAGATTGTTTGTAAGCCTCTGGGTGTACCTCAGGCGTGATTAGGCTAAAATATTGATGTTTTTTTGGGATTTCCAACTCTAGCCTTTGTGTTAGAATCTCATAGATTGTATGAAAAAATGCTAATCTGCGCCTCCATTGAAGCACATGTTCTAGTTAAAGAAACATTTTAGCTGCTCTGTAGTATTCTGTTGGTTTAGCCTTCCATTATGTAAAAGTTCTCAAATATTTGGTATAATCAACTTTATCCTACTTCACCTCCCACAAAAATCCATCTAAAAATAACTCATCCTACCCATACTACCCATATTTTTCATGTGTGTATACAAATGCACAAATTTCACTACCAAAACATACAGAAACAATCAGGATTCCAAATGTCTTCAGTAGCCTGAACCTTGCTTAGAGAATATCTCCACTATCTAAGGGTGAAAACTCATGAGAGTTAGATTTTATTGCATTGATCATATTTTCTTCAAGTTCTCCTTAACAACTTCATTAGGAATGATATCTCCATCTCCTCCATAAACAATAGGCTACAAACCGGTTCTCTTACCTTGGTTGAAAGGCACAACCTAAAATAGTGAGGATAGATCAAATCCTCTTGAGGGTGCTATCCATTTCTCCACATCTGAGTGATTAAGGGATAGTTATATCCATCCCTGGCTACAAAATGACTCATCATGATCTATCCATCTCTAAGCTTCCTACTAAACCTGTGATGCTGCTCAGACTTTGAAGTAGAATCAATTTGGGTACCAACAGAGCATATTGGGACCTGTCATCACCAATCCCTCACTATGATAATTCTTGACTGGGAACTCCTCATGTTATATTATTTACTAATGCGTAGCTTTTAGTTTGGTGGATGGAATCTAGAAACACAACAACAAACATAACACAAGAATACCATAGACTATGATAAGAAGGAATGATGATAAATCTGAAATATAAGTGTAAATTATAATATCAACATGAAATAGTTACAATCTCACCCATGAGGTACTTCGAGTGTTACTGACTTCACTTTCCTTCCAACAATAACTATGAGAGAAACTTCACAATTACACCTCTTAATGGCTTCTTTAACACACCTTCAAAATGATGGCTTCCTTTATACACTTACTCATACAATATTTCTCACTACTTCCTTCTATATTCAATGGGGGGTGGCCTCTTTATTTATAGGAATTCAGGATTATCCACCCTATCTCTAAGATAGGATAGGAAATATCTTCCGGCCAATCATATCCCATGCCTAAACTCTTGCCTTTACATGTACGCTTATCTTCTAAGATAAGATAAACCTTATCATCTCACATGGGTTCCACCTTTTTAGTCTTTTCCACAAATAAAATACACAAAATATTTATGGCATCACTCTTTGTCCTTATTACAAATATAATATTTCTAATTCCTAATCATGTAGAGCCTACTTCTCTATTTACCCAAACTTTGAAATTTTAACATTACCGGACCACTTACAAAAAATATTTACTTTTTACCACAACATTCCTCTTGTACTTTTGACTATTACCGTACTATACATTATTGGCAGCGTCATACTGGTAGCTCCGTCATCTTCTATCAAACACTACTACTAATTATACTTAACAACATCCTATGCCTAATACATACATTAATGAAATAGAAATTGCGGAGGAAAATTTTAGTGTCGACATCTTCCCCCTTCCTAGATTCTACTCCATCCTCGGAGTAGACTATTCCAGTGCTTGGAAAATATTTAGCTTGTCATGGTTGACCCAATTCGTAATGCGAGTTCCATCCAATTTCTCCAGTCAGTATGTACCATTTTCATGTACAGCTGTTATTTTGTATGGGCCCCATCCATTTTGGAAGAAATTTTCTCTGTCTTCTTTTTTTTTATCTCGAATCATATACTAAAACTAAGTCATTCGCATGAAATGGAGACCAATGGATCTTTTGATCAAAGTATTCCTTCTGCTTCATTTTCTTCTTATAGCTTGTATCCTTCGCTATTTCCCTCATTTCCTCTAGCAAATGAAGATGTACCAACCTTTCTTTTACTGAATCACTTTCATCCATCCTTTCATTTTTCATAACTCTCACAGTGGGAATATCAAACTCAATAGGAAGAACTGGATCAATGCCATAAGCCAACTGAAATGGGGAGTATCATGTTGCTGACTTTGATGTTGCCCTATATGCCCACAATGCTGCATGAATCCTTTTATCCCACTTATGTACCTGGAAGGCTGCATCTTTTGCTAGAATTTGACATAACACAAAATTTGTTCGTTCCACGCTGTCCATTTGTGCTTGGCTTGTATGTTGTTGCCTTCCTGTGCTTAATAGAAAACTTATTGACTAGGGCTTCTACCACCTCATTAATGAAGTGGATTCCTTGATCTGTTACAATTTCTAATGGACAACCAAATCTGGTGACAATGCGTTCATATATGAACCTTGCCACTTCATCCATGGAAGTTGTTTTCAATGGCCTAGCTTCAACCCACTTGGTTAAATAATCTGTGGAAACTACAATATACTTATTTTGGCATGGGGTAGTTGGAAGTGGACCTACAATGTCTATTCCCCACTTTTCAAAGGGACCAAGTGGAAGAATAGGGCATAATGGAGCTGATGAAGTCTTACGGTTACCCATGTGTTTGACAAATATCATATGTCTTACAATAATTATAACAATCTTTAAAAAGAGTGGGCCAGTGATAACCTGCATCCAAGATCCTTCTTGTTATAAGTTGTCCAGAGAAGTGCCCTCCACATGTACCATTGTGGAATTCTTCTATCAGTTCCTTCCCTTGATCACGTCCAACTACCCTCTTGTACTGTCCATCAGGTCCTATTCAAAATAATACTCCATGCAGAATAGAATATGGAATGACTGGCTTAAGTAATATTCCTCTTAGTCTTTGCATTGGCACCATCAGGAAACTTGAATTCATTCAGATAATTCCAAATATCTATGTATTCACTAGGGATTGTGTCAAGGGATAACAATGTTGCATCTGGGAAATCATCATCATCACAAGATGAACCTAAACCAACATAGGCTCGAGAGAGTGCATCTGCATTGACATGCTTCTTTCCTGGCCTATCTATAATATCAAATTCAAATTCTTGTAGCAAAATTATCCATCTTGCTATCCTCCCTGATGGGTTAGGCTTATTTACAATATATTTTAGAGCCTGATGATCTGTTACAACTATAAATTTTTGCCCTAGCAAGTAATTTCTAAACTTCTTTACAGCAAAAATGATAGCTAGAGCCTCTTTTTAAGTTACAGTATAATTTACCTCAGCACTGCTCATTTGTCTGCTCCCAAAGTAAACTGGATGTTCATTCCCATTTTCATCCTTTTGGCTCAAAGTACTTCCTAGTGCTGCATCTGAGGCATCAGTGTACACAATGAATGGCTTGCTCCAATCTAGATTCTTTAAAATAGGTGAAGACACAGAGGGCTTCCTTCAGTTGTTCAAAAGCTTCATGCGCCTTATTTCCTGGTTCATAAGTAACATCCTTCTTCAAGAACTGGGTTAGTGGCTGTGCAATCTTTGAGAAATTCTTGATGAACCTTCTATAGTAACCCACATGGCCTAAAAATGATCTCAACTTACTTCTATTCATAGGAAATGGTAACTCTTTGATTTTTGAAACTTTATCAGGATCAGTACCAATACCATCTCTGGATACAACATGCCCTAACAAAATTCCTTTAGAACATCCAAAGACACACTTTGTAGGGTTTAGTGAGGCTTACAGTGCTTCATCTAACCTTTGAAATGTTGTCTCCATCTGGTGCAGGTGGTCCATCTTGCTCCCATAGATGCAAAAATCATCCAGAAATACTCTGATAAAGTTCCCAATGTAGGGTTCAAACACCCTATTCATCAAACGCCGGAATGTTGCCGGAGCATTACACAACCCAAAAGGCATAACTCTATAAGCAAAACGTTCCCCAAGGAGTGGTGAACGTGGTCTTCAGCTGATCTTTCTCTGCTATACAAACTTGGTTGTATCCCGCTATATCCATCAGCAAAACTATAACACTCACTGGACCAGCTACTTCGTCCAAGATCTGATCTGAGAATGGAAGAGGGTAATGATCCTTCTTTTTTGCCTTATTGAGCTTCCTATAATCAACACAAATGCGTAGCTTCCCATTCTTTTTTATTGAGATCACAATGGGAGAAACCCATTCTGAATTCTCCACAACAAATATGAATCCTGCATCAAGCAACTTATCTATTTCTTCTTTTACAGTCTTGGAAAAATTAGGATTCATTCTATATGGAATTTGCTTTATGGGCTTAGCACCATCTACCAGCTCAATAGAATGTTCTACCCAACTTACTTGATGGAGTTCCTTGTAATCAAAAGTGAATAGGTGTATGTACCTTCGAAAGAGCTGGAGGTAGGATTCCTTCTCACTCTCCATCACAGCATCACCAATCTTTATTTGTTGGAGATGATCATCAATTTCTTCTTCAGATAATTTTATGGGTTCATGAGTCGGTGTGACTGGAAGGATATCCATGACCAAAACATCAACCTCACTTTCTTCATCTTCTGTGTCCACTTCACTGGTACTAGAGTAATCAGAGGATGGTCCAATCATCAGTTTCATCACTTGAATCCATAGGTTCTTCATTTATGATGTCGAGGGATCACATTTATCTTCACCCTCTCTCTACCACATCCAAGTGTCATGAAGCCTTCATTCCAGTAGTTTCTTGCATGAAACTCTCCTTAGCCATGGTCTTCCCAACAATATTGGGTATGCAAAAGTACCATTTTTCATCACCTGAAAGTCTACCACACATACAACACCCATAACAGATATTGCCACATTTGAAACAACACCTTCTGGTTTAGTTTTTCCCTTATTTAATGACCTTAACATAAGTGTTGAGGGGCGATCAATTTTTAACCAAACCCAATATATTCATTACAGACTCGGTCATTACATTAACTGCAGCACCTCCATCAACTAAGACATCATGAATTGAAATACCATTACATAATACCTCAGCTTGTGGAGCATAGGGATCCACCTCTACCTCCAAAATAGGGACCTCAACCTCCTTCCTTCGTCGAGCATTGAATCCACTTCGCAACTCCCAGCCTCTTCTCAGAAGACATAGCCAAGATTTGACCATATGTAATATTTGCAGGCCTTTTGGACAGATCTTCTAAGATGGAGTATGGTCCTTGCCCCTGTGAAATCAGAAAATCCTGCACACCCAACTTTCTTCTCCTATGTTTCTTACTAGTTTCTCCTTTCATCTTCTTAGGATCATTTCCATCTTGGTTATCTTTTTCTTTCTTTTTTTTTTGTTACAAACACATCTACTTCATTATTTATGCTCTTATCTACTACATCAAAAGAATTCACAGGTGTTTTTCCTTTATCATTATCTCTTGTACCAGATGTAGAAGCTCTATCTAGACAATTATACTTATAATGACCCTTTTTATAACAACCATAACATATAACTTCAAAAATATTTCTTTTTGGACCTCTATCTCCTCCCTGAGAACTAAATTATTTTCCTTGAAGAAGATTAATAGTTAACTGGTCCCATCTTCATAAGCAGATCTTCATACTCAGTAGATGTACTAGGAGAAAGATTTGTGCTCACCGAGAGTGGTTGTGGATTCTGGACCAAAGGTGCTGGTGTAGGCTCTACTTTAGCAATAATTTATTTGGGCTCCTCTTCCATGCTTTCTTCTTACCTTCTTGCAATATCCTTTTCTTGTTCAATGGTAGCTGGGTGGTCATACTTCACTCATTGTCTGATCTCTGGCTTCATCCCAAGAATGAAGTGCTTACAGAGGAGATTATCCATGCCATTCATCAACCCATCCGCTAATCCTTCCTTCCGGATCTGGGCATCGAGCTTCCTCCTTAGCTCTAGAACACGAGCATGATAATCCCTTATCTTCTCCTTCTCTCCTTGGGATAGCTTTGTGATATCGATCATGAGATCTGCATATTTCTGTTGTTCACCAAATTCTTCAAGAAAACTTTCAGTTAATAAATCCCATGAATTTTTCACATTATCACCTAGTGTTTCAAACCACCTAAGGGCTGAACCATCCAAAAAGGTAGGAAAAAATTCAGTCCATTGTTCCCTTCTTATGAGGCCATTACAAATGCAAGATCGTTTAAACTCTTGAATGAAAGAAGAAGCATCTTCATTAGATTGGGCTGAAAAAATAGGAATCTTCCCCATTTTCAAAAGTAACCACAGTGAAATACCAACCCACAAGTACAATCAACAAGACTTATGTGCACAAATAATTGGAATCACTATAATAGAAAGTGACTTTACACCTTTCTACAGTAAAATAGAAATGACCACAGTAAAACTATGGTAAAACTTGACTTACTGCGGTAAAAAAATGACTTTACTGTGGTAAACACTATTCACGGTAAAAAGTGAAGTTACTGCGGTAAATACTATTCACGGTAAAAAGTAACTTTATTGTGGTAAATACTATTCATGGTAAAATTTACGTGAATTTACCATGGTAACTACTATGCACAGTAAAAACAAGGTTACCCTCCAAATGATTTTCTGACTAAGTGGGAATATCTCTCCAGAAAATCCACCAATGAGGAATGGTCCCGGCAACGGAACCAAAATGTCATCACCAATCCGGCACTATGATAATTCTTTACCGGGAACTCCTCGTGCTATGATTATTTACTAATGCACAACTTTTAGTTTGGTGGATGGAATCTGGAAACACAACAACAAACATAACACAAGAATACCATAGACTATGATAAGAAGGAATGATGATAAATCTGAAATATAAGTGTAAAATATAATATCAACATGAAATTGTTACAATCTCACCCATGAGGGTACTTCAAGTGTTACTGACTTCACTTACCTTCCAACAATAACTATGGGAGAAACTTCACAATTACACCTCTTAATGGCTTCTTTAACACACCTTCAAAATGATGGCTTCCTTTACACACTTACTCATACAATATTTCTCACTACTTCCTTCTATGCTAAATGAGGGGGGTGGCCTCTCTATTATATAGAACTTCCAGGCTTATCCATCTTATCTCTAAGATAGGATAAGAAATCCACTCTGACGAATCATATTCCATACCTTAACTCTTATCTGTACATGTAAGCTTATCTTTTAAGATAAGATAAACCTTATCATTTCACATGGGTTCCACATTTTTAGACTTTTTTACAAATAAAATACACAAAATATTTATGACCTCACTCCTTGTCCTTATTACCAAATATAATATTTCTAATTCCTAATCATGTAGACCCTACTTCTCTACTTACCCCAACTTTGACATTTTAACATTACCAAGACCACTTACGACAAATATTTACTTTTTACCACAACATTCCTATTGTACTTTGATTTTTACCATACTCTACATTATTGGCGGGTACCGTACTGACAGTGCCATTATCTTCTATCAGACAGCTACTACTAATTATACTTAACAACAATCATATTCCTAATACATACATTAATGAAATAGAAATTACAGAGGAAAATTTTAATGTCGTAGACCGCTGCCTTTTAATCGCTACAAGCTCATTTTCGAAGGTTTGCAACAATGATTTGACTTCTAATAGATCATTTTAAGAGGTCGGGGAAGATTGAGCTGGTTGATTAGAGGCTACTAGAATACAAGAAATGATAGGATGATTATTCGTAAGATCTCGAGAAAATGGAATTGGAAATCGAGGAGCTATCTTTCCAACCTGAATCAAGGAATTTTCCACACATATGGCTATGTCGTAAGCATCAGGTAATGTAGCCCCTCCCATGGATTGGATCATAACTACCACATCACTATTCAAAGCTCACAAATAGTATAAGAATGCATTATTTGGAGAAGGCTTAATGAGTGCCGGAATCCTATTCCAAGTTCTGTGAAATCAGAAGTTGAAATCGCTCATATACTCATAGGGAGATATCTTTATGGTAGTGAGTTGTTCTAAGAGTGATATGTGATCACTCTTGTCTTCAAACTGTTTACAAAGCTTCTCTCCTAACTCATCCCAAGTGGTTATAGTACCAACACGTAACCCTCAAAACCATTGAAGTGATTTTCCCTTGAAGGAAGTGGTCAGAACACTGATAGCAACATTATCCTCCATGATGTTATATACTACAAAAATGTTGGCTACATCAAGAATATGTTCAATCGGAGTGACGTGAGTTTCCCCTGTATAAAATGGTAAACTTTTGAGTGTCATAATAGGTATAGGATCACATTGAGCCAACAGAATAATGCTGCTTGCATTGAATAGGGGAAAAAATTGATTTTGTGCCATAGCAGCAAGAGGTCGATTATTCCTTGGTGGAGTGAACCCTCCGTACGAAGGATTCAAATGACCCATACGAGGTAGAGCTGCAACTGGTAATGTTGAAATTCCTCTTTTCCTTCTCTTTGGAGGAGACAAATAAATTTTGATATGTTCCATCGGGCATGCCAAAAAATATTTTTGCCAAACCAATGCACCCCCCGAATGTCCAAACTATAAGTAGTTCATTCGGTGTGATTGAGACACATGGGATCACCTCTCAATCTGTGCGAGTTAGCTCAAGGTGAACCTTCAGATAAGGTCGACTTCCTCTTCCTAGACTAAGTGATATACTACTGCTAGTTTCATAAAATGGCTATCTATTCCTATGTTAACATTGTCACAGGTTTTAGGGAAAGAGATTTGCAAAAAGGAAAATATACTAGGGATGGTGATGTACCAAATAAAGGAATATTTTAATCTCAGGAAGGGTTAGTGTGAGTATGATGTTTGCACCATTAATGACCTTCACCTATTGCAACTTAGAAAGGATATAGAATACCATAAACAAGAAACATACGTTCCTTTGTTAAAACTTGAATCATACAGAATAGAGAGATCAAATTTTATTAATCATACAGTTAACTAACCACGAGGATAAAACACATGCACAAGTAAAACATTCATTTCATTTATTATGGCTAGCTATATTATGAATTTTAATAAAAGAAGGAAAACACGCTTTCCACAACTGACATAAAATATGGTTATATCACTTTTGCATAACATGAAACAAGATAATTTGAAATAAAGAAAAGCTAATCTTCTACACTTTAAGGAAGAATACATTCAAAAAGCATATATCAATCACACCATTTAGCACAATAAATCAAGTTAATCAAGGAAAGATATCACTGTAAATATAATTAAAAAGGTTTTAAATCCCTGAAGCACTCTTCTAAGATTGAAGAGCAACTTAACCAGAAAAAAATGATCTATATCAAATGAATCCATACACCTAACTATTTATAAGTTCTTTAGGATGAGCCTTTATAGCTAGGCCTTCAACTGACCTTTTAATAAAAATATAAATGTCATTAATTCAAGGGAACAAGCTCCCATGAAAATAACAAATTTTGTTTCAAGGGTTTGACTCATTCAACTCTGCAACATTTATTGATCTATAGATTAGATATGTCCTTTCATGGCCACTCAGCTTTGGCATAGTTATGCAATGCCTTCTTCTGCTATAGGTTTTCGCTGCGTTTCTTCCCATACATTCATTTGATGTTTACATTCGATGAAGCATTTAATGATTCCTTGAATTTCCTCATCTCATGGCCAACATGTGTAGTGATTCACTACATCTCCTGTCTCAATTTTCCTCATGATTTTAGCTGGAACTCTTCTAAATTTAATCACAACCTTCTTTAACCTTCTTGTGAAATTTTTGCATAAAACCAAACATGTCAATAGATTCACTGCCGAATTTTTTTTATAACTTCGTCATCACGCTTCATCAAATCTTTGAAATTATTGTTGATCTACTCATATGGAAGAGCGTCAATATGTTTTCGTTGAAGAATTTACAATTAACAATATCAAATTTCTTATGATATGTCAATCAAAACATTTGTAATTTCCACTCATTTATCATCCAATTTCTTAATTAAATCTTACAACACCTGATACCGAAATTCCATGGCCTTTTTGCTATTCGAAACAACATTGCAACATCATTGATTAGATCCTCTTGAAGGAGTAGATCTGAAACTTCTTCTCTGATATCACTCCATGGTGTAAAATTCAAATTTAAGTTGTTATTGTCCTTCAAAGAAGGCTTCATCTATTTTGTATAATAGTAGTTTTTTCAACCTGCAAATCATTGTATGTTTTGATAGCTTCTTTGATCAAAGTATTCGCTTCTTACAGTATATGTTCCATCCATCCATCTACTAATCTCCCTTTCTAGCCTATCTTCTCGATCTAGAGATAAGAAATTTGATCAATGGTAGACGAAAACTATCATAGCCATAGCAGTTGAGACTGTCACTAGATGGAGTTAGATTTCTTACTTTTCTTAGAAATTCAGTGAGCTTCTCGACCTTGGCCTTTAAGCACATCCTTAGAAGCTTTGTCCTTATCATAGTTCTCCATATCAGATTTACAAGAGAAGTGTGTATATATTTATTTTTCTTCTTCGTGAGTGGCTTTTCCTAGAAAAAAACTACAAACTTGATAATATGTGGCTGTAATAGTTTCCTTGTTTTTTCCCTTAACAGGGAGTAGTAACCTATATAATTCATTCTCCATATGGATTCACTATCAATCTAGAAAAAATCTCTAGCCTCTTGGACTATCTCTTTGGTGTATGCTCCAATATACATAGATCTACTACATCCCTCAAGAGGAAACTTATCTCATTTTTCTTTAGAGTTTGCCTAAACAACCGTTATGGGATGGATAATGTTGATGAGGATAGAAGTAGTTTATCCAGTACCTGAAACATTAGTTAAAACAAGAGTGCCAGCAACATTAATTGTCATTTGAATGGTAGTGGTAGTAATGGATGGGGTGAATGTGAGGATGACCATAGGAGTTAATAAAATGATGTTAAGAGATGAGATCGAAGGAAATGGAAGAGTTAGGGGAAGTGAAGTAGAAATAGGTGACCCAATAGTTTCACCAGCTAAGAGAACTTGGAAGGGACAAGAATACTTAGGCCATAGAAGGAGATAGGAAAGAAGAAATGATTCGTGGAACCAGAAGGAACTAATGTATGAAGTAACAATGGAGGAGAAAAAGCGAAATGATGGGTTTTGTGGGACACTTGGAGAATCAATGACTTCAACTATTTCTGTCACAGGTGTTGTAGGAGGGATGACTTTGGGAATAGTAGCCTTAGAGAGAGACGACATCCCAACAGCAAATCAAATATTTTTTGGAAATTTATGGGTCTTTTAGGTCGAAAGTTTTCCCTTTGTCATGTGTTGATTGGCTCATGGTGGATGGGGTTTCTGTATTTGTAGGTAGCTCTAACCCATTTGGGTGAGATTCCTAAAGTAACCGACCAACTATAAGTTATCTATAGAATGGGCCCTGCCATCTCCTTTGTGTTGCAACATTCTTTAACATACCAATCAATCCATGATAATGGTTGATTTGAAATATTATTATTTTAATATACTACATCCAAATCCTCGTTACTATCCTGCATGTCTTTTAGGACATCGGCTATTCCAACTTGATCGAACCTCATCAAAAGTAAGCCTTTCATATTCTCTTTGTTGGTTTACAAATTCAGCTTGAAAAATGAATCTATATGTCTTCTAACTGAGGCACATGGGATCTGGACCGACGTGTTTTTCACTAAATTTACTCCCAATAGTCAAAATTGGTCTTGTGGGTGGTAAGTCCACAAGGTTACCTCTGTCGTTTCTACATGCACATTCTTAGCCTTGTAAATATTTAAGCAAGCGTATCTGCTAATTGAAATAGGAAATTGAATTCCCACATTGTGTCATTGGTTCTAGATCTTATGGTAGTCTAGTAGTTGTCTAAACAATTCTAGTAGAACCCATTTGTCGATGGGACATCTTGGAAGCTTTCTAGGAGCACTACGAAGATAGGAATTTGAATCTAAGTAAATGTGGGGAATTAAAGGTATATAACTCCCCACTCATGTACTTTGTTGAAGGATTCATCAAAAATCCTCTGATTATACAACGCCTTATCTAAATGGTAGAGAATAACAACAAAGAAGGCATCGTTAATCCTACTGAAGTGTTTTCTTCCCCCATCCATTGTGAGTAGAGGATAGAAATCATATATTTGAGAGGTTCTTCGAATACCCTTAGTATTCAATCCAGTGGAGTCTCCCATTTAAGATGTGGTATAAACCAAGAAGGATGTCATATAGAAACTCTTTGAAGAATGTACTCTACTCAAGTATTTGAAAATGGAGCTACTGATATGCTCCCCCAATCTGATAAAGTCCTTATTATTTTTTATGGTAGTGATATATAATAACATCCACTCCTGGACTTAGTTCACAGAGGGAGGACATGAGACTCCTCTTAGCAACACAATGATGTCATTGACCTCATGAATGAATTTTAATCGATTTATGGTCTTTTGCAATTTGGTAAAAATCTTGGCAAGATAACTTTTTAATGCAACCTTCGTGCACAAATCATCTTCTTTGTCCCAATGTTCCACCATTGACTCTGGTGAAATTGTGGTGTAATCTTCAACATTAGGGAGTTTGAGAAAATCTTCAAAGAAATATGTGTTCAAGTGGATCACAACTTTTCCATCAACATCTTAAATTGTCATAGATTATTCATCGTAGTGGGTTGCGGCAGCTAGAATGAACTCTGGGAAATGCATGGATGTTTGAAAATCAGTAGTAAGAACAAGCCCATTGTCATATATGGCTTACATCAAGCGTTTCTTATTTGGGGCCTTCACACTTGCCCAGAAGTCTGGAAAATCAATTTTTCTGAGATTGGTGTCTCCTTATTCCCTAGGTCGGAAGATAAGCAGGAGTGAGGAGAAACCCCAAGGAATGAATATTTGTTGGGGTGTGGAGCCTATTTTTTGGTCTTCTTGAATCAATGTTGAAGTGCTGGAGCTCGAACGGTTAAGTTTGGAGACTTCAGGAGCATTCTGCAGTCGTTTGTTGATGTTGTTGTGCAGTTGTTGTGTCGTTGCTGTTAATTGCTGTTAACATGTTGTTAATTGGCTGTCAACAGTATTTTTTTCCAGCCGTGGGAAGTTGAAAGATCATGACTTTCAAACTTCTAGGGTCAGCTTTAGGACTTCTTAAAAGGATTGTAATCCTATAAATAGAGGTGTTAGGGTATCTTGAAGATATCTTGAGTGTTCAAGAGGTCTTGAGTCTTAGTGATCAAGAGGTGATCAAGAGTGATCAAGGTTAAGCAATTGGGTGTCAATTGTGGTTTAGATGTGGTTTAGCATCTTTGGAATTCTGTTGTGAGTTCATAACTGAGAGAAGACTGTGAGAGTTGTTTTACTCTTGTTGATAATAAAATCTGAGCAAGTTCTTGGTGGACGTAGCCCACATTGGGTGAACCACGTTAAATCTTGTCTTGTCTTCTTTTGTGCATTATTTATTTATGTTGTTATATTTCTGCAAGTATAATTCTGCTATATAGTTTCCTACTGCTGTGGTTTGAGGAATTGTTTCCATATTTGTTCTCTAATTCCTAACAATTGGTATCAGAGCTTTGGTGGTTTTTTGCTGAAGTTGTAAATCACAGGGAAAGTTTAGCTTGAGTGGGAGCTATGGCAGATGAGGGCAGATCGAGGGTTGAGAAGTTCAATGGGAAGAACTTTGGTTTGTGGAAGATGCAAATGGAGGATTACTTATATCAGAAGGACCTCCATGTTCCTTTGGCTGGAAAAGCAAAGAAACCTACAGCCATGTCGGATGAGGATTGGGAGTTGCTGGATAGAAAGGTGCTCGGGGAAATTCATTTATGCCTTGCATCTTCAGTTGCTTTCAACATATCGCAGGAGAAGACCACGGAAGGTCTCATGAGTGCATTGGGGAAGTTATATGAAAAACCCTCTGCCTCTAATAAAATATTTTTGATGAAAAATTTATTTAATATGAAGATGTCTGAGAATGGTTCTGTTGCTGATCATTTGAATGAATTTAATACGGTTGTGAGTATGTTAAACTCGGTAAAAATTGACTTTGATGATGAGGTCAGGGATTTGTTGATTTTGTGCTCCTTACCAGATAGCTGGGACAACTTGGTTATGGCTGTAAGTAATTCAGTCTCTAATAACTCAAAGCTGAAGTTTGAGGATGTAATAGGTGTGATCCTAAGTGAGGAAATGTGAAGGAAGAGCACCGAGATTCTTCTACTTCTGGAAACTTTGACGGTGGAGAGCAGAGGGAGACAAAAGAACAGAGGGAAAGGTAACCATGGGAAGTCGAATGATCACGGAAGGTCAAAGTCCAAGAGTAAGTTAGAATGTTGGCACTGTGGGAAGGTTGGTCATGCTAAGAAAGATTGTTGGGCTCTTCGGGATAAGAAGAACAAGGAGGAAAACTAAAGAGGTAAATTTGGTAGCAGGTGATGTTTGTCAAGATGCCTTAATTCTTTCTTTAGATAATATTGTTGAATCTTGGGTGTTAGATTCAGGGGCTTCTTTCCATGCCACCCCACATAGACATTACTTTACTGATTTTGTTCAAGGTGATTTTGGACATGTATATCTTGGTGATGATGAACCATGCAACATAGTAGGGAAAGGTTGTGTTTGGGTGAAAATGTAGAATGGGAACACATGGCTACTTAAGGACATCAGGCATGTGCCTAAGTTGAGGTGGAACTTGATATCAGTGGGACAGCTGGGTAGTGATGGTTGTACGGTTAGTTTTACAGTGGATTCTTGGAAGGTTACCAAGGGAGCTCTTGTGGTTGCAAGAGGTAAGAAAAATGGTACTTTGTATTTAACCAGTGGTGCTGATTATTGCAATTTAGTTGCTGCAGATGGAGATGCAACTTTGTGGCACCAGAGACTCAGTCATATGAGTCATAAGGGCATGCAGATTATAAAGGACAGGTTGCCTAGATTAAAGGAGTTAGATTTGGACTTCTGTGAGGACTGTGTTTATGGGAAACAAAAGTGGGTGAGATTCCTCAAGGTTGGACCTACCAGGAAGGAGGGTAAGTTGGAGTTAGTGCATACAGATGTATGGGGGCCAGCTAAGGTAAACTCTATTGGTGGTTCATGTTATTATGTCACTTTCATTGATGATGCAACTAGAAAAGTTTGGGTATATTGCATTAGAAAGAAATCTGATGTGTTTGAAACTTTCAAAAGATGGAAAGCCTTGGTTGAGAATGAAACAGGTCTCAAGTTGAAATGTCTCAGGTCAGATAATGGAGGGGAATATTGCAGCAATGAATTTCTTGATTACTGTTCGGTAAATGGGATCCGCAGGAAAAGAACGGTTCCAAATACTCCACAGGAAAATGGAGTGTCAGAGAGAATGAACAGGACAATCATGGAGCGTGCTAGGTGCATGAGGTTACATGTGGGGCTGCCACTCATGTTTTGGGTGGAAGCGGTAAGCACAGTTGTTTATCTGATTAACAGAGGACCCTCTATGGCCTTGGATGGAGGTATACCTGAGGAGGCTTGGTCTGGTAAGAAAATTGATTACTCATTTCTTAGAGTATTTGGATGTGAGGTATTTGTTCACATTGATAAAGATGATAGGACCAAGTTAGAGGCTAAGTCTGAGAAATGCACCTTTGTTGGATATGGTGAAGATGATTTTGGTTTCCGTGTTTGGAGTCTTAAAGACAAGAAAATATTTTGGTCTAGAGATATTGTCTTTAATGAAAAAATCATGTATAAAGATCAGTTGCAGGAACAAAAAGAGGAATCAAAGAAAGAATACACAGTGTTAGAGGACATTGTGGACAACAAGGTGTCCAAGGGGCCGGTTCAGGTACAACATGTTCCAGGCACAGCCAGTTCAGGTACCTACTCATCAGGAACCCCAAACTCCTGAGGTGAGAAGGTCTTCTAGGGTAAGAAGGGAACCTGAATGATTTACTCCATCTTTGAATTATTTATTTCTCACTGACAGTGGAGAGCCAGAGTGCTTTGAGGAAGCAGTGCAGGTGGATGCCAGGAAGAAGTGGGAGCAGGCCATGGATGAAGAGCATAGATCTCTTATGGAAAACTAGACTTGGGATCTGGTGGAGCTACCCGAGGGCAAGAGAGCATTGCAGAACAAGTGGGTGTATAGAATCAAAGAGGAAGATGGAGGCAGGAAATGATACAAGGCCCGGTTGGTGGTCAAAGGATTTGCACAGAAGAAAGGTATAGACTTTGATGAAATTTTTTCTCTTGGTTGTTAAAATGACTTCTATTAGGACTGTTCTTGGTTTAGTTGCAGTAGAAGACCTGCACTTAGAACAGTTGGATGTGAAGACTGCATTCCTTCATGGTGAGTTGGAGGAGGAATTGTACATGCAGCAGCCACAGGGTTATGAGGTCAAAGGGAAGGAGAGGTTAGTGTGCAAATTGAAGAAGAGCTTGTATGGCCTGAAACAAGCTCCACAACAGTGGTACATGAAGTTTGACAGTTTTATGCAGGAGCAGGGTTACTCCAGGTGTCACTCAGACCATTGTGTGTACATCAAGAAGTTTCTTGATGGTAGTTATATTATTTTGTGCCTGTATGTAGATGATATGCTTGTTGCAGGGAAGAACATGCAGGAAATAAAGGTACTCAAGAAGCAGCTAGGTGACTCCTTTGCTATGAAGGATTTGGGGGCAGAAAAACAAATCCTTGGTATGAGAATAACTCGGAACAGGAAGGAGAGGAAGCTGGTATTATCTCAAGAAGAGTACATAAAGAAGGTCTTGGAGAGGTTTAGTATGCAGGATGCTAAACCGGTTGGTACTCCTTTGGCAGGTCACTTTAAATTATCAAAGGAGCAGAGTCCCAAGACTGAGGAGGATAGAATCCAGATGTCCAGGGTACCGTACTCATCAGCAGTTGGTAGCTTGATGTATGCTATGGTATGCACTAGGCCTGACATTTCCCATGCAGTGGGAGTAGTGAGCAGGTTTATGAGTGATCCAGGTAGAGAGCACTGACAGGAAGTAAAGTGGATCCTTCGGTATTTGAGAGGGACCATGGGAGCAAGCATTGTGTTTTGGTGGATCAGACACTACATTACATGGATATGTAGATTCAGACATGGCAGGAGATTTGGACAGCAGGAGGAGCACAACAGGTTATGTATTTACAGTTGGTGATACAACGTAGGTGAGTTGGATTTCATGGTTACAAAAGGTTGTGGCTTTGTCAACCACAGAGGCTGAGTATGTTGCTGCCACAGAGGCAAGCAAGGAGATGATTTGGCTACAGTAGTTGCTTGATGAGTTGGGTCATAAGCAGGAAGTTGGGAGACTACACAGTGATAGTCAGAGCACTATTCATTTGGTGAAGAACTCCACTTTCCACTCTAGGATGAAGCACATTCAGCTGAGATATCATTTCATCAGGAAAACTTTGGAAGAAGATAAGTTGAAGCTGGAAAAGATTCATACCAGTCAGAATCCTGTAGATATGATGACCAAGGTGGTCACAAGGGAGAAGTTGAAGTTGTGTTCAACTTTGATTGGCCTTCATGGTTGATAATGAAGGGTTAAGAACTTTTCTCAGTGGAAATAGTCTCCAAGTGGGAGATTGTTGGGGTGTGGAGCCTAGGAGACTTCAGGAGCATTCTATAGTAATTTCTTGTGACGTTGTTGTGTATTTGTTGTGTCATTGCTGTGACGTTGCTGTTAACATGTTGTTAATTGGCTGTTAATGTCAAGACTATTTTTCCAACTGTGGGAAGCTGAAAGATCACGACTTTAAAAATTCGAGGGTCAGCTTTAGGACTTCTTAAGAGGATTTTAATCCTATAAATAGAGGTGTTAGGGTATCTTGAAGATATCTTGAGTGTTCAAGAGGTCTTGAGTCTTAATGATCAAGTTTTGATTAAGAGTGATCAAGGTTATGCAATTGGGTGTCAATTTTGTTTTAGATGTGGTTTAGCATCTTTGGAACTCTATTGTGAGTCCATAACTGAGAGAAGACTGTGAGAGTTGTTTTAATCTTGTTGATAATAAAATATGAACAAGTTCTTGGTGGACGTAACCCAAATTGGGTGAACCGTGTTAAATATTGTCTTGTCTTCTTTTGTGCATTATTTATTTATGTTGTTATATTTCTGCAAGTATAATTCTACTATATAGTTTCCTACTGCTGTGGTTTGAGGAATTATTTCCGCGTATTTGCTCTCTAATTCCTAACACTACTTTTTTTTATTGAATCGTGCTCCGTAATCAAGCCTTGCTTTCCAATTGATTTTTATCTCTGTACCAAATTTCCTCATTCTTCTTGAAAAATGACTTTTTTTGTGTTAACAAAAGAAATTTTAATCACTTTTCTACTCTAGTATTTCTATTTTTTTAATGCTTTCCCATTTCCTCCATTCTATGTCTCTCTTTGGTTATTTTCAGTTTGAATTTTTTGTGCTCGTCCCTGTGATCGTTTTTTAGGATAACAATATCTTCTGGCATAATCACCTTATTTTAAATTTTATTTTGGTTGGGAGAACTAAAAATAGTTTAATGGTGTTCACAAGATGGTGCAAAGAAACCTCGTTAATTAATGCATATTACATTTTTTACATGGTTGCCGCTTAGATATTTTAGGAAATTATATGAGGTTAAAAATATTAATTGACAACTATAAAACTATATTAAGAATTCAATTGTATGATTATTATTTCCAATTATATATGTGTTTCCATATAGAATTAACCAAATGTAATGTCTTCATCATTTTTATGGTATGTACATTAGAAGTTAAACACAGTATATGTGCAATAATATTATTAAATCTAAACAGAAGCACTCAATTTTTACAAAAACCTCCTCACTGAGAATAACTCCTACAATGATCAAGTGGCCTCTTTCCTTTTAGACTCCATTCTTAATAATCTGATACCTACTAAGAGATTTAAAAGTCTTTCAAAAACTGTCACCATTGAAGAATTAAAAAAGGTTGTGTTTTCTTTAGAAGGGGATAAGGCGCCAGGTCCTAATGGCTTTTCAGCTAACTTTTTCCAAAGATGTTGGGAAATATGCTCTAAAGATCTTTTGAAGGCTGTTAATGAGTTTTATAGAATGGGAAATCTCATCAAAGAACTAAATAATACACACATTGTGCTTGCCCCGAAAAATTTGGATGCAAAGGAATTAAAAGATTTCAGGCCTATCAGTTTAGTTAATGTTATTTATAGGATTTTCACCAAGATTCTCACCACTAGAATGCAACCTATTCTTATGGAGATAATTTCACAACAGCAGAGCGGATTCATCCAGGGAAGAATTATTCAAGATGGAATTATCATGGTTCATGAAACAATACATACTATGGATAAAAGTAAAAAGGCGGGGATGGCTATCAAGCTTGACATGCATAAAAAATTTGACTGAGTCTCCTAGAGATTCATGGATGAGGTCTTATCCAAGTTTGGATTTCAAATCAAATTCAAAAAAATCATTCATTCTTGTATCTCCACCTCTAGATTCTCAGTGGTTGTTAATGGGGAACTTGTGGGTTTTTTTTCCAGCAATAGAGGTATCTGGAAAGGCGACCCAATTTCCCCTCTTTTATTCATTATTATGGCTAATAGTTTAAGTAGATCTATTTCCAAAGCTATTAGCATTGGCATGATAAAAGGTTTTCCTCCAACTTCTGGAAATCAGATCTCCTCACACCAACAGTTTGCTGATGACACTCTGCTTCTCCTGATGGCCTCAATCACTGAGGAAAAAGCTATCAAAACTATCCTTAGATTTTATGAGGAAGCCTCGAGACAAAAATTTAATTTTGACAAAAGCTCTATTTATTTCTTCAACACTCCTTTAGAAAGGTAAAGAAATATTGCTAATATTCTAGGATGCACTATTAATTCTCTTCCAGCTACTTACTTAGGTTTACCTCTAAGTACTGGAAAGATTTATTTGGAGGTATGGAATGACCTTATTAAGAGATTCCAAAGAAATTTGGATGGCTAGAAAGGAGCTATACTCTCAAGTGCAGGCAAGTGCCTATTAGTTAAAAGCACACTCCAAAACTTGCCTATTTACATCATGTCAATGTTCAACATACCTGCAACAGTGATGAACATTATTGAAAAGATTCAAAAGAATTTTTTATTGCATGGTACTGAGGATAGATTCAGATATCATCTTGTGGCTTGGGAGCAGGTATGTAGACCTAAGAGACTTGGGGGGTTAGACATCAAAGATATCAAACATATGAGTGTTACCCTTATTGAAAAATTAGGTTGGAGGCTTATAAAAGAGCACAGCCTTGGACAGAGTTGGTTAAGATCAAATATCTTTCAAACCAAAACAAGATTTCCTTCATATATGATCAGTCTGTTTCGAGTGGTTCTATTTTCTGGAACAACCTTCTTAGCAGCAAACACATCCTTTTGTAGGGGTGTAGCTGGAAGCTTGGGGATGGGCAAAACATAAACTTCTAGACATATAAGTGGACTGATTCCAACTGGATTTCTACTTATGATCACATTAAAGATAGCTTAATCACAAAGTATGGGCACAAAATCCAAGGGTACATTGAGAGAGATGGAAACAAAAGAAAATGGAAACACCTAAAAGTGGAGAATGATAATGTACAGGCTGATGTTTCTTCTTTACAGAGTCAACTTTCTCTAATTCATATAAGTAATCAAAATTTTAAGGATGAACTCATCTGGAAAGATTCTTTTGACGGGGAATACTCTGTCAAATCAGGATATAATTCTTTCTTTGTATCTATGGAAAGTGAAATTAAGTGGCACAAACTATGGATTTCGAAGTTAACCCCTAGAGTGAACTTCTTTTGGTGGCTTATCATTAATGGCAAGATCCTTAATAATGACAACCTCATAAAGAAGGGATTCATCATGCTGAATAGATGTTGCATGTGTCAGAAAGAGGCAGAAGACATAAAGCATTTATTCTTTCATTGTGATTTTGCTTCCAAAATTTAGCAGCTGATTTTTGTAAAGTTTAATCAGAGATGGATTTTTCCCCTTACCTGTCTTCAGGCCTGGGAGCAATGGGACTCTCCGTTTAAGCATTGTATGGTGAAAATATTGTGGCAACTTGCTTTACCCCACACTATGTGGATAGTTTGGAAGGCTCGTAATGATAACATTTTCAAAAACAATATAAAGGCATGTAACAAAATCTACAAGGAAATCATCATTGCTGTGCAAGACAATATTGCTAGATTTAAACCTCCTAAAAATAGGATCTACCCTAAGAAGGAAGAATACATCTTGACTGAATGGAATATTGAAAATGGCAATAGGAATAACAATGGTATTGATAGAAACACAGTCCGATGGATTAAACCTCCCACTGATTGGCACAAGTTAAATTTTGATGGGGCCTCAAAAGGAAATCCGGGGGAATCTGGAGGAGGAGGAGTTATTAGAGATCAAAGAGGCTGTTTAGTTGCTGCTTTTTCTAGGAGAATGGGTAGATAGACCAATCATTAATCTGAAGCCCTGGTGGCTCTTTGGGGTATAAGACTTACCAGAGATTGTAATATTCCGAATATTATAAGTGAAGGGGATTATCTGAATATCATCAATCTTTAAAAAAAAAGCAACACCCTAGCTGGTCTATCAGAGATTTCATTGAGGAAGCCATTGATATATGCAAGAGCTTTGAAAATGTTAAAATCACCCACAACTATCGGGAAGGAAATAGAGTCGCTGAAAGCTTGGCTAACCTCAGTGTTACTAATACCTTTCAAACTTGGCTTGGGGGGGATGTTCTGCCCACACAAATCAATAAAGCCATAATCATTGATCTACATTGCAGTGAAAATCAACACTAACAGCTGTAATTTGGACGCTAATGTGTAGATCCTCAAGTACATTATGATGATATCACATAAGATATGGATAATTGATGTGATCTGTGCGGGATGGACTGTCATCATTTCTAGGCATAGGAGGAAAGCCGAGGAGCGGGGCAATAATGACAAGTATGGCATAATAATTAAACTTGCTTTCACGGAAAGGAAAGATTCAAATACCTACATCAAAGCTCTGCATGTCCCGCATAGTGGTAGCATTTTTACCATTGAGAACAGGAAAAGGAGCAGAGGAAACATGGGGGGTCCACCTTGTAAAACTGAATTGACCCACAATCCTGCGTGGAAAGAGAATACGGAGCTTTGGAATTACCTGCAAATCAGGGGTCTGTATAATTTAATTGAAAGGATTCAAGGATTCGACCAAGACATTTCTATCAGATTCACCCAGGGATGGAAGAATAGGATTGTCAAATACAATAACATGGAGATTGAAATCACGGAAGAGCTCATCACCCAGATCACGGGCCTCAGCCTGGAGGGCACCAAATTCTTTAATAAGAAGGTGGACAGGGAGGTAAAGACCAAGAAGTTCTTGGACGAGGGGGAGAATCTTGAATTCGTGACTATTGGCATCAAGGTGGCGTCAATTCCTGAGCATTTTTTTGAGCTTTCTAGGATGGTGGTTAGGTATGTAACTCTTGAAGGAAGATTTGTGACTATACCTCAAAAACATTTGATATTTCTAAATCACTTTCATAGAAATATCATCATCAGCTTTCCTCACTATTTGATAAACTCGCTAGAGAAATTAATTAGGGAAGTTCAGAGCCACTCTAGGGCTGTTCCTTTGCACTAGGGACTTATCCCCCTGATCCATCGCCACTGTTCTAGCTTCCCCCCCGTGAATCCTACCCTACCTTCTTCCTCCATACCTCTACCCACTCGCACCACTTCCACTCCCCCCTGCTGAAAAGAAATATTGAAGCTGTTGTTTCCAGAAAGAAAATCAAGAGCATCAAAGCTAAAATTCCTGCTTCCCAATGGGTCCTAACGAGCCACAAAGACCTGGAACTTGCTGAAAACCTCCTGCATATTAGTAAACCGGTGGAGGAGCCCAAGGAGGAGGAATTGATGGACAGAGTGGACAGATTAGAAAAGGAGATACAAGAGCTCAAAGGGACTATAAAAAATATGGAAAGAGCTAAGAGAAAAGGGATTCCTCAAAGTGATGAGGAAGAGGGGGTTATTGCTGAAGTCTTCAAGAAGTTACAGTCCTTAGATGGTAGAATGGGGAATGCTAAAAGTCGCAATGACTGCATATTATTTTCCCTCAAAAGCATTTATAATTTCATTGAACAACATGTTCATAGTGTCTACAGTTTAAGTGGGGTTAATGAGGAAATTTGGGGCCCTAAAGAGAAAAGGGATATTGCAATTGCTCAAGTGGATATGAAAGACTCCTCTCAAGCCACTGCCATTGCCTTCTTCGTGTCGCTGCAGGCTATCAAGACCAAGATTGATAGGGCTATCAAGTAACGGGTTGTTGTGATGTTGTTTTTTGGCTGCAAAGTTGCTATTATCTAGTGGTTCTAGCGCTGCTTTTTTACGGAGTTCTATATGTTGTTTCTCTTTCAGTTGCTTTTTGATCTTTTCTGCTTCTTTTTGGATCATTGTACGTTTGGATCCTTTCTTCAATTATATTGTCATATTTGGCTGTTGAGCCCTCTTTGGTTGGCAATTTTTCCCTTCTCTAGGTTGTTTCTCTCTCCTTTACTATCTGGCTTTTGAGCCCTTTTGTATACAGGGTATAGTCCCTTCAAAACTATTTGCCCTTAATAAAAAAAATTAACATAGTTTAAGTGTTTTACTTTCTTAGCTAGAAAGAGGTTTGTGAAGTGTGTATGCTCTCTCCTCACACCTTCTAAGTGATCCTGGGGATCAAAAACACTTCTAAAAACCTTTTTTCACTTTAAAAAAACACTTATTTTATGTTTCCTAAATTGGATTAACCTTTCAAAATTGGTTTAAAAGAACTCTATCTTTTGCAAACACGCTTAAAATTGTTTTCCATAAAATCTTGTTTTAGTGGAGTTTTTGCATTGTGTATGTTCTTCCTTCACACCTTTTGGTGATATTAGGAATCAAAAACAACACGTGAACTCTCTTTCTTAATATCATTATTTGTGGTGCAAAATTATTAACTTCATATGTGTAGGGCATAACACTTTTTACTAGATTTTACATTGTAAGTTAGACTCAAATTTGTCTGTATCCCAACCCCAGTGAGAATACACATGAATGCACTAGTTTCTCATCGTATTTGAAGGGAGTAAAGTAAAGTCGAGATACTCCTAAATTATTCAGTGTGACTCTTTGGGTAAATCGAGCTCAAATTTACACATGTTGTAACACCTAGTTGAGTGATCTTATTAGGAAATCCATTCTGTCTTGAAGCCCACTTTGCTAATTCATTTCATGTCAATCCATCACAAAGTGATGACTTACTTGGAGTTTGAACCTTTTTTTTTTACAATTAAAAGATTCCATTTGATTTAGATTTAAGTGTCTTTCATCACGGAATTAAAGTGACACCTCACTTAGCTTAATTTTGTTCTCACCCTCGAACGAGGTGAAACTCTTCCCAAGTGGCACTTAGTTTTTTTTCTTTTGATCTATACCCTTGCATTCTCATTGCCCATTTAGGGTGAGAAGGAATCATATCGTGTAAATCTTATCAAAAACAATATCCACCACCTTTTTGTCCATTTACGCCCATTCATGTTTGTGGCTGGGTTGTTAAACATCTAAAGTGCACAAGTTCATTTTCATGCCTTTGATGGTCCTTCGATCTTGATTTCAAGATCATCTTCATTGCTACGATTTAGTTCATAATTGTTTCTCCTTAAGTTCTTATTTTTTCCCTCATTCTAGCCCTACAATTTCAATACTTACATCATGTTTTCAAATTTTGTGAGAACTTTACATAAGTCCCTTGATTATACGGTTACACTACACACACAACTAAGAACTTCTTGCTATACTCATACTTAGTTTTAGTTCCAACGTCATTTGGGTCTTTTGAGAGTGTCGATATTGCCTTGTATATACCATAATAATATCATCTTTATACTAACACCTTGCTTTCTCAATTAATGTATTAGGATAATGTTGTTACGCTATACACATTAGTAACTTCCATTTTTCATAAAAATTAGGTTTCATCGGTATTTAAACTAGTCTTAGTATATCTCACGGAGAGATCACGTTAATACCATTTTGGTATTTAGGCATTATTCGTATTCTAACTCAACCTATATATTAATATGGTATTGTCACTATCCACTTTGAAAACTTCACGGGAATCCTGGTTTAGGGTATAGTCTTGTTAAAATGATAGTTTGAGTGATTTTTTTATTTGAATATGAGTGTTCTTTGAATAATAAAATGATTGCATAGCATTACATCTAGAACACACTGGGATATTTTGGCATTTCATCAAATGACTTAAAAAACATACACCTAGATTTCGTACAACTTTGAAGGCATTCAAACAAAACCTAGTATCACTTTGACTAGTTATACTAAAATCACAAAAATGACATCTAAACCAAACGAGCACAATTTGGGAGAAAATCCTTTTGAATCCTTCCCATTTAGTGGCAACAAATTAGCACCTCTTGTTTTGTAGGTTAAATCCACAGAGCTGTTGATTGATCATAGCAGAGAAGAATCTGATTCTTCTAAAGAATAAAATCAATTGCACCTAGGTCGGTTTGACAAGTTCCTTTATTATAACAAAGATCAAGTACTCGTAAGAGTCTTATAATTAGGGGCTAAGATCTCATAAGAACTTGAAGTGGAGACTAAGGTCATTAATCATAAAATAGAAGAACGAAAATCCCTCTTAGACATGGATAACCCCTTTGACGTAGGGTAAGCTTCTACTTCTGGGAAACATCACAACACCATTGAAGGGGACCCATCCAAGCCAATTGGCAATCCATAATGGCCTTATTATAAGGCTTTGTGTAAAGTGAAGATTGAGCATAAGCACAAAGCCTCACCACCTCCTAATTTTGATGAAGAAGACGATCCTTTAGTTGAATAAGAGATCCTTCAAAATAAAATATTGAAACTAAGTCAAAAATTAGCAAACTTATGCTCTTCAAGTAGAAATGTGCATAAAGGCAAACTTAAGACCAAATCTAGTGAGTTCCAATTTGATCTGTACGATGACACAACTTTTAAAGTTGCTAAGTTAAATAGACCAATGTCACCTACTAAAGAACAACTCATTCGACGAGAGTTACAATCAATGAAAGATACACTTACTACACTACATGAAGGAAATGTAAGGCATAGTATGAAGTACCTTTATGAAGAACTATGTCCTTATCCCTTTGATAAGGAAATGTTGTGGAAACCATTCCCAAAGCATTTTTCCATTCCTAAGTTTGATAAATATAAAAGCAAAGGTGATCCTCGCGATCACATCAAGGACTTTTATATGTCTTGTCAAGAGGTTGCATACATCGATAATTTCTTAATACGAATCTTCCCTCACATCCTAGGAGCACTAGAATTAGAATGGTTCTTTAGTATACCCAAGGGATCCATCACAACATGGCCCAACCTAGCAGAAAAATTCGCGTAGCATTATTCCTTCAACATGGAGAATGATATCACAATGAACAACCTTTGCAACACAAAACAGAAGCCGAATGAAACCTTTGCGATATTTTTACAATGATGGTGTGGGTTGGCTAGTCGTTTCCCATGTGCCTTACCAAAAAAATAGCTAGTAATCATATTTGTTCCTAACCTAAACCTGAAGATATCCTTCCATTTACATATGCATTGTGGCTCTAACTTCAAAGAATTTATAGAGAAGGGTAGTCAATTCAAAAAGGAACTCATCGCAAAGGGTACACTTAAACCAATCATCAAAGACAAGCATGAAGCAAAACCCTCGAATAAACCAAAATTCTTCAAAAATAAGCATGTCGTTGGTGACAGCATTACAGATTCCAAAAGAGTCTAAGTTGTACATACTAGTCCACTTTTAAATCTCTCACAAGGACCTCACCCAAAATCACCCACCAAACATATGTACACATTGCTAACCGAATAACTATTATATATACTTAAACAGTTAGACGTTGTGAACATGGTGTAGTACCCAACCGTGATAGTACTATATCTAGAGGATGCTCCAATACCTGGTTGGTTCAAAGAGCACGAGTACTGTGATTTCCATTGTGTTAAGGGACACAAAATAGATAGGTGATTACGACTATGGAATTACATACAAGACCACATCGAAGAGGGAAAATTTGATGTAGATTCTCCCCCTGACTCAAGACAACGTCCAAATGATAAAATGGGTATCTTCAAAGAGCCCTTTCCTAACCATACAGATAAGAAGAACAGTAAGCTAGATCACAGAAAAACTTCCAATGACTATAGGATTGTTACCTATGTTTATTCAACTAATGATATCCCCTTTGAATCCCTCATAGGATGTATCTATCCATCTGATGAATAGGTCAATACTATTAGGATCTTAGAAAAAAATGTGTAATAGGGACATGATACACTTGTTTGATCATACCATATCCCCTACCTATCCCTCAAGAAGATCAATATAATTTAATAGAACAGTTAGGGAAGACACCCACTAGGATATCAATCTTAGATCTCCTCAAAATATCTACTGCCCATAAAAACATATTATATAAAATGTTACAGAGTTTGGGAGTCTCCACAAATGTAGATCTCGTGCACCTTCAAGCCATGGTTTCATACCTTGATTCCAATGATCATATCACTTTTGATTGCACTGTAATCCCATGTAATGACCTAGAGAACAACTTTCCCCTATACTTAGAGGTTCTTGTTACCCGTCGTAAGATCAAGAGAGTACTTGTGGATAGTGGATCCAGTCTAAATATTTGTACTTTTAAGATGGTTAAGAAGCTAGGCCATTCAGAAATGGATCTAGGGGCCAAAACTATTACCATCACAGCTTATGATAATGAGGAATGTGATTCCGTAGGTACTATAGTAGTTCCGATGGAAGTAGGGCCAACTTATCATGATATGACGTTCCATGTCCTTGACTTGGATCTTCCATACAACATGATCTTAGGATGCCATGGATCGATGCCATGCAAGCCATTCCTTCAACATTCCATCAATGTATCAAGATGTACCATAAAGGACAAATAATCACCATTCAGGGTGATCCAAAACCACTCACACATTGTAGGGCATTACACAGTTTTTCTTGTGTAGCTTATGAATGCCCTTCTATGGATATTGTTGTTCCTTTACATGGGTGGATCAAGATTCACTCACTCCTTCTAATCAAAACTTTTTTTCATTGGTAAATCATGTTACATCATGGGAGGAAACATCTACAAAGTATGGCCCAGGTGAACAATTCACTCTTCAACAGGCCTTATTAATATTAGATCTATCAGTATCACCCAGGACAAGTGGTAAACCTTAATTTTAGTTCAAGAGAACTTAGGATAAATGCCCCAAACCACTAGAGAATTTCATTCCTATCAATCTCCTTTCTAAGGAAAATATGTTAGAATATCCCATTAGCCGAGTACCTGAGGGTACCATGGCTTCATGCCATCAGGCTCTGTAGTATATCAAGGGCCACCGCATGATGTACATCATGGGTTATAATGGGTTTGGATGTGGTATCAATGCACAAGGATGATTAGAACTGATTCTTATTCCTTGTTTTAAATATAATAGACATGTTCTTGGAATAAGACCTCATGATGATCCACCCTTTGAGATAGATGCCACCTCTTCTGAACATGAGGAAGACTCATCTCATTCGGATAGCGATGCAAATTCCCAATGTAGCCTCTATGAGGATCTTGCCTCCACTAACTTATTCCCTAATTCAGTTTTCCTTACCTTATCCTAATCTAATCCTCAAACCAATTACCAAGTAACCCTTTTATATCCTGATCTTGTAGATTGGGATCAATAATTTCACATACCAATTGATTTCTTTGATAACAACAAGGCATTTACAGAATTCATGGGTCTCAAGGATTTTATTCTGATTGTGGATCACAAGAAAGGATTTGTAATTCAACTGGATTCATATGTATACTTTGGAGAAGAGGAAGAGATGTGTGGACACTTGAATAAGAAGGTCATAAGCAAGAGTAAGAATTCTTCATAAAATCCTTGTGGAAAGAATAAACACAAGTCGCATAGCGACAAACTTTTTGAAGCACTAGTAGATAAACAAAATGAAGAACCTGTAGATGAAATCATATATGCATTCAAAGATGATGATGAGCCACCTAAAGAGGTTTATCTTACTCTTCCCCCTGATCCTACAGAGATGGAGGATTCTTTTAAAAAAAAAATTGGAAGAAATTATTAGTGTCAACATTGGCTCAAAAGAGGAACCTAGAATGGTAAAGTTGGGAGCTTAACTCTCATCTCAAGAACAAAAGCTTTGTGTGGAGTTATTAAGAGAATATGCAGATATATTTGTATGATCATATGCAGATATGCTTGGTTTGGACCTAGACTTGGTTATACACAACCTTGTTATGCACGCAGATGCCAAACCCATCAAACAAAAGTTGAGAAAGATGCACCCTAAAATTGCACTACTTGTCAAAGAAGAGCTTGAAAATTTATTAGCTGTTGATTTCATTAAACCCATTGACTATTCAGATTAGATATCTAACATAGTCCCATTTTAGAAGAAGCCCATTGGCATAAGGATCTGTACTGACTTCTGCGACATTAATAAATCATGTCCCAAAGATGAATTTCCCTTTCCTATTATTGATATGATTGTTTATTCTACCATTGGTTATGAAATTTTATCCTTAATGGATGGTTTCTTAGGTTATAACCATATCCGAATTACAGAGGAGGATCAGCATAAAAAAAAATTATCACCCCTTAGAGGACATTTTGTTACAAGGTCATGCCATTTGGACTCAAGAATGTCAGGGCCACCTATCAGCTTGCAATGACAGTAAAATTCCATGACATGATGAATGACATCATGGAGGATTACGTTGATGATATTTCAGCAAAATATAAAAGTAGAGGAGAGGACTCTAAAGTGCTGAGATGTATTTTTTAACATCTCCAAGATTACAAAGTACATTTGAATCCTAAGAAGTGTTTCTTTGGCGTTGTGTTAGGGAAGCTCCTAGGTTTCATCATTTCACAGAGAGCAATATAGGTAGATCTTGCAAAGGTTATAGCTATCAAATAAATGTCTCCGCCGACAAATCTTAAACAACTAAGAAGTTTACAAGGAAATATACAAGCAATCCACCATTTTATTTCACAGCTTCCAGATAAGTGTCATCCCTTTACACATCTCCTCAAAAATGATGTTACGTTCAATTAGGGACCAGAGTATCAAAAATAATTTGCACTGATTAAACATTACCTTATCAACCCGCCCGTACTCATGCCACCTACCCTAGGTGAACCTATCCTATTATACATTTCAGCTACCCATTTTTATATTGGTGAACTACTTGCCCAATATGACCTAGACCATAGAGAAAGGGTAGTTTATTACCTTAGTCACACCTTGATTGTCTCTTAAGTAAATTACCCATAGATTGAAAAGGATTTCCTGGTAGTATTCTTTACCTTTCAGAAATTGTGCCACTATCTGCTTAACAATAATACCAAGCTAATATCCAAAGTTGACCCTCTCAAATACCTCTTATCCAAACCCACCCTTACAGGATGAATGGCTAATTGGATCATTCTCCTAAGTGAATTTTATATTGAGTTTGTAAACCAGAAGTCATTGAAAGGATAGGTATTGGCTGATTAATTATTTAAGCTCCCTTACCAGGGATGGAACCTTTATGTCTAGATCTTCCAGATGCATCCATAATATATGTTGAAGAATCTGTGGAGTGGAAGGTCCATTTTGATGGATCATTCACCTTCCATGGATCTGGAGCAAGAGTGGTGCTCATCACTCCCACAAGTGAGGTTATTCTAAGAGCATCCCGTTTGGGATTCCCATGCACTAATAACATTAAAAAATATGAGCCACACATTGTTGTCCTTAAGTTAACTATCAATTGGAATATCAGATAGCTATGTGTCATTGGGGACTCCCAACTCATTCCTAAGCAAGTTAATGATGAGTATAATGTTAAATATGAGAAGCTTGTTCCATACAAGAAGTTGGTTGAAACCTTCAAGGAATATTTTACATAGATTATCTTTCAGCAAAAACCAAAGTCACACAATACCTCAGTAGATGTTATGGTTACAAGTGAGTCTCTCTTTCACATTCTAGCTCAGGAAAGTAAAATGCCCTTCTTTATAGAGAATTTATGAATACCTGCATATGACATGTCAGAATATTGTTTGGCTTGTGAAATTGTCGGTCCATCCTCCCCTTGGTATGACCCTATATTAAGATACCTACAAGATTTCACATTTTCCCTGGACATTACCCATTAAGAAAATAAATCCCTTATTCACCGCATAGCCCTTTATCATGGTGGCTACAACGGGAATCTACTTCATTGTTTTCACATTACTAAATTAGTCTAACTATTAAGGAAGTACGTGGAGGTATTTGTGGAGTGCACATGAGTGGTATGGTATTGGTTGAATCTCTTAAAAGTGGGTTATTATTGGCCCACCATGGAAGCAGACTGTTGTAATTTTGTAAAGAAGTGTGAGCTATGCCAAAATTACGGAAACTTGATACATGCACCAGCACAAGCTTTACATCCTACTGCAATGCCTTGGTATTTTTTCTAAATGGGCCTTGGATCTCATAGGGAACCTCCATCCTTCTTCTTCATATGGCCACACCCACATTATCACCACCACCAAATACTTTACTAAATGGGTAGAGTTTTTACCTCTCACGTATGTCACTAGTGCGCAAATCTCCAAATTCATCATGAATCACCTCATTTTCCATTACAGTATCCCCTCTACCATTGTCATAGATAATGGTAAGCCATTCAATAAAAAATGGTTAAAACATTGTGTCAATGCTTCCATATTCAACTCAAGTGGTCTACCCCCTATTATCCTCAATGTAATTGGCAAGCTGAGGCTACCAATAAAAATATTTTATGGATCATGGAGAAAATGGTAAGTAAAACTAGTTGTAATTGGCACTTACAGATACATCCTATCCTCTGGGCCTATCAAACTTCCATTTGCACTCCTACTGGTGTGACCCCATATTCACTAGTCTATAGAATTTAATCCATCATACCCTTGGAAGTGGAGCTTACCTCCCTGAGAATATCTCTCCGAAACTATCTATATAAGCATGAAGACTACAGAGTTTCTTGGCTAACAGAGTTGGAGCTGTTGGATGAAAAGCGTATGCGAGTGCTTAATCACCTAAAGGTTTACCAGAATAGAGTATCAAGAGGATATAATAAATGGATCATTCATCATAAGTTTGATGTAGGACATCTTGTTCTGGAAAAAAAATAGAAGAAAATTATTAAGGACATAGAAAATAAAGGTAAATTTGAGGCTAACTGGTTAGGGTCTTACGTGGTGGTCGCTAAAAATGGATCAGGAGCTTACAAATTGGCTTACTCAAATGGTGAAGAGCTTCCAAAACCTATGAATGCCATACATCTCAAGTGCTTATATGCTTAAGCATGGTGTAGATATCATATAAGAACTAAAAACTAGAAAAAAAAAAGAAAAAAAAAAGAAAAACATCATAAAATCAAGAAAATAGTAAAGAAAAAATAGGTCGTCCACATGTGAAAACCATGCAATTTCAGTGCATTGGGTGGGTCTTTGGGTGAAAACTGACTTCTGGTGCTCAAGGAGGATTTATCGGTCATGAGCTACTCTTGCATCCAGATGGGTAACTCTCACCACTATCTAGGATTAGTTTCTTTTTCTAGGTCTAAGAACCCTACTAAATCTATCTTGCAAATTCGTTATCTGGCTTATTTGTTCTTGTATCTACATGAAGGATTGGCCTTTGTATATTCCCATCTAGCATTGGGAACCTTCACATTCCTTTTTCTCGTACAAATCTATGTGGCATTATGCCTTTTTTATTCCCACATTGCCCTGGGGGCATCCACACTTCATTGTCTTTGTACATTGCTTTTGAAACATGACCTTGGAAAATACAAAAACATTTGGAAAAAGGTACACAAAAATCTAAACATTCAGAAAATTCCCCTTGGAAACCCCAAAAATAATATGAACAATAGCCTTGAAAAATTATCCTTCAGGATAACCCAAAAACATTAGAAAATATATCAATGTTGTCCCGCAAAAACAAGGTAGTGATTTAATTGCTTGTATTTTTTCAATTTTTATGGTTTTTATTGTAGGTATCTTTCCATGTTGTATGATTCACAAAATGGTTCATTTTCTTACCTTAGATTGAATCTTGTTTAATTTAATTGTGTGTTGCATTGAGTTCATTTTTAGCATTCATACTTGTAAGATATTGTTATGTTTTCATTTTATGTTGTATGCATATTTTAGGACTCATTTTACTTAGGTTGAACACCAATTTAATATGTTGTTATAATTTGCATGAGTTCATTTCTAGTTGCATATTGTTGTGCAGTTTTGTATGTGTATATTTGTTTAGTTTTTTCAACCTTTTTCTTATGTGTTTATTTTCTACACTTCTGTTTGTTCTCACATCTATCATCTACCATTCATCACATATAATATCATCTAATACATCATATTTATAAAAAAAAATGCTAATGTTTACATCATGCATGTATACTAAGATAATCACCACATATCGTATCATCAATGGGGACAAGAGCGGTCATGCATAATCACAAATCTACCCCCCCTACCCTGCACCAATATCATCTAGTATCATCCCAAATACTAGCATAAAACCAGAATGTCTCATCACCAAAAACATGTGATATCATCTAAGGATATATCATCAATATTAGAAAATGTGGTACAACATCGCTAATCTAGCATGAACATGCATAGAATCATACATCATCATGATACTCTCATACAACTATAAACATGAATCATCATCATAAGAGCATATAAAACCTAATAATAATAATAAACCATTGAATGTGCATATATACATGTATAAATGTCTATCTCAGGATAAAATATACATCATTGATACAAATATACCATCTAAAGGGCATGGATCGAAATTGAGCCTTCATTAAGAGGCATAATCAAAACCTGATACATCAATACATACATCAATCAAAATAAGCCTTCATAAGAGGCATCTATTCATACATATTTCTATACAAAAGGAGATTTAGCCATAACTCTCACCCTCTCCAAGGTTGCTTGGTCTATGACCTAAAGGACGAAACAACATCGGTGGTTGTGAAGGGTCAGCTCCTAGTGTACCACCATGTTGTCCAGCTGGTTGTTGAACTGATCTAACCTATCTCCCTGACCTCCGTGATCTAGAGCCTACCTTGCTCATGTCTATCTGATCAAAAGGTGTGCCCTACTACCCTACTGGGACTGCTCTTTAGTAGGTGGCCTTGTAATACAAGGCCTCGCCACTAGCTCTCATAATATCCATAATCATCTATGTATCTCCAAAAGCATATGATACCTATACGGATGCATCTCTCTCTCTCCTATCAATCTTCCTGTATCAGTATGGGCCTATCTTGCAGCAGTGGCCTCCTGATATCTATCTACAGTAATGGTCTGGACCTAGGTTCGTGCCTGATCTCTCTAAATGATATAACATTGCACCTATGCCTAAGCTTGATGCTACTGTAAAGTGACACTTTGTGCATGTGTCTGTGAATGATGTAAGAGGCTTAATATCTTAGCATCCTGGAATGTTAGCTATCTGATCTAGTGTTGTCATGCTCCACCATCCCCACTCTGAGTGGCCTAGGATCTCACCTGATCTCTCTCGGTTGTAACGGCTTATAACCGCACCCTGGCCTAGTCTCTCTCACCTTCTACCTATATTTAAACCGTTATTGTTGCCTATATCTATTTATGAAGTGCAACTAGTTTTCCATCATCTCCACCACCCCCTAGAGCACGAGGTGGTAGACCCTGCTATGGAAATACCTACTGTAATGGGGCATATATCCTTACTGGAATACCTACTAGAGGAAACTCTATATCGGGAGCCCTAGGTGCTTGTCTCTACCTGAGCTTAAGCCCATATCTCTATGGTTGTTGTAGTGGAGGATCTTGTCCCCCATCCCCATCATGACGTTGGCCATCAAAAGGATCATCATCTTCATCGTCATCATCATCATATCCACCATCACCTCCACCCTCATCGCCCCTAGGAGGCCCCACTAGGGGTTCCCTTACTCATGCATTCTACGCAGCTCTAGGAATCGTCAATCGACAAGGCATCATTACATGCTACCATGGAGCATACTCTAGAGTACACCCTAGATATATGACCTATCTTAAGGTACCCACATAGCTGGCACCACCTGTAAAAACTGGTCACCGCTCTGTCCCTAATAATCTATGGCACCATATAAAATTACTTTCTAGTCCTGCGGGCATACCACATGTTTGGCCTGGGTACGTCCTCTGTGATACCAAAATGCCTCTGATACTTTCCACCCTGTAAATATCTCACATATAGTTATGGCTGCTTAGCATGAAATGCTCAATTTTTGTTGTGCTAAGCTCTAATCCATCCTGAGGTAATTGGAAATGTTTGTATTGCCTCCATACTACTGCAACCTATTTTAGCTCATCTAGCTCATGGTGGTAATGGTATGATTCTCCCATGTACGGCCGCATGTCATCTCCAATCAAAACCTAGCCCATAGTAGAGGGCTCCTCTAGAGATTGAACTCTCAATACACCTATAGGGTGACCAATAGCAATATGGTCCCATGCCCAAATCTATAGAAGTATGGCTAGTCCTACCATCTTCTAACGGTAGTATGTGATCAAATGTAAATCCCAGTATAAGTGTTCCAATATGCACGGGCCCCAGAAATATGTCTCACCATCAATCAAGCCTATCACTCCAATGAGGTCAAGCAAAAATGAAGCTCTGGCTTTATCAGGGAGTAAAATTCCACTAACAAAATCCATCAGATAAACTATAACCCAATCAAGCTCAGGATCCTCTATACATCACGATAGTATGACTATAATCTCGTGGCACAGTATCACAGGAACACCGAATAGCTCAAGGATACACTGATTGATATTAGGCTAGAGGCTGGAGTACTAAATCATCTCATCTTAGATAGGAACCCACATAATCCACCACACATCCTCCAATGTTATAGTGATCTCGCCAACAAGAAATCAAAAACACTGACTCTCATTGTGCCACCTCTCAGCTAAGGCTGTCAGAAGGCCATGATCCAAAGTATTCTATGGCATGTTAGCCACGTACACTAGCCATGTAACATATAAAAGAATATCTAGTATCTTTTGATCCTCTTCATCGAACTATGCCTCTATCGCGGCAATACGGCCATATCTCTTATGGATGTGAAGGACGGGTAGTACCCACTACACAAAAACTAACAATACACATGTTAGGGTTACATTTCTATCTACTTTTACCTAGTTTTATAGTAAAATTCTTCTTTCTTTCATCTAACATGCTAATTTTTCACTTTCTTCTACAATAACCTAGTCTATTTTCATATATACTTGGCCAGTTGTTTACAAGGATAAGTTATGTATTTTCCACTGGCGCATACGCACCTGTCTTGACATATACATGCCCAATACGTATGTGCCTCCACTTCAATGCCTACGCCTCCACCCCAACACGTACTCCTACTCCCTTTTTCTATCTAATCACCCTACCTACCCAGGATGCATACACATCTAGTTCGATGCATGCACTTTCCCTTCGACGTGCACATGTGTGCATCCCTGTTTTCCCCCTCCCGACACATATGTGTCCCCTTCTATAGATACGCATGTGCGTACCCATTTTTTGACAAGTACACATATGTGTACCGGTATTTTTGACACATGCATGCACACACATACATCAAATTTACCCTAATCTAGCCTAAAAAGTGACTAAAAATGACATTAAATGTTTAAAGGACAAAGTAGGGATAGGGCACTCATGTAGGGTCCATCCGTTATTGTTAGGATAAATTTTATTATCCTATTATTAATTATGCATAGTAGGATTATTTAATTAATAAAATTAATTAAATAATTAATGATTAAATTGTTATATGGTTAAACAACCATATCTGTCTGTTTGCACATTGTTATATTGTTATAAACAATATATTTGTCTTTATGTAATTTTGCTTCCCGGATGTTATTGGAAGCTTGTGAAATCTGGTTTTTGGTTGCACCTGTGCAACTCATTTTCCCGGATGTATTTGGCTGTGCAATATCTATAAATATTACAGCCCATTCTCTGTAATTGTTTACTGATTGAGATCAATAAAATATATACAGGCTACTGTCCCTGTTTCTCAATCTACATTTGGTACCAGAGCGAAATTCTGGCCCTGTGAAGGTGTGGAAGAGAGAGCAGCAGAGAGAGAGGAGATTGGAGACGTATTTGCAGCATTCGAGAGCCTGTGTAGCCTCGTGCAAACTCCCAGCCCCATCCCTGCCTCCCCCACATCAGCCTGTTCCTTCCAGGTACTTGGAAGGCAAAAATTTTTTTTGCACTGGTGCACTCAGCACCAGGCAAAAATAGCTACAGGTATTGAATTTAAAAAAAAAAAAAAAAATTTCCAATCAAGGTTTTGTTTTACTGTATTTGGAGATTGTTTTGCTTGTTTGGAGGACTGTCTGTGCACCTGCAGAGAATATACAGAGCAAAGAAAAAAAAAAAAGAAGGAGGCGTTTTTCTTCATCTAGTGCCTGTACAAGAAAAAAAAGGCGTTTTTTAGAGCATACGTGCCCTTGGCTGTCCCCCACGGCTTGCATAGCAAAAAAAAAAACGTTTTTTTTTAGCTTGCCCGCGCCATTTGCTGCCCCCAGCGCCTGCACAAAGAAAACAAACGTTTTTGTGAGCAAATACAGTCAAAAAAACAGTGCCCCAAGTCAAAAAACGCCCCCAGCATTGCAAAAACGCCCCCAGCAGCAAAAACGCAGCCAAAGCAAACAAAACGCGCCATTTTTAATCTTCCACGGCCTGTACAAAGGCCAGCAACTAAAAAACGCGCCCAGGCATTGAAAACACGCGCCCAGGCAAGGAAAAATGCAGCCAGGGCAATAAGCAACAGCGGCAAAGGAGAAAAACGGCCCAGTAATAAAAAAAATGCAGCCACAAGTCAAAAACGCGGCCTGCACTTGCTACAGTGCGTGGAAAAGGCGTTCACAAGCAAAAGAAGATAAAAACGTTTCAAGATCCGGATTTTAAGCATGGAGAAAACCTAAATCTGCATTACCACGCATGCAGCCACGTGGAGCTTCATTCAAATCACGTTTTTTAAAAGGTCAGTCGTTTTTTCCCTTGTTTAAATACAATATGCTGCGTTTCATATTCAAACAAGCCTAAGCGGTCAAGGTGGATAGACTAAACGCCTTAGAAGTGGGAGGTGCATGGTTCAAATCCCACCCCAACTTCACATTTTCAATTTTGGCGGATTTTTTGGCGGCTTTACCAAATTTAGTGGCAAAATTTGAATTTAGTTATAACTAACTAAATTTAGCGGAGAAATCCCTAATTTAGGGTAAAAAAAAAAATTTCTCCTATTTGGTCTGTTTTCTCATTCCAGAGATTTTTTGCAAAAGGAGACCCACCTAAAAATTGCATTTTCAGCTATTTTTTGCAATTTTTAGCATTTAGGGCTCAGGAGGTCACCAGGACCCCGAAATTGTAAATTTTTGCCTGTCATTCAAATTATATTATATATTGTACTAATTTGCAGGTTGCCATAGTCAACTGCAAAACTTTGTAACTGCTAAGAAACTGACAGAATTGTAATCAAAAATAGTAAATTTGGTTCTGTAACACTCACGAGATCTTAGATCTCATTCGCAGCGTTCGGTATATACAGTGCCTCTGGGAAGCGCTTAAGGGTTAAAGCCGTCGCGACTACTACTGCACTTAACGCCTAATATAGCTGCAACAACGTCGTCTGGGCATCGTCCCTATAAATCGACGGGGAGTAATAAGGTCACAGTGCACACACTATGAACCATCCCATCCGTCTGTGAACGATTGCAAGACATAAATCCGGACTGAGAAATTATCCGAGTATATAGCGAAGTTACGCGCGCGTATGAGGATATTTCTTTGAGCCGGTGTCAATAATCGCATAGACCCCATCAGTACTGTCTTGGTACCACGTATCGAATTCTTTCACGTACGTTAACGCCTCTTTCACGTACCGCCGGGTATATAGAAAGGGCGAGCTTCTTCCACGTACCGACGGGTATATCGGAAGGGCGCGTATATAGAAAGGTTCGGTATATCGGACTGACGGTATATAGATTGGGAGACCTTATACCTGGAGTGATAAGAGCCAAACCCTGTCAGTGATCTCTACAAAATGGGCACCAATGCCCCCAAATTTTTTCTTCCGGATTCACAATTGCTCAGAGGAAGCAACTATGCTGCTTGGAAGACAAAAATCAAGACACAGCTTGAGTTTGAAGAAATCTGGCCTGTTGTGACTGGTACTCTAACCAGATCACCAACGGATGCAACACAACAACGACAATTTGATAGAGCAGATCAGAAAGCAAAGCTCATCATCTTGTTTGGAGTATCCGACGATGTGCAAGTCCACATTCGAGATGCCACATCAGCAAAAGAAGCTTGGGATAAACTGAGCACAATATATGAGGCCAAGAACAAGAATGTCATACTCAATTTGCAGAGTCAGTTACATACGTTGAAATTCAAACAGAATGAGAAAATTGAAGCCTTCCTAAGAAGAGTTGCAGAGTTGAGGGCTTCACTTCTAGCCCTAGGAGAAGAGGTCAAAGATGAGTCTCTCGTTCCCATTGTTCTGAGAGCTCTCCCTTCTTCTTACCGAATTTTTGTCACAACTCTAAACTTGTCAGATACGACAATTAGTTTTGACAAGTTAGTAAACCTACTGCAACAAGAGGAAGCAATGCACAACAAGGATGATGAAGAGGAGCAGGCACTGTCTTCACATCAAAAATGGAAAGGAAAAGGTAAAGGAAAACCTAAATCCTTTCAGAAGTCCCCTCATCAAAATCAGTATCATGGGGACAATCAAGAGAAGAAGCAATGTCCAATTTGCAAAAGAGGACATGACTTACAAGATTGTTGGTTTAACACATATAAGAAAGGTTCATCAAGCAATTCTGGACCACAACAACAACAAACTTACAAGGGACATTCAAACAATTATCACGGGCAGAAAAAGGGGAACTGGAAAAGAAGACCCCACCAGCAAGGTAATATTGCTGAGCAACAAGATCAGTCAGACAATGAAGACTTCTTGTTCACTGCTCGATCAAGTGAACCATCCACATCATCTAGTGAAGTCTGGTATGTTGATTCGGGAGCCACTCGACACATGACCGGCCACAGAGACTGGTTTATTTCAATGAGGGACACGCCATCGAAAAATCATGTTTCGTTGGGAGATGATTCTTCATATACAGTTCAGGGGATTGGAAACATTTCTCTACCCCTTGGTTCACGTAACTGCAGACTATCAGATGTTCTATATGTCCCTGGGTTGAAAAAGAACCTTCATTCGGTCAGTCAACTCCTAGATCACAACCTGAAAATAGACTTTGATAGTCAATCCGGCAAGAAAATGTGTTTGATTCGAGATAAATCCAGAGGCTCGAAAATAATTGCAAAAGCCTCAAATGTGGGAAGAATGTTTCAACTTGATTTCATTCATAAAAATGATCAAGCACTCGTGGCTAAAAACTCCACCTCAGCTCAGTTGTGGTATAGGAGATTTGGTCATGTAAGTTTCAAATATCTCGACACACTTCGCCGGTGTAATATGGTACATGGGCTACCATCTCTTCAGAAGGATACAGACAAGTGTCCTCACTGCTTAGCAGGAAAACAACACAGAGTTTCATTTCAAACAAGTACTTTTTGAGCTCATGGAAAACTTGACCTGGTTCATACCGATCTGTGCGGTCCAATGCAGCCAAGTCATTCAGGGTTCCAGTACTTCATGCTCTGTGTTGACGACTATTCACGAAAAATGTGGATTTTTTGTCTTCGCAAGAAAAGTGAAGCCTTTGAAACATTCAAAAAGTTCAAAGTGGCAGTTGAGAAAGAAACTGGTCGTCACATCAGAACTCTCCGCTCAGATCGAGGGGGGGAATTCACCAGTGATGAGTTCAGAGACTATCTACAAACTCACGGGATTCGTCGACAAATGCCTCCTCCACACACACCGCAACAAAATGGTGTTGTCGAGAGACGAAATCGTACTATCATGGAAATGGTGCGATGCATGATCGATGATTCTGGACTTGCAAAGACATTTTGGGCAGAAGCAGCAAAAACAGCAGTGTATTTGTTAAATAGAGCGCCCACAACTGCTCTTGATGGAATTACACCACAAGAAGCATGGTCAAAAAGGAAACCATCCATTGCACACCTCAGAGTATTCGGGTGCAAAGCCAGCATGCACATACCCAAACAGAATAGAAAGAAATTGGACATGAAGTCACAAAATCTCATCTTCATTAGATACAGTGAAGAGACTCTTGGGTACAGACTGATGGATCCTAAGACCAGAAAAGTCTACACAAGCAGAGATGTTGAGTTTTTCGAGAAGAAGGAAGTAGAGACTCCTCCTCTGGACTCGCAAGATGTAGATTTTTCACCAGTTGTAAAAACTGAAGCAAATGTTCCCTCAGAAGATGAAAGTGATGATGGGGATGATGGTGTTGATCAGATAGAACCACAACCCATGGGAACAGCTCAACGTATGCCTAAATGGTGTACAAGCACATTACGAGATGCAAGACTGGATGCTCCACCGGATACATCCACCCCTGGACCACGGACTCACAGTAAAGCAAGAGAAGAAGTTAACTTTGCTTTGATGAGTAGAGTTATTGAAACAGACGAGCCATCTACAGTCCAGGAAGCCCTACAGTCAAAAGCTTGGAAAGATGCCATGGATTCTGAATATCAATCAGTGATGAAGAATAACACTTGGCAGCTTGTCGATCTTCCACCAGGGAAGAAACCCATTGGTTGCAGATGGATATTCAAAACTAAGTACAAAGCAGATGGGACAGTAGACAAGTGTAAAGCAAGACTTGTAGCAAAGGGGTATGCACAGAAAGAAGGCATTGACTATGAGGAGACATTTGCTCCCACAGCTGAGATCAAAACGATCAGGATGATCTTTGCTCTAGCTGCTCAGTTTGGATGGAAATTTCACCAGATGGACGTAAAAAGTGCCTTCCTGAATGGAGATTTGCAAGAAGAAGTCTACATGACTCAACCTGAGGGATATGTAGTACCTGGTCAAGAAGAAAAGGTATGCAGACTCAGGAAATCTCTGTATGGCCTAAACAAGCACCCCGGGCATGGTACATCAAGATTGATGAGCATCTCGTACAACATGGATTCGTCAGAAATCCATACGATCCCAATCTCTACCTCAAAAAGCAAGGGGGGGAGATGGTGATTGTTGTAGTTTATGTCGATGATCTAGTCATCACTGGCAGTTCAGTGAAGATGATTGATGAAATGAAGACAGATCTTAAGCGATCATTCGACATGACAGATCTTGGGCTTATGCACTACTATCTTGGACTGGAAGTATGGCAGAAAGAGAATTACATCTTTGTTTCTCAGATGAAATATACCAAGACAACGCTCGAGAAGTTTAGGATGATGGATTGCACACCAATTGCTACACCTATGGAGAACAGATTACAGTTATCTCGTTCAGATCCATCTCCTGAGGTAAGTGCCACTCTCTATCGGCAGCTGATTGGGAGTCTCATTTACCTGACCTACACTAGACCAGATATCAGCTTTGCAGTGAGCTATCTATCCAGGTTCATGCAAGAACCCAAAATTTGTCATTGGAAAGCAGCAAAACGCATTTTAAGATATCTCAAAGGATCAGTGGATCTTGGTCTAGTATACAAGAAGAACGAAAACTTCTTCTTGACTGGATATTCGGATTCAGATCATGCAGGTAACATTGATGATAGAAAATCCACTTCTGGATTTGTATTCTTTATGGGATCTGGACCAATATCATGGGGAAGTAAGAAACAACACTTTGTTTCTCGCTCTTCCACAGAAGCCGAGTATCGTTCTGCAGGAGAAGCTGTCTGTGAAGCGATTTGGCTACGTCGCATACTGGAAGGACTTGGAATACCACAGGACAAACCGACCACCATGTATGTTGACAACGAAGGTGTTCTCAAACTTGTTCGCAATCCAGTTTTTCACGAGAGAACAAAGCACATTGAAGTTCAGGTTCATTTCATACGCGAAGATGTATTGAAGCACAACATCCAGCTTCAATTTTGTCCAACAGCTGAACAACGAGCAGATATTTTCACAAAGTCACTTGCACGTGACAAGTTCGAGTTGTTCAGAGCATTTCTCTCCTCATCTCTTCAGACAATGCACAATTAAGGGGGGGAAATGTTAGGATAAATTTTATTATCCTATTATTAATTATGCCATAGTAGGATTATTTAATTAATAAAATTAATTAAATAATTAATGATTAAATTGTTATATGGTTAAACAACCATATTTGTCTGTTTGCACATTGTTATATTGTTATAAACAATATATTGTCTTTATGTAATTTTGCTTCCCGGATGTTATTGGAAGCTTGTGAAATCTGGTTTTTGGTTGCACCTGTGCAACTCATTTTCCCGGATGTATTTGGCTGTGCAATATCTATAAATATTGCAGCCCATTCTCTGTAATTGTTTACTGATTGAGATCAATAAAATATATACAGGCTACCGTCCCTGTTTCTCAATCTACAGTTATGTCCCGCAAGTACTCCCAGATGAAATTTTTTCATCATCTCCTACTCGGTAGCCTTGCCATCTCACTCTAAGGTTCTCACACTTGCTTGCAATGAAAATTTGCAAGATCTCTGCTACAAATGAACTGGTCATGATTGATTTACCCCCCCTGGGGTGGGTATATTAGGTTGATGTGATGCCCTTGGGGCATGTTTTCTCCATCGTGATCACTCTAACACTTCTTCTACTCACTGAAATGATTATTTGTATGTTTAAAATAATTATTTTTACTAATTTTTGCTACGCTAGATAACTAAGTGCTACCTAGCGGTCATTTCTTCACCCTAGGGAAGTTTATAAATATTCTAGGCGCTATTCTCTATCATTTTCTTCAATTTTTATTCTATTTTACCCGTCACAATAATTATTTTATTTAATAATTATTTTTGGCTCGTTCTTCTTCTCGTCGGGGCATTTTTACTGCTATCTAACACCATTTCTCTTCACCTTGGGGAATTTTTTGCATGCTTCTAGGAGATATTCCACTTCCTACATTATTCTGACCAATAAAAAATTATAAAATTGTAAAATCATCCAAAAATCCAATTAAATCATGAACAATTTGAAAATGGACTAAAATTGATCAAACAACTCATTTGCAGCTGAAATTTTTGTCTCTCGCATGGCACTCATCTCGTATCTTGCTGACATTTTCACATGTTTTAAAACAATGACTTGCAGATCATCTAAATTTCCAAATCATTTGCAAGGGCTACACTACTTACTTCGTCGATACTGTAGGACATGAATTTTCTAGTATTGTTTTAATGTACACATTTCTTTTTCATGGGACCCAAGTGTCCTCCATCCTTTCCCTTACATATACAACTTTCTTGGGACATCATTTTAAACCCTTCACATTTATCAAAACATTTGGGATTGTAACTCAATAACAAAATATTTGTGCAACTGCCTTAAACATTGTTTGTTTGTGTGTGTGTGATTTTACTTATTTCCCTGTTAAATGAGTTTGTTTGCTTCTTGTATTGCATTACATTTATGTATGTTGCATGGAGTTGGTCATTGTAGCAATGGAAATTTGTTTATATCTTGGCTTTTCATGTCATCTTATGCTTCCATTATATGCTTATACTTTAATAAGGACCGATGATGAAGATTACTAACAATATGATGAATAAGAATTGTTTCTATAGCAATGCCTTGTGGATAGCTTAAAGTCCCTTTTTCTTGTTATTTTCTCTTATATCTCCCTTTTCTTCGCATTTTTCTTTCTTTTTTCCTCTTTTTTTCTGATCGTCGATCGCATTCCTCCATCACCCCATCGACACTCGAGGGGGCATCCTTCATCCTACTAATTTTTCTTCTACTTTTTTATGTTTGTCTACTTTCTTTGAAGTGGCATCGCGCACAACACCTCAAAGAGGGGCAAATGTATACACCTATAATTTGTTCTACATGATCTTACTACTAAGTTCATACTAATTATCCTAGTCTCATGTCAATTTACTACACTACACCATTAAATCACCCTTTCTAACCTCTTCTAAACCCCCTATATCTATTAATCCCCCTCTAACCAGCTTCTATAAGCTTGTTTCCCTTTAATTAACCTTGTTTAGGTTAATTAACCTTCTTTTTGACTTTCTAATGAAAATTGGACTTTCTAAAACAAATATCTTACCTTCCAAATAATCACTTGGCCTTCCAAATCTAGTTCATACCTCCCAATGTGCTTTTCTAAAAATCACCTTTTTGACTCCTTTTTAGTCCCACATGCATCCAAAAAGAACTTTTTCTCCAAACCAAAAACTATAAATAGAAGGTTACCCCTCCCACCTTTTCATAAGAACTCTCTCTCTCTCTCTCTCATCTCATTTCTGATTTAGATTATGCTTTATTCATTTTAGAGTCATTTCATTCATATTTGAGCTATTTACTTGTCATTTGCTAAATCTTTCAAATCTTCAAGTAAATGGGAGAATCCATTAATGGTGAGCTTCCATTCTTAAGCTTTTGAGACATCGATAAAAACATAATTAACTGCTAGAGATTTAATAGGTTCATTTATAGATAGATTTCATGGAGTAGGGAACTAATATAGTCATGTTTAGATGTTGATTGTTTATTTAAAGATTTATGAATGCATGTAAATAGGTAGCTCTTGTTTATCTCTAATATGATGGTGATTTTATTTGTTTTTTCCAAAGCTTTAGGGGTTTCTTTAGATATTTTTACCCCATGTTCATAGCTTTAACAACATTTTCATTGCACACAGTTAGTCATAGTTTTTTATTAGATAAGGTAAAAAAGTAGATTTTGAAGGGATAGGGAACCCTATACAACTGAAAGATAAGCATCAAGGTCCAAAGATGAAAAATCAAACAAAAAATTCCCCATGGCACCAAAGAGAAACAAACGAGAAAATCAAAAACCTAGAAAAATAGGAAAGCACCAAGAAGAAGACACAAGGTAGGCTGGTCAAAACAACTTGACCTATAAACCAAAGAGCACTAACTACCATGTTCTTTCCCTTTATGAGATCTAAGGCTACTACCCTCCACATAGGGGAAAACATGTCAGTGTGTCTTCTGGTGGCTAATGGCTAACTTGAGTCAATAGTTAGCTCAGCTCAATTCTTCCATGAGGGGATCAATATAGTATCCATGCACACCTGATAAATGAGCTCTCGCCACTCCTGTGCCATCACTACAAGAAGAGAAAAAGAAGCGATAATTTAGAAAAACAAAATACAAATAAAATGAGATCAGGGGATCATTTTTGAAAAAGTTCCCTAAACATCCCTAAATGATTTTATTACAGAATATCATCTCGAGAGCTTTCCAACGACTGTAAGAACGTGACAAACAGACATTGGGAGCTCTAGTTATGTCCAGTCAAAGTTCGGTCAACGGGAAAGTCAACTCTAGTCAACTAGTCAATAATGGACCAATCACACTACGACACGTGGCAAAAAGGCAAAAGGGATTTGTTTGTTGGTTTTCGATCACTGGTCTTCGACAAGCATAAAAATGGTGCATGGGAACAAGAGGCTCAGATATGTTCGGTCAAAGTTCAGACAGTGGGAAAGTCAACTCTTGTCAACTAGTCAATATTGCACCGAATCACACTGTGACACGTGGCTTGCCACCACTCGTTGAATTCACTCGATTTGCCTATCGGGAGATGACAAGTGGAATATATGCTATTTACTGAGTTAATTATTTTTATGCCACCTTGTATGGGTCGAAATTATATTTACTTGGTAAGTCCACTTTCCAAATGGCACGCATATATGCCAAACCACATATATACATATTAATGTTTATAAATTAGTATTATTAAACCACCAAACATATACTACTTCCATGTGGAGGAGGAGTGAAGCAGTTGTGGGGAGCATGTAGAATGGTATGCATGGACATCCACGTGGTGAACAAGGTGTTAAGCGGTGGTAGGGGGCGGTTATGCTCCAAAGTGGTCCATTGACCACTATACATGCGCATGGAAAGGATTAATAAAGCCTAAACTAATATTCCACCACTTTCTATGGGATTTTTATCCCATTAAATATTCAACGGCACCCAAATTGGGATTTTATCCCATTAAAAAATTCAAATGCGGCTCCATATGGGATTTAATCCCATTAAACATGTAATCCGCCCAAATGGGAATATTTTATCCCAATTTCTATGCTATGGGCTATGGTATTTTAGCCTAAGGATTATATGGAATACATATTTTAAGGGCCCTAATTTTGTATAAATAGGGCACCTATTTCATTGTAAAAACACACCGGCGCAGCGGAGAAGCTCATTGCTAGAGCGCGGAATGGTGGACACGGACACACACAACTCAAGCTTATTATTTGTTAAGCTTGTTGTGGGGACACACAGATCCTAAGCTTATTATTTGTTAAGCTTATTTGTGGGATGTTTCAATAGGTATTGTCTATTGACCTATTATTTTAGGCAATAGTAAATTAAATATTTGTGGCTAAAGAAGTTATTCAAACTACCTAGTCAGCCCATAGTGCCACACCAATTACTTGCAAATCCTGGATTGTCGACCGAAGTGCTAGCTTCGCATTGATAGCGTCGGGAAGTCCGATCGAAGGTGAAGGGTATTTGCTTGCAAACTTGCTAATCTCCAAAGCAAGTTTGGTATCAGAGTTGGTAATCGACACCTACAAACTTGCTAATCTCTGAAGCAAGTTGGTATCGAGCAGGTTAATCAGTACAGGTTGCTTTGACAGGGATGGCATTGGCTTGTACTTCTAGATTTCCAGATTGGTGGGATAGACTGAGAGACAGGTTTAACATACTCAGTAATTTTCTCGTAATTCTATTATGGATGATTCCATTGTATCTCAAATGCAGATAAAACCATAAACTATTGTGTTAGGTAGAATGTATTGGTAAGACCCCTTTGAGGGAAACATCTGTATACATCTAACCAGACATTGCACATTAGTTAAAGACCCAATTATGGGAAATGTTTTTACTCTGTTATACTTGCATTAGCAAGACCCCTAGAGGGCAATTATTTTGGTGATTTTGCTAACACCATAAAATGCAATATATTTTCCTTGTTTATTCATTGTTCTAGCAGGGAGGAGACAAATGAAGTCAATCCACATTGCAATGCAGTGGAGAAAGACCAATCTCGTCATGCAGAGTTGAGAAATGGCAGAAAGAGTTCCTCATCCTAGACGAAGGGGATTAAGGGGAGTTTTTGTGCTCATGGCCAGAGGAATGGGCACCAGGTGGAAAATTGCTGGAAACTGCATCCATCTCACCATCATAGTAATGATAAGCCAAAGATGGAATGAGAGGCCTAGTGCAAAGGCAAAGGTAGTTTCTACTCAACCACCAGTTGACAATTCAACCCAGGACTAGGTAATACCTGAAAGTGAAAGTCCTTTAAAATGGGTAAGTCAACAATTTTTCAATTATATATTGCATAATTTAGATTGATGAATCGTATGCAGTATTAAGTTTGGAGATCAAATTTTGTAAGAAAGTGTTGAGAGAAAGGTTTACCATACTCAGTGGATTTTCTTACTTAGAAAATTTGATTAATGCTCCAAACATATCTCCTAATCAGCTTGTGAGTACCTGTTACAGCTTGGAGATTGATCTGCGATTAGTGCAGACAATAGAGTTCGTAGAGATCAGCTCGAAACTTCATTCTATGTATAGGCATTGTGACCGTGCAGCAGAATGGTAGCTGAATCACCATTGGCATTGACGTCAGATCGGAACTTCATTCTGTGTAGAGGAATTGCGACCGTACAGTAGAATTGTACCTAGTATTAGTATGTCAACAAGCGGAGCTCTCAAAGGATTAGCTCAGAACGTCATTCAGTGTCAAGGCATTGCGACCACACGTACGAATGGTAGCTGATCAACAGACTTAGCATCATGCATTAGAGGCTCAAGGTCTTGAAAGAGGATTAGCATCATGCATCAGAGGTGTTGAGGTCTACAGAGACTTAGCATCGTGCATTGGAGGCTCGAGGTCTTGAAAGAGGCTTAGCATCATGCATCAAAGGCGTTGAGGTTTGTAACAAACTTAGCATCATGAATCGGAGGCTCAAGGTCTTGAAAGAGGCTTAGCATCATGCATTGGAGGCGTTGAGGTCTACAGAGACTTAGCATCATGTATTGGAGGCTCGAGGTCTTGAAATAGGCTTAGCATCATGCATCAGAGGCATTGAGGTCTACAGAGACTTGGCATCGTTCATTGGAGGCTCGAGGTTTTGAAAGAGGCTTAGCATCATGCATCGGAGGCGTTGAGGTCTATAACAGACTTAACATCATGCATCGGAGGCTCGAGCTCTTGAAAGAGGCTTAGCATCATGCATTGGAGGCGTTGAGGTCTGTAAAGGGACAAGGCATTGTCCATCACAGACATCGGATCAATCAAATCTCTACGTAACATGGAGTCCCTTCAAACCAGTTTAGATTCTGCGGAATCAACTCGGAGCCAGGAGCTGTGTTATAGAGTCAAATAAGATCCTTTTTGTTAGATATCAAGAATCTTAGCACCGCACAGAAGGAGCGTTGAGGTTTCATTTATAAACTTAGCACCATGAAGCGGAGGCGTGGATGTCTTCTTCGGATATCAGAGTGGCGCAGGAAAAGCGTAGTGGGCCCATAACCCATAGGTCCTAGGATTGGAGCATAGTTTTCAAAGTCAGAAGGTTGGAGGAGAAGACCCAAGGGTCTACTACAACAGCACTTCCGAGGTGGCAGTAGAGTTTTGCAGATTCAGGATAGTATGGAAGCTTTTTGGGAAAAAAAGCTTTTCTCAGTGGGGAGGTGTGATCAGGGGATCATTTTTGAAAGTTCCCTAAACATACCTAAATAGTGTCAGTGTAGAAGATCATCTCGAGAGCTTTCCATCGACTATAAGAACGTGACAAACAAACATCGGGAGCTCTAGATATGTTCGGTCAAAGTTAAGACAACGGGAAAGTCAACTCTAGTCAACTGGTCAATATTGGACCGAATCGCACTGTGACACGTGGCTTGCCACCACTCGTCGAATTCACTCGATTTTCCTATCAGGAGATGACAAGTGGAATATATGCTAGTTACTGAGTTAATTATTTCTATGCCACCTTGTATGGGTCGAAATTATATTTACTTGGTAAGTCCACTTTCCAAATGGCACGCATATATGCCAAACCACATATATACATATTAATATTTATACATTAGTATTATTAAACAGAAAAACATATGCTACTTCCACGTGGAGGAGGAGTGAAGCGGTGGTGGAGAGCATGTTGAATGGTATGCGTGGACATCCACGTGGTGAACAAGGTGGTAAGCGGTGGTAGGGGGTGGTTATGCTCCAAAGTGGTCCATTGACCACTATATATGTGCGTGGAAAGGCTTAATAAAGCCTAAACTAATATTCCACCACTTCCTATGGGATTTTTATCCCATTAACTATTCAATGCCACCCAAATTGGGATTTTATCCCATTAAAAAATTCAAATGCGGCTCCATTTGGGATTTAATCCCATTAAACATGTAATCCGCCCAAATGGGAATATTTTATCCCAATTTCTATGCTACGGGCTATGGTATTTTAGCCTAAGGATTATATGGAATGCATATTTTAAGGGACCTAATTTTGTATAAATAGGGTACCTATTTCATTGTAAAAACACACCGGTGCAACGGAGAAGCTCATTGCTAGAGCGCGGAACGGTGGATACAGACACACACAACTCAAGATTATTATTTGTTAAGCTTGTTGTGGGGACACACAGATCCTAAGCTTATTATTATTTTTTAAGCTTATTTGTGGGATGTGTCAACAGGTATTGTCTATTGGCCTATTATTTTAGGTAATAGTAAATTAAATATTTGTGGCTAGGAGTTATTCAAACTACCTAGTCGGCCCATAGTGCCACACCAATTACTTGCAAATCTTGGATTGTCGACCGGAAGTGATAGCTTTGCATTGATAGCATCGGGAAGGCCGATCGAAGCTAAAGGAGATTGTATGCTAAGAAGGTGGAAGTCGGGTGCTATTTTTCACCCTTGTCGTCCGAAGGTCTCGTTATTCCTCAAAGAAAGTTTAAATGGTTTTCATTAGGTTTTCTTGTGAAAGTACTATTGTAACTTACAAGTTTTGACTAGTGGAACTGTTCGACCACGAACCTGGAGACATAGGCAATTGCCAAACTCCGTAATCAATCTTTATGCAATTGTCTTACTGTCTTGCATTAATTTTTAAATTCATTACTCAGAAGGAGTAAATTATCGGCGAATAATTAAAGCCTATAAGGATCCGAGATCAGGTAGTAATAATCTGGTTATTTTCGGATCATCCTTCCACCATGATACCTACCCCTTAATCTACTTCTTGACGAAGTGGCAATTAGCAGCAAGGTGACCAAGGGAAAAATAAGTTCTACATCTAAAAGGTAGACCTTCATAATCCATATTTTGTTTCCATATTGAATCCATGACTTTAAGCTCCATGGTAGCTAGGAAATCAATAGTCATATCCGTATACACTAAAATGAGTTCATTTTTGGTATGATCAAAAGATTTTATCCTAGGGTCAACATCAAGGAATTTACCCATAGTATCCCCCATGGATCTGAAGCACTCCTCACTCTAGAAGTGCACTTGGGTAAATAGGACAACCTTATCCACACTTGTTTGATGGTAAAAATTTTATTTATTGGGTTAAAATTTGGGAATCATGGCTTCATGAGGAGATGATGCGACTTGAAATCCCATACTTTCCCAAAAATCATGTCCCTATCAGAGGAAGTTTCAAACACTGCTAAGAAAATACCACGAGCAGAGGGATATATATTTACTTTACCAATAATAAGGGGCCTCCATTGTTCAAATTTCCATATGTGAAGGGCTAGAAGTCTAGGACAACAGGTAATGAACTTGTAAATCAGTCCTTTATTCTAATAAAACTCTACAGATTTAGAGACCTCCTCTCCAAAGGAGACCATGAACATTTATTTGGCATAAGCCATGGATTTGGAAGTCACTCTTCTACCAGATCTCACCACCTCCAAGAAATAATAAGGATCTCCCATGTTCTAACTCCACGTCCTAGCATTTTTGAGAGTCCCCTTCCCACCACATCCCAAAGTCCAAAAACCACCATTAGTATGTAGAAAAGAAACATTGATAGGGTCGACCGAGCCACCAATTCCCTTCAAAGCACCAAGCACAGCAGCCCTGCTAGAATTTAAATTGTTGTAGGAAAGGATATCATCATTGGTTCACAAGGGAGAGCCCCCCAAGCCACTTCTATGAAGCCCTAACCCGCCATCTCCATACACCTAGAATATAAGGGCCAAACCATCACCTAAACCCCTAACCGGACCCTACAACAAACCATTTGGTTTGGCGTGAGAAGGAAAAGAGGAATTCAATGCCATAAACAAGATCCCAGCACTACCTACACCTTCGCACGGCACCTGGTTAGGGTTAGAGATAACATGGATCATTTTTTACAACTATAGTCTTTTAGCTTGATAATATACATAGATAATAGACCTCTTGAATTTAATAAAACTCTCAGTTTTTCCAAAAAACTAATTGTAGATCAAGAATTTCCACGCTTGTTACCTGTCCAAGTTAATGCACCAAACTAAACACAAAAACCTTGAAAAACTCAAATGAAATCGATACCTGATAGATTAGATAAGATCCGTAGATGTAGATGGAGAGAATGCTGATGGAGACAAGACGGGTGCACATGAACAATACCGTAATGTAGATCCAAGAAACCTGCGATGCACAAATCCTTGGCAGAAAAAGATGACGTTAGACAATATATGGGTGAACTGCCTAGAAAGTGGGCCCGGGAAGCAATGAGCTTCCTCAGCAGATGTCAATTCACATTTTCAATGAAGAATAAAGACATACATGATAAAAGATGTAAGAAAATATTTAGATTTTCTGATTAAAAATAGCAAATAGAATGTAAAAACCGCGGTAGAAACTAAAAGAAAGTAGGAAACTGTAAAAACAAAGCTGAAATTATGTTCCCTGAATTATGTATCTTTTTGCAGACTAGTCGGTGTCGATCAGAAAGTGATCGGCATCATTTGTTTTGATTGGCATCGATCAGATAGTGATCGGCATCATTTTTTTTGGTCAGCATCAATCAAATAGTGATCAGCATTGATTGTTTGGGTCAGCGTCGATCAAGTAGTGATTGGCGTCGATTGGACACACAGGCAGACAGAAGGCCAGAAAGTAAAAGAAGAAAGCAAACTAAGCAAAACAGATTAGACGTAAGACTAGATTACTGAAGATTGATCAGAAAGTAGAGATTGAAAATGGAAAAAGGGGATCCAAGGTAGAAATTGATGGATCCTAACCCAGAAACTAAAGAAATATCTGATCCGTGCCGATTTGGATAAATTGGTGTTGATTAAAGACTAATCAGATTTGATTAGATTGGATCGGTGTTGATCGAAGGGAAACTACAAAAAATAACAAAGAGTAATACCTGAAAAATGCTTGATTAATGATTGATGAAGAGCAAGGGAGATGTGGAGATCTGTAAGAGTTGTAGATACACGGACAGAGTAATAATGCACGTCTCAGGGATTAAACTACATAAAACTCACTCTCTTCCTCTAATAATATCTTTAATCACTTAGACAAAATTAATCTCTAGGAAACCAACTCCTGAATCTCACTAGAGAGGATCTTAGGTCATAAATTTATAATCGTCACTGACCGAGATAAAATCAGCATTGTTCAGAAAAATCAGCACCGCTCAGAAAAATTGGCACCGATCAGGGAACAGACTCCCAAAGTGGTGAAAATGAATTGTGGGGATAATAAACGTATCCCTCCTACTCAAATACGAGAATAATCCTACTGCACGGTTTCAGGAGAGGAGAAATAGGTGGGATAGATAGATAATAATAGCACAGGAGGTTGGGAAGTGATATGGGGTGAATAAGTAGAAGTGGAATAAATATAGAAGATAGAATTACATGGTTAATGTTTAATTAACCATGGGTGAAATATAATGGGGTGGAGAAAACTTAGGATAGGCCTCTAAATTAAATATTTAAGTAATACCCTAAGGGAGAAATTGTTATATAAAGGTGCCTTGGGTTACCCGAGAGGATAAACGAACCCCGGGGACACCAAATTGGGTAACCAATTTTAGGTGTCTACACTAATATATAACAAAATTTTATAACAGGAATGCCCCTTTTTCAAAAAAAGAAATCAAACATTTTATAGGTTTACACTAATACATATAAACTTTTCTTTCATTACAAATACCCATCCTTTTGTAATTTATTCTCCTTCCTAATATTTTAAATTGTGTATCAAATAATCATCATCTACCTCATCTTTGATTTTTATTTTCTTTATTAATATACATCTTTTATAGAATATTTTCCATACGATAGCCTTATATCATTGGATCTAATAATTTTAAGTTTCGAACAAAACATATGTTAGTATTTTCATATATTTTAGTAATTTCAAAACTTGATATTAGAGAGGAAATGAAATGTTATTTGAAGGTATTATTGCAAAAACATTTAAAGGTATTTGTTGAGCCCCTGAAATATTGGCTAAGTGCAAAATGGCGTATAGGTGCGCAAGGCCTAGTTGAAGGAAGGAACACAAGGATAGAAGTCACACAAGGAAATGGTTTAAGGAAGGGTTTAAGAAAACCCATGGAATGTGCGCGTGGATAAAGCCAAGGTTTCTAGGACTTAGACATATTGGGTGTTTTGGGAAAGACATATGAAAAGAGTGACCCGAATACGCATGCAGAGTGGATAAGGTGCCATCCTAGTGACAGATTTGGCCCAGGAAGGAGCATGCCTTCCAGTAGAAGACTTCTAGAAGAACATCATGGTATGGAGTGGTGAATGCTCATGCTCTGGAGGAGAATGCACTCATATGGAGGACTACATTAAGACACTTGGCGATCAGATCTGAGGCTAGCATGGAGGATAAGTTGGTAGATCAGAGAGGGTATATATAGAAGTTCCTTCTAGAAGTAAAGAATAGACAGAAATAGATAAAGGGAGGAGCTCTGTAGAAACACTGTACAAGAAATCTATTAGTTTGGAAAAATGAAGTGCTTAGGAAAGGATGTATCAAGGATATGTGGAATTATAAATTTTCTTTTGAGATCCTAGGCATATAAGTCTATTTATAATGCAGGAATCCATTTTGCCTTCTCTATGACATTCTCTAATGTCTCCAATGAATGTAAAAAGGTTAACAAGTTGACATAAGAATATGAACATTGATGATTCTTATGCATACATATTACTTCATAGTTATTTTTCATTTGATGTTTATGAACTAAGTATAAATGCTTGTATGACATTCTTTTCTGTTTTAGTATAATTTATATTATCTATTAATTACTTTTTCTCTAGAATGAATGCAAAGGATCTAAAAGCTATTCTAAGCTCTATGGTGCTTGTATGTATTACTTTCCTTTCAAAATCCTCTTACAAACATACCATAGATTATGTTTCCCATTAAAATCATATAAAAGAGAGACTCGGCACCTGCGCGTGCCTCGAGTGAGCGCCCCCTTGAGTAATAGGTCGACATGTATAGGGATTCCTTTCTTTTATGATAGTGGTAAAAATGAATACATCTTGGTTCTATTGCCGGGACCTCTTTTTGAAGTTGTAATGGGAAATGACATACATCATGATCTACATAATGAGTATTGACAGAAATGTTTAACTCTGGAAAGTGTTGAATCATGGTTCAAGCGCACGGAGGATGAATTTTCTCAAATATTCAGCATTGGAATTGAGTTTGAGTGCACTTAGGTGGGTTGAAGAGAACTTCTACCATGATTTATATGAAACAGTTTTTTTGTTACATTTCCAAGTATAATTATATGAATGGCTCTCTGGATATGAGTATAGATCAAGCTGGTATTATAGAGCACAGGTATGGAACCGAGAATAATACTAGAGACTACATGATGTAGATATAATGTGGAATTGTCATTTTGGATCATTGGTGGAGAGGGTGTGTTGGCTAGCTACACTTTGGAGTACACCATTTCTACATATTGTTGCCCGGAATTTGTCTGATTTTGAATTTCTACGGGAGCCCAGAGGATCATTTTTATATGCTATCCCTCTGGAAATGAAGATCATGATTATTACATTTGTGTTTAGAGGAATTTCCAATGGCCTTCTAAACCATTATAAGTGCTGGGTGAGGAATCTAGGGTGGTGGAAGATGGGAGATAATACGACAGAGAAGGAAAAGGAGGAGAGACAGACTCAAGTATAGTAAAGCATGTGAAAGGGATATTACTAGATGAATGCGAGGTCTGTAAGTGTGATGGATATACCGAGGTAGATGTTATGGAAAGGAGTTAAGGTTCATGCAGAGGACATAGAACCTGAGCAGTCTGTGGTACCCTATCTTGGCAAGTGCGTAAGAGAGACCCCTTCGGCTTCTGATGAGATTTTATCACACTGGAGAGAGAAGATTCATTAGCACGTATCTGAACCTACCTATGTGACCAAACCTTGGTGCTTGGTTTTTTAGATAAAGGAAGGAGTATCATTGAATTAGTTGGTATCAGTGGAAGTGACAGATCTGTGCGCCTAGGAGGTATACAATGTTTTAGTTCCCACTTTTATGGCTATGCATATATCCAAGTATTCAGAGGAACCTTTAGACAAGGATCAAGTATACAAGCCTTCGGTCTCATGTCTAGGAGTGGCATGGGGTATATTAGTAGTAGTGGGGCATTAACATAGATCATTAGTGCATAGTTTAGTGGAACCCTTGGGACACTTGGCACAACTACTACAAGACTTAGTGGTTTTGGTGGATCTGGTGAGTTAGGAGGAATATGACCTAGTAGACCTAGTTGCTTCTAGTGGATTTTGTGGCTCAAGGAGGCACAGGACCTGGTAGACCTGGTGGATACGGTGGAGGAGAAAACACTAGAGGAAACCAAGGCTCTAGCTCAGGAGGACAAGGCCCACAACCACCACCTCAAGTCTTCTTTGAGATATCCTTACATTTACTAGATTATAGAGGTTTTGAAGATGCTGTAAAACATGTTCACAAGTGTGAGCTTGCTATGATGTGCACAAAGGGGATCACAACTTCAGAGCAAAAGGCTAGTCAATTTGCATGACTACATTGCAGGGGCGCGTGCATAGATGGTATAGGAAATATGACCCTCATCAAAAAATGGTGGATTATAATTCTGTAAATAATTCCTTCTTGGCAGAATTCCACATCCCTTGAGTTTGAACAAACGAGCATTAGCGTCCTAAAGGATATTCAACAGGGTTATGGCAGAGAATGTGTCAGGAGTATGATGCACACTTTAAAACTCTCTTATGTAAATTATCATATGATATTCATCCTTCACAAAATGCTTAATGGTTTTTTGGAGTGGTTGATCACACCTTTTAGAAGGATCTTATCTCATAATAATTTCATAGACTCACGCGAGACCCTAGAAGATACTTTACATGCTGAGGCTATTGGTAAGTGTTGACATTGGTAATATCCCATTTTTGGAGGCTCAGATAGATTACTATGTCTAAGAAACTAGAAAATTTATCTGCAAACTCATCCCATGAGAGTTGCAGTGATTTATGGTGTATAGATTGTGAAGTAGAGGGGCATGTAAAGAATAGCTGCCCCTGAAGGACAATACGCACTGTGACAATAGACTACGAGATTTGTCATAGGGACCATGATGCACGCAGGTTCCCCTTGTTACAATCACATAATCCGGAAGAATGTGTCTTGATAATGTAAGATATATACCTCTACAACCCATGATACTAAGGATTGTAGGATTATTGATCAAATCCATCAGGCCATTGATCATGGGGTGTGCTAGAACTATCATTTCCATTAGTTCTAAAGGTGATGATTGCCATTATGAAGAGCGTGCAAATGGAGGTGAACAGATGGAGGTACATGCAGAAGGGGATTTCGTGGAGGATTTCGTGGTCATGTTAACCGTGTAGGAGGAATAACTGAGTTCCCATGTGGAACCTGTTTTAATTATGGGTCTATAGAAAATGTTACACATGGGAGTGCCCAGACCTATTGTAGTTCTCATGGTGCTGGGAAGAAACAAAAGTATGAGGATTTCCCTGAGTTATTTGAGCACATGAATCAATAGCAAAATGGAAATATAATAGCACTGTAATGATAAGCATTAAGAAGACAGACACACAATGGATGTCGTAGGTGACACTTTATGTAGGCTTGGAACCTTTTTTAGTAACAACAAGAGCAGAGGCCACATGCGTGTAAAGGAAATATCAAGGTAAATGAACTCTAATTTCAAGAGAGGAAGTGGTGCATGGAAAGTACCTAGATCCTGCTCATCAGAAAGGAGGTTATATCAAGATACCATAGGACATCACTCAAAGTTTATAAGGAGAAATCAAGTGTCTAAGGGAGTAGTCCAGGAGGGAAGAGAAAAGGATGAAGGTCGAGGAACCAAGAGATGACCTGGATGAGGTCACAGAAGTATGTAAAATGCTAAGGAAAGAGAATGTTATTCCCTTGCTAGGAGCATGGTTGAGGGAGAAGGTGCCACACATCGGAGAAGAGCACAAGAGGTAGGTTTTGCATGAAAATGTTTCCCCTCATAGCCTTGACTATGATAGGGAGATCACATTCAATGCAGTAGTGGATGGATGGCTGCTGAGTAATATCCTCATTAACACATGCACATAGGTCAATGTTCTTACATTGGATGCATGACATCAAATGGGAATATTTGCATTACATCCATCTTCGAATGTGTTGTATATGAAAAAAAAAACAAATGTAATGCCCATTTGTGTCTTAAAGGATGGAGCTATCACCATTCAAGGAGCTAAGTTTACTAGGGACTTCAAAGTATTAGCACTCACCAAGGTAGATCATTTCCCAACACTACTTGGGCACCCATGGTGTTACAAGAACAATGCGGATCTTCGGTTCAAAAAAGGGTACATAAGCTTTAAAAATGAGAAGGAATGAGTCATCATACCCCTAGCTGATGGGAAGTCAACACCCTATACTGAACCTTTGGGAGAAGAGGTCCTGTATAGAATATATGTGTGCTTAATCAGAGATCCAAAGATAATTCATCCTACCAACAGAGTTATCTAGTTTGAAGATGCTCAGTCGATAAGTGACACCACTAGTCTAGCATGTGATAATTGGGCGCATGGGACCTACGAATTGATTAGATGGAATTTAAGAGGATCGGTGAAAAAGGTGAAAAAGGTGCACACAGTTAGGCACCTGGGAGGAAAATAGCTACCTAAGTACTCAGGAGGAGCCTCCCTTGAGGTCTTTTTGAAGAAAATGGAAGATCAGTGAAAAGAGGAAAATAAAAGAAGAGGGATGTTAAGTTACGTTCTACTAGGAATTGTAGCATGTTGGTGGGAAATACATGGAGATAATCTCTTAGAATGGCGTAAAGTGAGAATTGTATTCTCTGTTCATTTTTCTAGAAGTAATTTTTCCATCGCCATCAAGGACTACCATGGTAAGGAGCCAGCCTCTTTTCATGTCCAATCCTATGAGAGAACCTAGAGGGAAGGCACGAAAGCTTTACCACCATCCCTCTAGGTGTATAAAATGTAAGCTACACTGTAGGGTTATGCGCACGCATGGTACATACATTATGAGACATGCCACCAAATAGGGAATTGGTAAGAACTAACAGCTGACCTAATTCAAACATTCGAGTATTGAAGTACCAAGCCATCGGTTGATAAGGCATTGCATGTTGTTAAGTGCCTTACCATGGGGGATAGTGCCATGGCAGAAGATAGGTTGATAGACTTGCTTGGTGAACTAGGTTTGGGGGAGCACTTTGAAGAATAGGAAACATAAGATGATAAGTTTGAGTGCACGTGTGTGAAAAAGGAGAAAGGAAAGCTTGTATATGTAATTGATGGGGAGGAAGCAAAAATCTTGGATGTTAACCATTCTGTAGGGACGTGTGATGTAGTGGATAGTGTTGATACTCACATGTGTGCCTACCATGAACCTTTAAAAACTAAAAAGGTTAACATCATCTTGAGAGAATAACCTAAGGAATCTATCATTACAAATTACTGGTTGAACAAGGAAGTCTCTAAGATCATTGATTTTTTACACCAGTTTGAGGATTTATTTCTGTGCAGGGTACCATGAGCTCAAAGGTGTCCACCATTCCTTGCGGGAAATGAGCATAAAGCTAAAGGACAGTATGCACCTAGTCAGGAAGAAACCCTACTAGATGAATCCCAATTTATGCATGAAGGTAAAGGAAGAGATATACAAAATGATAGCATATTGGATCATTGAAGTTGTTGAAGAATCAGAATGGATAATTCTGATGGTAATCAACATCAAGAAGGATGGGTGGATTAGGATCTGCGTGGATTATAGGGAGCTGAATGTAATTTGTGTCATCGATCCTTTTCCAACCCCCTTCACTGAAGAAATTTTGGAGGGAGTCGCTGGGCGCGAAATCTATTCCTTTACGGATGGATTTTCAAGGTACCACCATGTTCGGATTTCAAAGGAATACCAGGAGAAGACAACTTTCGCCATTGAATGGGGAATTTTTGCATACACAGTCATGCCCTTTGGGTTGAAGAATGCACCTACTATTTTCTCAAGTATAGTGGTACAAGCATTCCAGGACTTCATCCACAAATTTCTTCAGGTCTATCTAGATGATTGTATGTTGTATAGACTAGTAAAATACCATTGTGATAATTTGTGACTGATGTTTGAGAGGTGTCGACAATTGAGAATATCCCTCAACATTAAGAATTGTGTCTTTACTACCCCCTTTGGAACATTATTGGGGCATATCATATGTAAGGAGGGATTTCTAGTAGATCCTGCCAAGGTTGCAGTGATCGTGGGATTGGGGGAGCCTACTAGCCATAGCGCAATGCGTGGGTTCTTGGACACGCAGGCTACTATCGTAATTTCATCAAGGTGTATGCAAAGATTGACACACCTTTAGAAAAATTTCTCTAACATAAAAGTGCCTTCCATTGGGGAAAGGTACAACAGAAGGTGTTTGACACATTGAAGGATAGGCTTGTCACCGCACCTATATTACATTTTCCCTCTTGGGATAATCCCTTCCATGTTCATGTAGATGCCTCCGGAATGACCATTGGGGCAGTGCTTGCACAACCTAGTGAGGGAATTTTTGATCATACCCTATGCTTTGCAAGCAGGAAGTTGACACTAGCAGAGAAAAATTTATACTAAGACCAAGCACGAAGCATTGTTAATGATCTATGCACTTCACAAGTTCAGACAGTATCTGCTAGAAACTCCCTTTGTATTTTACACTGACCACATGGCGTTAAAATACTTGGTGAACAAGCTTGTTCTACAAGGGTGCATATGTCGGTGGGTGTTGTTATTTCAAGAGTTTGAGTTCATGGTAGTTGTGAAGCTTGGAAAGAGTAATTGTGGACCTGATCATTTGTCAAGGATTGATTCAGGGGAGGACACGCAAAGCATTGAAGAGACAATGTCAAACATGCAACTATTTAGGTTGTGGCGGTGCCCTCGGATTTGGAGGAAATTGTAGTATTTCTAAAGGAAGGTGTGGTGCCAAAAGGGATGAAGACATTAGAGAAAAAGAAACTAGCCATACGCATCACACCCTGCATATTGATCAGTGGAGACTTATACAAATTAGGGTAGGATGAATTTTTGCATAGGTGTGTACTAGAGCATGAGCACCCTGCCATCATAGAGAAAGCACATGGAGGAAGTGCAGGTGACGCCACCACACATAAAATATTAATGGCATGATTGTGGTGGGAAACTCTGTATAAAGATTGCAAGGACTATTATAAAGTGTGTGACCACTGTCAGTGCGTTGGCAAGCCAAGAAGAAGAGATGAAATGCCTTTGTTCCCTATCCCTAGCACTGAACCTTTTGAGAAATGGTAAATAGGCTTTGTAGGCCCTATTGCACTAGCAACATGTAGGAATAGATCATGCTATGTAATAACTTGCATGGACTATTTAACAAGGTGGGAAGAGGCAACCCCAACTAAAGACTGCACAATAGCTACAGCAGTAAGATTTTTATGGGAAAACATTATCACAAGGTATGGATGCCCTTTAAGTTTAACCAACAATAGGGGTACACATTTCTTGAATGAGACCATGAGGATCTTATTACTAGAGTTCATGGTGGCTCATCACAAGACTACACCTTATCACCCACAAGAAAATGGAACCACATAAGCATTTAACAAAATACTGAGTCATACCCTGACAAAAATTTGTGATGTCAGAAGACAAGATTGGGATGACAAGGTATCATCCGTATTATGGGCTTATAGGATAACTTAAAAAAGGTTGAACAAAGCCACACAATTTCAATTGGTGTTTGGAATGGAAGTTGTTCTACTGGTTGAGTTCATGATACCTTCTTTGCGAATAGCGCACACAGGAGGGTTGGATGATGAGCAAGCACTGGAAGAGAGAATTGATGAAGCTGGATGAAAGATGATCACTCACATGGTGGAGCCAAACAATAGAAAAAGAAAAGCAAAAAGCATGGCATGATCACCACATTAGGAACAATAAGTTTGAGGTTGGGTAGATGGTCTTACTATATGATTCTAAGTTTCTATGCCATCCAAGGAAATTGAAATTCCATTGGTTGGGTCCCTACACAATCTCATACATCCTTGATTCAAGTGCATTCCAGTTACAAGCACTGGATGGAACGAAATTTCTTGGACACTTCAATGGGAGTAGGATAAATCCCTCCTATAAATAAGGCTTCTTGTTGTTTGTAAATAAGGCAGCTTTTCCAAATAATTTAGAATTTCCTTTATGCATTTTCCTTTCTTGTATTTCCCTTTTACATTGTTGTTTTGTTTTTTGCCTTGGGCATCGGTAACCTTGTTACTTTTTTAGGGTTTTGAATGCATAGAGGGCTGCACATCGTTTAAGTGTGGGGTGGAGTGATGTGAAGGAAAATGTGGGTAAAGTGCCAAGGAGGATTCTAGTTGAATGGCCCTGTTGAAAGAGATTTATGGAAGAAAAGGTGGAAAAGGATGGTTGGTATCAAGATAAGGCTACTTTCAGATCCCACGTATAGAGAAGGAAGAAGCACATGAACAACATGAGGTAGGCGAGATCAAAAATCATGACAGAAGAAGTGCCTTCAGCACCGGTGATGTGCGTGTAAGATTCTCCGGTCAAGATGGATTGGTTGCATGCCAGAAGGTTGGAGATTATCCACGCAAGGTTAGGCACATAAGTTATGGTGTAGAAGTCAGGATTTGTTTGAAAAATCCACTTTAAACATTAAAAGTATAGTGGTAGGTGAAGTAGCATTTAATTCCTAAAAATGGGAAAAACTATAAATAAAGGTTTGGGCATTTCATTATTCACTTTGCATATAAGGAAAAAGAAGCGCTTGTGCATCTTTGCAAGCTAGAGCTTCTAGAACTGATCCATGTGAAGAAAAATTTGAAGATTTTGAGCGTAACTACTTTGGATTTACAAACCAGAAGGAAGGGATTTCATGGGCGTAAGAGAAATTATGGGAAGGCACCGTCTTGTGAAGGGACTATCCCAGTTAGTGTTTAAAGAACGAGGGTACGGGTTTAAGGGATTTTCTTCACAAGTTTGAGATCTAAGGTTGGAGGAAGTGGAAGAAAAGAATAACAAGAAGTGATTGAAGTGATAAGAGGACCTAGACAATGGCACCCAAGAAACCAGTTGGCACACCTAAGAAGGGAAAGGGCAAGGGCAAGGGCAAGGGCAAGCAACAAGAAAGTATCGCGCATATAAATGAAGAGTGGTATGCAGAAATGCAGTACCCAGATGGAGTGTTATTGGGGAAGGATTGGGAGTCCCATTTATGAAATATGTCAGTGAATGATTAAAATCATCGCTAGAGTACAATCGAGAAAAAAATGTACTAGAGTTCATGCACCCAACAAATAAAAGGACACCAAAGGATTTTCTCATCTATAACGATGATGTAAAAATCAAGTTTGAGAAGTCAGGATTATTGCAACTCTTTGAGTTGCCCTACTTCTTGAAGCCTGAGAACCTATATCAATAGTTGATGTTGTGTGTGCACAAATATTACTTCCACTTCGCAGGGTGCAAGATGCACATTACCCCTCAGCTTATTTCACATTTCATAGGCCTCGTCTATGAAGGAGATATTTTAAAGGACGACCTAAGCAATAAGGAGGCAATTAAGAAAACTATCGCTACTAATACATACAAAAAGGGGTCGAGGTACTTTGACATCATGGACATCAAGGACCTGGTGATGAAGATGGCCACACACCTTATGACAAAGATAAATGGTTAGGAGAGATGGACCCAGGTTAACAAGGTCTAGTTGAATGTTTATAGGAAAATTTTGGAGGGAACCATCTATAACTTTTCTACATTCATCACAGATGATATTGTCAGCAGTGAGAAGGAAGGTGATAAAATATTTTTTGGTAATGTCTTACTAACCATTGTGTTTTCAAAGATTGGAGTGTCAAATATAGCAGACAAATTCATGTGGGAGTACCTTGCTAAAGACCCTTCACCTGTGAAGAGATTTGAAAAATTACACATGTGATAGTATGACGGTCATGCACAAGGCATGCCTAGAGAATGGTATACACACCTAAGGAACACATTTGAGGAAGAATGGAGGATCCCTAAACAACTGCCAGTGACTACCAAGGGAGAATTCAAGTTTGTTGTGTACCAACATTTCTACCTTGGCAGATTTAAACTGATAGGTGAGACATGGAGCCCATGGTGCAAGCTCCCTTTTGCCTTCACAGCTCAACACTTCCAAGTGGGAGTGAAGAGGTTCAAAGAATCCAAGAATTTGAAGTTATACCTTGGTAATCTAGACCGAGACCACAGAGAAATGCATAAATGGTTAGTCTACTCCAAAAAGTGCACGTACGTGGAGAGGTACGTGTCGCATGAGGTCCAAATGATGAGACCCATGACTTTTCCCATTGCAGGAGGATCCACAACATGAGTATACCTCTGCATAAGGCTGAACTAGAAGGAAGATACTCACACCCAGACAAGAGGAAAAAGAACCAGAGAAGAAATTACCAACTGTAGTGGATACACAGGTAATAGGTTCCCCTGGGAAAAGTGCCAGAACAAGTATGTATTCACACGAGAAAAAGTCCATAATCAAAGAGAAGACTCCGGAGCCAGAGAATCCATTAGTTAAGGAGTCATCAGAATAAGAAGAGATAGAGTCATGTACACTGGAATCCCCTGTTAGGAAAAAGCAGAGTATAGAAGAAGAGACCACCTCAGAAGAAAATGAGAGTTTGGAGAGATACATAGGTGAAAAGGATGATGATGATGAAGAAGATGACAGAGAAGAAGATGATCCTGGAAGAGATCAAGAGTCACCTATCTTCAACGTGCATGATTCAGAAGAAGAGGTCAGAGAAGAAGAATAAGGGTTCCTTTTCATGTGGCGTAAGGATAGTCAGGAGGGGTAAGGCACCCAGGACATGGCAAGAAGTGAGGAGGTTGGTACGAAGAATCAGAAGGATCCAAGCCTTATGCAGGAATAGATAAACAAGGCAGTAGGAAGAGAGGCTAGAAAGTTCATTGAGACCTCGGTAGAAGAGGGGTTGGAACATAGTGCAAAGATGGTGTTGAATAAGGATAAGGAAGAGAGTGCAGAAAAGGACCACGATAGCACTGGAGACCCCACTTTAACTGTAGCTATTCCTAAGGGCACACGCATAGGAGGAAAGCACGTAGATGAGGAGAGGCCAGGGATGGGTTATATTGATGACCCCCCCGACAAGGTGTTGCACGCATAGTTCCAAAACACAATTCTAGCATATGAGCTTGTGGAAATGTCATCTTTTGATAAATAGGTTACATACCATTGGACAAGGAAGATGCTCTCATGGGAATTTGAGTCCCATCTTGATGAGCTAGAATTCGAAGTAAGTCATGGGGCAATCATAACATTGCCAGAATCAAAAGGAGACAACCCATTGGTGAATTATTAGCAACTCTTAGATGAACAACTATGCAACGTGGTCAACAAGGTCTCCGTTGAGGTTGAAGATAGACTCTTTGGGTGGAATGATAGGATCAAAGATCTGGAGGATGAACTGAAGAATAAAGAGGAAGAGCTAGCTGCAAGGACCAAGGAGCTAAGTCAAGAAAAGCTAATCAGCACCCAGTGGCAGGGTGAGTTAAGGGATGATAAGGCTAGAGTATGTGAAGTACACAAAAAGGTGGAGTCCATTAAAGATGTCATAGTGTTGAATAATCTAGACCTAGCACCTTCTGCATGGAAGTATGCATCTGCCCTGGAATTCCTGGAGGAATTAACAAGAACCCTCACCATGGATAGGCAACTACTAGCCTTAGAGTCTACAGAAGAATTGGCCACGTTCTTAGAAAATGAGGATAAATTTAAATTCATGGCGCTCAGAGCTAAATATAGCAAGGTCCTTGCTGATGTAAATATTAACTCCTGGAATGTTGAGGCCGCATATGACAACTGCGTAAATAGAGACAAAGTGGCAAGCATGATGGTCCCCAATGATGAAGTGGAACTTAAAGAGTTCCAGGAGAAGAATAAGGGGAATAGATTGGAGCGAGAATATATCATACCTGAGGTCAAAAAGAAATCCGAGGCCATTGAAACCTTAAGGGGTTCAATCAAAAACCAGTTGAAGGAACTATACCTACAGATTACACGAAGGATGGATGCACTGGAGGATATAGGCAAAGAGTTAGAAAATATTGTTGAAACCATGAGCACATAAGGAGATGGGCTTGGTTTTGATCAGGTGAGTGCCTTAGTGGTTGATCTTTCCATAGAACACAGAATTACGTCATGCATGGAACAAGTTGGAGGCCGGAATTATAAAAATATGTTCCCTCTAGCGTGTTGTAGTTAATGTCATCCTGTCCATTTTTCTCTTTCTCAAATTCTGCATCCCCTTATTATTTTTCCAAGGCATAACTATATGATTCCTAGAATTAATAAGGATTCCATGGATGGAGAAACAGGGTGTGTGGGGTATGTTGGGCCCTGAAATATGGGCTAAGTACAAAAGGCACGTAGACGTTGCAAGGCCTGTTAAAAAAGGTGCGCCAAAAGGAGAAGGAACGTAGGGAAGGGTTTTTTTTAAATAAATCTAGGGCATGCACAATAAAAAAGCAAGGTTTCAGGAATATTATCATATTGGGCAGTGTGGGTCGGATACGAGAAAAACAGGACCCAACTGTTGCATGCGGAGTGGATTAAGGTCCATCCTAGTGACAGGTTGGCCCAGGATGGAAGAATATGCACGAGGTTAGCAGATTCTAGCCGGAACATGGCAGGGAGCGTGGGGAGATCACGCCTAGAGTAGCATGCGCTCCTAGAGGACACATTTCAGACACTGGCGAGAGATCTCAGGCCACAAAGAATGAGTTGGCAATTCAAAAGGCTATATATACAAGTGCCTGTAGAAGTAATATATAGAGAGATATAGAGAGAGACGGAGGATCTAAGAAAAATACTACAAGGACTCTCTAACTTGGTATTTAAGGGGTAGGAAAGAGATCAAGGGTTTGGGAATGTACATTTCTTTTGAGGGCCTATAGTCATATGAATCTAGGGGAGATAAATGCATGACACAGTCGCCTTTCTGTGCCATTTGTGTAAGGCCTAAGGAAGTCTAATGAGGGTACCATGGATATATGAGCATTAATAGGTTCTGAGGTAACATCCTTCTCATAGTGATTTTCATTGAGGTTTATGAAACTACGTATGATGCTTGTATGACTTCCTTTCTAATTTTGGTTTGTAGTTCATAATCTATTAAACCGTAGTCTGGGAATGATTGCCAAGGATCTAGAAGCCGTCTTGAAGCTCTATGGTGCTTGTATGTGTTATTCCTTTATAATCTCTGTAACTAAGATATAGATGAAAAATGTTTTTTGTTTTTGTCCCCCCCCCACTATAAAATCACATTAAAGGAGACTCGACCTGCACGTGCCTCGAGGGAACGCCCAATGCCCACTGGGTGATAGGGACGGAGGCATGGGATTTCTTTCCTTTTGATAGGGCGTTTAAAAAATGACTATCGGTATTATTGGGATAATATTACATTTATCTGCCAAAAAATATAATATAACTACACAAATAAATATACCATTACAAAATCTTTACCTTATTACTATATGTTTTATCTATCACATAAACAAATATCTTTATTATGTTTTTGGTCTACCACATCAACCAACAAAAGAAAATAAATACGTGATTTTAAACTATTTTTTAATATAAAATATGTCTCTAAGCTTTAAGACATGAGAACTTCAACATATAAAAAATATATTAACTTCCAATTATTTGGAAGTATGAAATTATAATAGCCAATTAAGTAAATGCAATTAGGATTAGTAGGTAATAGCGCCATGTATAATTACTAAGATTACAAAATACATTACTATTGTGCCTATTTTAATTTAATCTCAATAACAAAATTATAAAGCATCATTCACTAATATATTGGTAAATAACTTAATGGGACCACTATAAATGCGATATTAAAACTAAGCCTCAAAGGTTTCACCAATACTTCCAAAAAATTGGTCTTAACAAATATTGAAATAATATTTTTTGCCAATCCACAAGAATGTAAAAATTAAATTTTTAAACCATGATAAACATCATGAAAGAGTAGATTAAATATATAATAAATTATAGAATCGTTGGAGGAAGAGCTTATTCTATCATTGTTTTTGCAAGGGAAGGCATGGTCGACAAACAAATGAGTTGTTTACCCAGTTTTTGGGGGATTTATTATTGGTTGGTGGACTAGTTAACCTTGCAAACTTATATGATTTTTAGGCTAAGCAGTGGAGAATAATTTTAGAGAATAAAATAATATTAGTTCATTAAAATCAAATTTAAGCATATAGATTATGTGATTTATTCACTTAGTTTTGAAATAAATATCACTTATGCCAAGCAAAAAAGAACCATTGATTGGAAAACATAAGAAAATGATTCCTTGGTCGAGGTATACACTATTTTTTAAATAAACTATGTCTCTAAGGCTTTAAGACATGAGAAATTCAACATATAAAAATGATATTAACTTCCAATTATTTGGAAGTATGAAGTTATAATAGCCAATTAAGTAAATGCAATTAGGACTATTAGTTAACTAGCACCATGTTAATAATTAATAAGTATACAAATAAATTACTATTGTACTATTTTATTAATCTCATAACAATAATTAATAAAGACACAAGTACACTAATAAATTGGTAAATAACTTGTCTGGTACCACTACTAAATGTTTATAAACTAACCTAAATGTTTCTCCATATACTTCCAAACAATTACTTCTTAACAAATATTGAAATAATATGTTTTTTACCAATCCACAAGACTGTTACAAATTAAATTCTTAAACCATTGATAACTATCATGATAAGATTGAATATATAATAAATGATAAAAAATCGTTGAGGAAGAGCTTATCTATCATTTTTTTTTGCAAGAATGGACAGTCAACAAACAAATGAGTTGTTTACCAGTTTTTGGGGGATTTATTATTGGTTGGTGGACTAGTTAACCTTGCAAACTTATATGATTTTTAGGCTAAGCAGTGGAGAATAATTTTAGAGAATAAAATAATATTAGTTCAGTTCATTAAAATCAAATTTAAGCATATAGATTATGTGATTTATTCACTTAGTTTTGAAATAAATATCACTTATTCCAAGGCAAAAATAGAACCATTTGATTAGAAAACGCAAGAAAATGTTTCTTTTGTCTATGTATCCATTATTTTTTAGTTCTTTATCTGTAGTTTGAACATCATTATACTAAGAAATAAATAGATATGGAATCGTCTAGAAGGGACCAACCCCACCCAAAAGAGAATTAAAATGAGGAGAGAAAAGGGGGGAAATGTGTGTCTGTAAAGAGGATGATTTCACCATTTTTGGGGTTAGCATAAATGGTCAAGGAAGCTATACCCATTTTAAAACATGTACATATAAAGTACACGTATCTAGATGAGAGAGGCTAAGTCATTTTAGGCATTAGATCCAAGTTGAGAGTGTCACTTGTCTAGGTTAGGTCCTTAGGAAGATACACCCATAATATGTAAAAGTTCCATGAGAGAGTATGTAAGATCCATAGATATAAACTTCATGTAGATTAATTTAATGTCATTAAGTGAATAAAATACACCATTAAATAACTCTACAAATGGTCCAATGTTGTTGCGACCCTTTCATCACCATCATCTTTCTCCATCTCATTCTCTTTTTTACTCTTTTCTACAAACCCCTGTTAGATTGGGATTAATCAATAACTAAAAATTACAATAACTATTTATGGTTATAGGTGATATTCATTTCATAATATACCTTACAAAGGATACTACTATGTGTAATGAATGAATGAATCATCATCCTTGCATTTACCCATGCTAAAATATTTTAGGAAGAATTTGGGGGCCATTGTTTTCTCATTTTGTAACATATGAGTAATCACACTAGAAAAAACTTTCAAATGCCCTTTGAAAATCAAATACCCACCAACCACCTTGAGCTAATGCCAAAAACTATGTCCACCAAGACCTGGTAAGATTTAAACTTGGGGACATGCACTATGTAATACATTACTTGCACCTCATTTAAAGATAGGTGTGTCCCCACCCATTTACATAGACGTGACATTTCCTATCATTGCTTGTGCTCATGCACTAGCACTTTTCTCGTGGATATCAACATCTTTTTTGTATAGGAGTGGGTGGGTATCCTTTCTCATAAAAATACATAGAGTCTAATCTTTCCACCTTCTATTCCTTCCATAATATTATCATCCACATTATATTTAAATAGACTCATGTTTTTTGCAATCATAAATAATATGTAACATGCCAAAACATTTTTTAAATATTATGTATTAAATATCCAATACAAATTATTTAATCCTTTTAGTTTGCAATAATAGATCATTAAGGTCAAAAATAACGCCATTGAATTCGATGCAATTTAAATTCTACACAACTTCATTCAAGCATTAAAAACTAGAATTGATTGAAAAACATATTATGTTTTTTCAACATTTTTTACAATTGTAGGTATTCTATGGAATCTCAATTATTCTCAAATAAGTCTCAAATTATAATCTTTGTAGATGAGGTATAAAAATTAAATATTGAGGTATGTTTCTATATATATTTACTTTTGTAATTGTTGATAAATTATGGCAAAAAATGTTTACCTTATTCTCTTTTTATAATTTATGTCATGTACCTTATTTGATTTGAATGTGGTGTGCAAAGGTGATTCAATTTTTTGTCTGAACAACTATTTTAATAAGATGCAAAATAATATTAAATAGAAGATCACCAATATCTCAAGTTACCTAATATCAACATATGATGTTTTTAAAGAAAACCACATCATATGTTATAATTTGATAAAGTGAAATTTTTGTTCGATAAAATATTTTGAGATGAAATAGAATGATTGTTTATGAAAAGTACAAAAATTTCTTGAGAAGCATGTGTGGATTCTGGTAGAGAGAGAATTACTTAGAAAGGGAGGGATTGATTATGGGATTCTCATCTCATGATCTAAAAAACATAAATGATGAATTTGGTCGATTGAAATATTGGTAGTCAAGGTATTTACAAACTACAATGTGGCTTGTTATGCCTAGGTTGATACCATGAAGAAATATAATGACTAAACTAAAGAGGACACTACACTTATACTAGGGGTGAATCAATATAATATAATTTTAACATATCTAAAAACTTGAACATCCACAACAACAACAATCGTACAATATTTAACAACTATGAAACACAAGATCTATGTGCAAACCCTTTTGGGAGAAAAACATAAAGAAAATACTGTTTGCATCTACTATCTAAATCTAGTCGTCAAAATTAATTGCTTTACAAATTTTTCTATGCACCAACCTACTAGAGACACCAATCCTAAATGATGAGCACTGACTTAGCTAATTCTTGAGCACCAAATCACTATAGATACCAACCCCAAATTTTGATCACCAATTCAGAAAATTCATGAGCACCAATTCACTGGAGATGTCGATTCCCAAAAGTACAAACTTCCACCTTGAGCAGTTTCTTCTTCAACCCAATGAGTGGGAATTTTTTGCATTCCTTCTTACTCTATACTACTATTCAGTAATCTCTCTCCCAATAATCCCCTCACATTCATTCAATCCACTCACTCCAGCTACTCCATTCACTTATTACTTGAGCTTAATATACCCACACTTGATGTAGTGGCCACTGATGTGGAACCCAAACACAAGACCAAATATACCAGGATAAGGTTTTTGACTTTCATTTTATTGGATACAACTATGTGATGCCATATATGCTCACAAGAGGTTTCTCAAAAACACTTGCAATAATTACACCTACATGAAGAACATGCAAATATCAAGATGACACAAGATGCAAAACAATGTCACACTTATATAAAAAACCAAGTATGAAACCACAACCCAATGAAAACATGAACATCATGAATAGGAACCTTCCATACTATCATAATTTTAAGGTTACCTTTTTATTGCACTCATTTTTAATTATTAGCCTTACATGTTCGAAAGGCATATGACATGAACATAGATTTTCCTTTTTCTCTAGACTGCATTTCTTTTGGTTCAGTCTAACACTTAACTTAAGATAGTTCCATCTTCACTACCATTTAAACTCCCTTGTTTAACCTTAAAATTTCCTAGTGCATTTAACAAGTAAGCATATATTCTCATCCTCAAAACTATATATTCTTATTTTCATTTAAGATTCAATTCATAATAAATACACTTAATTTGGTTCCTTTCTCCACTACAATAGTTTTCAACTCAATTGTTAGTATTTGAAGTGTTTCAAGCACGTACAAGTCCCTCAATGCTCATACTATGCTAAGGATTTATTTCTAAAAAACAATTACGTGACATCTTTCCTTACTTTCATTATGTAAGGGTAAACTAGCATGAGGTCAAGGGGGGGGAAATCTTATGAGTGAAAAGGGGTAAAATTCAAGTTTCATTTTTTTCTTTCACTAGCTAGAGTACATGTGTTTCCCTTTTGGTAGTTATTATATTTCAATAGTTGCTTAGAGTCATTCATAATAGTTATAAAACATAATTATCATTTTATAGACAAGATATTATGTCTTTCGAATGCTTGAACTCATGTGGAGCAATTTATAAGTACTTTCAGCAACAAAGAAGGCCTAAATAAGTTATAAGATAACTCCAAGTTTCACTTATGTTTCAATCTTATATCATTCACATTTTACATGAGTTATGATTCTATTTGAGGTAATAAGTGAGGTACCACCTCACTTTATTATTTTCCAAGGTATACTTGATCACCTTTCAAAGTTATTGAATTACATTTCCTAATTTCCCCTATGAATCAAGCACATTCATTTCTTATCCCTCTATGTTTAACTTTAATAAAATTATACAATTCCATATCTTATACCTTATGTACCGCATGTCACAATAGTGACTTTAAGCCTTACAATAAATCATCCCACAAAAATTCAACATGCATAAATATAATTCCTAGTTGGAACCCCTTATACTCTACAAAATGTTTAACCATTACCATTCCTATAGGGTGGTTTCATGAAAATGTTGACAAGCAGACATGATTCAACAAAATCTTGTATTTATGCTCTTATTACCTATAAGCTAGAAGGTTCCAAATAATGTTAAGAAAAATAGGATCGCCCTTTAATTTTTCAATTTTCTAAACTAATGTGCATACACACAAGAGGGTTTCAAACAAAAATATTACTCTAAGGTCATCCTTTTTTCTTTGGTTCTTCTATGAATTCCGAAGTAATTAGTAAAGCACAAAGGATCACATTTGTTAATAACACACAAAAGCACGTTATGAAAGATCATTTTCCACTTAAAATATACATCTACACCATTAGCAAGTTATATACTTATAATTAAATCACCCCTAGAATATAATTCCCCATTTTCCCTAAGATACCAATATACTATAATTTATCACTCATCACAAAATTATCCATAAATAAAATTCATGTTTATAAGCATAATGTTGGTATACATCCATTTAATATTACATGTATTTCAAGGATCAATCGTTATTACAAAAGCATATAGAATGTTATAATTTTATTCATATCCCATGTACCTACATCCATCGCATGGTCAAGACAACTATTGGCATGGAATCTAACTACAATCAAGCACGATTTACATTTTCACAGTTTGCCAATAATAATGAAATAATACCTAACACACTTTTAGGGAGAGTAAGAATACAAATTCCATTTCATTTCTTTTTCAAAGACAAAAATAGGGGTAAAGAGAGGAGAGAGTAAAAAACCATTTATTTTCACATTAAATATCTTTTCAAACAAGTGTCAAGAATTTTTCCTATAGTCATGTAAAAGTGAATACAGTGTTTCCAGATCGCTATTTTTTTTGGATAAGGTCATATGATAATTGTCTCCATTTAGTTACAAATTTCCAAAAATCATCAAACTTAGGCAAGTTGCTCAAAATTAGCATTCAAAAATCATCTTTGAGACTCAAACACACAAGGGAAAAAATTCCTACCCACTCTCCTATATGTTGGGGTTAGCATAGCAGTTTTACAGACAATATATCATATCTAAGCATACATGCAAATAAAAGTGGATATTCTACAAGAATAAATATACAAAACAAGAGACATAAATCAACACTAGATTTAACACGGTTCACCCAGTGTGGGCTACGTTGACCAAGAAACAAGCCAATCTATTATCCAAATCTTGAAAAGATATACAATGAAGATTTACAATCTTCCATACCTCTCATATGTATAGTACTTTCTTTCTCTCAAGATTTTGCTTCATCACCAAGAATTCTCTCTCTCACCAACTTTTGCAAGTTCTTTCTAATTCTTGTTAATCATTTCTTCTAAACCCTAGATTTTATGCTTATATAGTTGTTTATAGACTTAGGGAACTTAGCCATGTAATTACAATAAATAGATATACTTTAATTCTAAAAATATATCTAATTCGCAAGAGTTAATTAAAACATCCTCGCACAGGTAACCAACATCGGTTAGACCTGACCGCTGCCGGTTCATCCCTTGCCTGACCAATGCCGGCCATACCTGACCATTTCTGGTTCCCCCTAACTGATGATGATTATTGTATTTTCTAGCAAGTTTCCATTACATGCTAAACTGAATTAATTGAGCTCCACAACTCAACAATCTCCCACTTGGAGAGTAATTTTTGCACCATACATGTACAACATCATTCTTGAGTCCTTTCTTAGCTTTGTTTCTTCCTCTTCAATTCTCAAACTCGAAGACCAATAGAAGTGGAGTGTAGCTCCAACTTATCTTTTACTAATGGCTTCGTTAGCATATCCGCAAGGTTCTTGCTCATATGAATCTTTTCCATATTCAACTACCCATTCTCTAATACCTATCATATGAAGTGATACCTCAATGGAATGTTTTTTGTTCTCGAATGAAACACTGAGTTTTTTTCCAAATGAATTACACTGTGACTATTACTGAATAGTTTACAATTACCTTTCTCCTTTCCCAACTCTTCCATGAACCTACTCATCCATATCATCTCATTTCTAGCCTTTATAGTAGACAAAGTCACAACCTTCTGTAATCTTGAAATCTAGCTAACTGTTGTTCCACCTACTATAAAAATATATCTAGTAGTGCTCCTCCTACCATCTAGATCTCCATCCATATCTGAATCAACATAGCCACGTAATTAAATATTTGAACCTCCATAGCATAACTGTATGCTAGATGTCCCTTTCAAATACTTTAGTATCCATTGGATTTCTTTCCAATGCTCTTTACCTGGATTGGCCATATATCTACTCACAACTCCCACTTCCTGTGTAATGTCTGGTCTGGTATAAACCATAACATACATGAGACTTCCAACTGCTAAATAATATGGCACTCGTGTCATGTATTTGACCTCCTCATGTGATTAAGGACACTGATCTTTACTCAATTTGAAGTGTTCAGCCATAGGTGTACTAACAGGTTTTACATTCTGCATGTTGAACCTTTCTAACACCTTGTAGATATAATCCTCTTGAGACAAATAATTTTTTTTTTTTTTCATGTCTCTATGTATTTGCATGCCAAGGATTATTTTTACAGCTCCTAAATCCTTCATAAAAAATGTGTGATCTAGCTTTCTCTTAAGCTCACCAATGTCCTGCATACTAGATCCTGCAATAAACATATCATCCACATACAGTAACAAAATAATATAGCTCCCATTTTCAAGCTTCTTGAAATAAACACAATGGTCAGATTCACATCTCAAGTAACCATGATCTTGATTAAAACTATCAAACCTCATGTACCATTGCCTTGGAGCTTGTTTGAGCCCATATAGGCTCTTTTTCAACCTGCACACTAGTTTCTCCTTACCTTTGACTTCATATCCAAGTGGCTGCTGCATATAAATCTCTTCATCCAAATCACCATGAAGGAAAGATGTCTTCACATCTAGTTTCTCAAAATGCAAATCTTCTACTGCAACTAAACTCAATACAGTACGAATAGAAGTCATCTTAACAACAGGAGAGAAAATTTCACCAAAGTCAATAGCTAGTTTATATGTAAATCCCTTTACTACAAGCCTTGCCTTGTGCCTTTTCTATCCACTCTCTTCTTCCTTAATCCTATAAACCCACTTGTTCTACAATGTTCTCTTACCTACTAACAACTTAACCAAATTCCACATCTGGTTCTGATCCAAGGAGAACATTTCCTCATCCATGCCATGCTCCCAATGGACATGGGTTTTATCCTGCATTGCTTCTTCAAATCTCTCCGGTTCACCATTATCAGTCAATAATAAATAAAATAGAGAAGGTTTTAATCTTTCTATAATTTTACTTACCCTTTGTGACCTTCTCACTGGATTTTGGGGTGCCGGAGGCTCAATCTGGACCTCCTAGACATTCCTATCCACATCTGACAGTGACCAACACTGATCACCTCTAACCGATGTCGGTTCTAATAATTGATGTTGGGTTGGATCCTCTATAACTAATACCAGTTCATCTGATCGGTGTCGATCATGGATCAACTGACACCGATTACTGTGTAACCTTGTCGGTAATTCTTTTAAACATGAGAGTTCATTTTCATTCACAAACTTCTCAACCAGTTCATCCTTGGGTACCAAAATTTGATCCCTATACATTCTCTTTTCATTCCATTCAACATCATGACTCCTAATAATTTTAGAATTCTCTAAATCCCAAAAATAGAAACCGAAATGACCAAATTCATAACCAATGAGAGTGCACCTCTTGGATTTTACATCCAACTTCTTTCTATTTTCCCTATCATCATGTACAAAAGCTTATCAACCAAAAACTTTAAGAAAAGAAAGATCTACCTCTTTTCTGGTACAAGCTTCCTCTGGTATTCCTCCATCTAGTGAACTTGAAGGCCCATAGTTAATCAAATAAATTTTTGTATCAATTACTTCTGCCCAAAACTGTAAGGGCAATCTAGAATGTATTCTCATACTTCTAGCACGTTCCATGATTTTCATGTTCATTCTTTCTGTAACACCATTCTCTTGTGGTGTTCTTGGAACCATTCTTTCTCTACGTATACCATTCACTGAACAAGAATCATTGAAATCCTTGCTACAGTATTCACCACCATTGTCAAATCTAAGGCACTTTAACTTAGAATTTGCTTCATTCTCAATAAGGGCTTTCCATCTTTTAAAAGTCTCAAAAACATCAAATTTACATTTAATACAACAAACCCATACCTTTCTTGTAGCATCATCAATGAAAGTAACATAATACTGGGATCCTCAATGAGAAGCTACCTAAGCTGGTCCCCACACATCTGAGTGTACAAGCTCTAATTTATGACCCTTCTTATTTGCCCCAACTTTGAGAAATCTCACTCTCTTTTACTTTCCAAATATATAATGTTTACAGAAACCAAGATCTAAATCTTTAAAATCTGATAACTTACCCTTATCCTTTAATATATGCATTCCTTTTTGACTCATATGACCCAGTTGATTATGCCACATGCATGCATCTGAATCTAAAATAGATAATGCAAAAAAGGAATCAGTAATACAGGAAGATAAATATAATGTTCCTACCTTCTTACCTCTTTCCACAACAAAATCACCCTTGGTGACTTTCCAAGAGTCTCCTATAAAAGTAACCATGTAACCAAATTCACCTAGTTACCCTGTAGAAATAAGATACCTCTTAAGGCTTGGCACATGCCTCACATCTTTCAATACCCATGTATTTCCATTCTGTAATTTTAGATGAACTTCCCCTTTATCATTAATACTAAAAGCTTCATCATCACCCAAATAAACATGCCCAAAATTTCCCCAGACATAATTTCTAAAATAACCCTTATTAGGGGTTGCATGGAAAGAAGCTCCTGAATATAAAACCCATGATTCAATTCTATTATCCAAAGAAAGAATAAGAGCATCTTACATTACCTCTGATGAAGCAAGATTCACCTCTTTACCTTTTTATGGTTGTTGATTCTCTTTATCCTTTGACCAAAAATCTTTCTTTGCATGTCCTTTCTTTCCACATTTCCAACAAGTGATTCCCTTACTTTTGGATTTAGATATGCTATCCCTTGACTTTGATTTCTCATTACTCTTACTCTTGGATCTCTCCTTCTTCCTACCCCCTGATTTCTACATTCAAATCATTTCCACATGATGTTTCCTCTGTACTCTTCCTATGAATTTCTTCATTCAAGATTATACTAACCACATCATCAAACTTAAAAATATTATTAGCAGATGATATATTAATAATAGCCATTACCAAGTTATCCCAACTATCAGGAAAAGAACATAAGAATAAAAGTGTTTTTACTTCATCATCAAATGGTATAGCAACTGATTTTAACTTATTTACAATAGATTAGAAATCATTCAAATGACTAGATGCAGATCCACCTTCATGCATCTTAGAACTAAATAGTTTCTTCATCAAATAAACTTTATTTGAAGCACTAGGTTTTTCATATAAATTATCAACAGATTTCATTAAGTCTATTGTAGAAGTCGCTTCTGTAATGTTGGAAGCCACAGATGCTGTCAGGCACAATATTATAGATCCCAAAGCCTTTCTGTCAAGAATCTCCCATTCTTCATCAGTCATCTTCGTAGGTCTAGACTTCTCATCCAACGGTAAATACAAATCTCTTTGTCCTTTGACCAACAATCTTTCTTTATAATTCCTTTCTTTCCACATTTCCAACAATTAATTCCCTTACTTCTGGATTTAGATCTGTTATCCGTTGACTTTGATTTCCCATTACTTTTACTCTTGGATCTCTCCCTATGCCTGCCCCTACTTTCTACATTCAAAGCATTTACAAATGATGATTCCTTTGTACTCTTCCTATGAATTTATTCATTCAATATTATACTAACCACATCATCAAACTTCAAAATATTATTATCAGAAGATGTATTACTAACAACCATTACCAAGTTATCCCAACTATCAAGAAAAGAACATAAGAATAAAAGTGCTTTTACTTCATCATCAAATGTTATAACAACTAATTTTAATTGATTTACAATAGATCATAAATAATTAAAATGACTAGATGTAGATCCACCTTCATGCATCTTAGAACTAAATAGTTTCTTCATCAAATAAACTTTATTTGAAGCACTAGGTTTTTTATATAAATTAGCAAGAGATTTCATTAAGTCTATCGTAGAAGCCACTTCTATAATATTGGAAGCTACAGATGCTGCCAGACTCAATCTTATAGATCCCAAATCTTTTTGGTCAAGAATATTCCATTCTTCATCAATCATCTTCATAGTTCTAGACTTCTCATTCAACGGTAAATAAAAAACTCTTTGATACAGATAATCCTCAATCTGCATCTTCCCTGATTGATAATTTCGGTCATCAAATTTCTCTACCTTGTTTTTGTTTTCTTCTGCTATTGTTATAGCTCCCACTCAATCAAAAAACCCTCTGTGAGTAAATATGTCAACACACAAAACCATCAATCAAAGCTCTGATACCATTTGTTGGGGTTAGCACACTGGTTGTACAGATAATATATTGGATCTAAGCATACATGCAAATAAAATCGAATATTCTACCAAAAGAAATATACAAAACAAGAGACATAAATCAACACCAGATTTAACGTGGTTCACCCAGTGTGGGCTACGTCCACCAAGAAACAAGACAATCTATTATCTAAATCTTTGACAAGATATACAATGAATATTTACAATCTTCCACACCTCTCAGATGTACATTACTTTCTTTCTCTCAAGATTTTGCTTCATCGACAAGAATTATCTCTCTCACCAAATTTTACAAGTTCTTTCTAATTCTTGTTAATAATTTCTTCTAAACCCTAGATTTTATGCTTATATAGTTGTTTATAGACTTAGGGCACTTAGCCATGTAATTACAATCAATAGATATACTTTAATTCTAAAAATAGATCTAGTTCCCGAGAGTTAATTAAAACATCCTCGCATAAGTAACTGATGTCGGGTAGACCTAACCAATGTCGGTTCCTCCCTTTCCTGACCAATGTCAGTTCCCCCCTAACCGATGATAGTTACTGTATTTTCTAGAAAGTTTCCATTGCATGCTAAACTAAAGTAATTGAGCTCCACAACTCAACACTATATACAGAGAAAAACTTGGAGCTGAAAGAACCCCTAACTGAAAAATAGGGTTAAAATGGCACTCATCTCTCTTGAGTTACCAAAGGCCTACAACTAGAGGCCCAATGGCCATAGTCCTACAAAACCTATCTAGAAAACTATCTTGTGGGATTTTTTTCTCCAATCTTAGGTTTGGTAGTGATTTTCACAGAGAAATACAAGAGGCATGCAAAAGACAAAAACCATTTCTTCCCCCAAGGCCAAAACTTGTGGGTCAAAACCAAACTGCATATTTTACTCAACTGTTTAAAGCTATAAACTATCCCAATGTGCTCCTAAACATGTGACAAAACAAGGTTAAACAAATATCTAAGGGAAAACCTAGGATTTTATTAAACACTCCGTGTGACAAGGTACACAATGAAAGCTCGATTTTCACATTTTGGGGTTTATAGGGATGTTTTGTGCCTCCATAAAAAACATGTTTTATTAACATTACACAAGGTCATCAAGAATATTTTGAACCTTCCAAATGGAAGACTAAACCTGCATGGTGGAAATATTCTTTACCATAGCATCTAACAATCGATCCCTAGACAAGTCTTGTTGTGGAATCTAGCGCCCCTATGCAAGTCGATTCACCTGTCATGGAAGTTTCTTCAAACAATACAGAGTAGTTACCCCTAGAGTATTATATTCAGGGCATTGATTCAGTAATAAAATATGCTTTGACCCCCCTTCTTGAGGGTCACATCCCTATCAAATTGATTGAATTGGTTATTCCAATCTCAAAGGAAGAAGGAAATGAAGAATGGACAGTGGTGGATAGGAAAAAGAAGGTATGCGCCAAACCTAAATCCCCCATCATATTGTACAAGGAATGAATCTTATCCTTTTGTTAGATATCATCATTATATCTGAGTTTTTGGCCTATTTTATAGATGTTGGGTAGTTTTTTTGTTGTTTAGTTGTTATTGATTAGTTTCTTTTTAGTTGTTGGATTGTTATTTTTTGGTTTTATTCTTAGCAAGTTGTTTTCTGCCATTGGGCTTATTTTTCATACTTGGATATTGATCCCTTTTTGTTATGTTGATATGGTTATATATGAATTTTGATCCTTTTTGTACAAGGGTATAGTCCCTTTCAAAAAACTATTTGCCAATAATTTTTTTTTAAAAAGTAGTTTTTACTACATTTCCCATTTAACCCATCAACCGTGTGGTTTTCATATCCAGAACTAGTATCATTATTTATTGATCCATCTTACGAGGTAAACTAGTAGTGTTTACACTCATAGACATTGTTCTAGTGGATGTAAAAAAGAGGTGCAATTTCCTATTGGAAACACATTTCGTTTAATTCACCAAAAATTTACTCTTCTTTAGTTTTATATAAAACAACATTAAAAATTAGGAAAACTAGAATGTTAAAAATTATGCAAGAGATAGCAGGATGATCATGCCTTGGAGAACTAGCGAGTGTTGATTGCAGGGTTTCCTACATGTGAAAAAAATTCTAATTTCCGGATAGTTTCTATGGATTTTGTCCATTTACTAGCTACAACATGTCTTGAAGCCAATTCACGAGCTCGCTGCAACTCCAACATTTTACGACCCAAAATACAAATACACTAGAACTGAAATGTCTCAAAAACACGTTGCCCATTGTGCTTTTATTACTTCAAAAAATGTTTCGGCTAAACCGTTTTATTCAATGATTACAAGAATCTTAGGAGAGTCTTTCCAAACACCAATTTATAATTTTTGAGCCTTTTATTTCATTTTCAAGATCATCTCCTCATGATTCTTTAACCAACATCAAATAATGTAAACACCAAGATATTGAGAAAAATTTTAATGGATCATTTTTCCAATATTCTTTCTTTAAAAAAAATTCAAACATTATTCCAATGCTTTCATTAGGGCGCAGGATGAGATGATGTTGTCAAGGTTTATGGACTTTTCTTTGAAGGATCTACTATCTCTCACAACCCAAACTGCCCCTAAACCTAAAACTGAGCATTCCATGAGCCACATAACTTGTGGCATCCAATAAAATCATGTGCTTTCATGTTTAGCATGAGGTCTATAATTCTATTAGGATTAGTAATTAGAACCTCAGAAGAATATTTTTCAATTTGAAATTGATGAGTGTACATTCCCTACCCAAAACTCATTTGATCCACAATCAACATGAAAATGGTCCACATATACACCATTGTTTTAATTGGTAGGAAAAATAAAAAATTTAGAGTTACTTATAGGTGTTTGGCACAGTCAAACTATCATCCATCCTCTAGCCTACGCACATAATAAGGAATAAAAAGGAAATGGTTGTGAAATTTGGTTTCACACATGTCAATATGAAGATGATTGAAATAAACTAAAGCCTATTAAACAAATCCATTTAGTGTGTAACAAAAAATCATTGCTCTCCATGAAACCATGATCTTTTAGGCATTTTAGCAAACATATTACTAACCTTGTGCAAGGGCAATGAATTCCCCTCTGCATCGTCTCAATTTTAACTAAGCAGGTCATAAAACCACAATATATGGTGCATTTATTTGAGCCACTTTTTCAAATACTTCATGAGCGAGAAAAAAATGCTCTGCAACTCTGGAAGAAAACTAGAGTCATCTCTTCTAGGGTTTCCCTCCTTTAACCGTCATACCGCAACCTTTTTGGGCACTGCGGGAATTTATTGTTATAGTCTCTCCTAGGTTTTTCACCCTCTGGGCATCCCCTATATAATGAGCTCACCATCTTTAAACCTATATGTTTCAGCTACAAAAGGAGATAGTGGAGTGAGCAATGGCATCGCCAACAAAGCACCCTAGGAAGTTCATCCCAAAGGTTTTTCATGAGGTAATCTCTCTCCTCTTGATGTAGTTCTACCCATTCCTGAATTTAATGTTGCTTGTCAATGGTTAGGATAATTTCTCCTCATTGGGTATTTTGTGGGTTGAATACCCTCTAAAATCATGCTTAAATCTTAGGCTAACACAGTCAAGACCCCTCATGGAGTCCATCAGGATAGTGTTCAAAACATGACCAAGGGTTTCTTTCTTTTTTGTTTCTCTGACCCTGCTAACGTACCCAATATTTTGGCTAAGAAATCCTCTTAGTATGTCTATAACTCACTACTTGTGTTAACACCCTGGCACAAGGACTTTATGGTATCTAAGTATACCACCCTTAAAGTGTTTGTTTAGCTTGAATTTCATGGTCTTCCTTTGCCATTTTTTTCCACAAATTTCTACTTTGCTTGGGTGGGTAGTATGCCTAGAAGCTGATAAGTTTTACCATTCTTGTCCCCAGAAGTGAGTATGTGTTGAGATTGATCTCTCGCAAGACCTCGAAGAATTTTTGGATATTCAAATGGGTGATAAACACTACTCTCATCGGGTCATGTATATCAATCTACCCAACACTTTCTTCTTTTTTCAATCGTCTGATCACAAGATTAGGTATTGTCTGATTTATGTCCCTCGTAACCACCTTGTGGTAAAAACATCTCTCGAGCCAGTCAAACCCTAATAGGAGGAAGGTTGGAAAGTTTTCGAGGGCTGGTGAAACAAGAACAAAGCCCAATAATCCAAATCCTTTGGTTCCCAAGGCCATTAGGAACCAACTATTGAGGAACATTCTCACAATACTTTGGCTAAGGAGCTTACAACTGATGTTAAGGAACCAACTGTTACTGCTAAGGAACCAGCTTTGTTACCAAATTACTTTAACATACCCCTTACGGTGTCGATTCTCATGGACCAAAACAAATTTGTTTCTCACGTCCCCATCCCACATTCAGCTCCTCTTTTTCTACCAAGCAACTCACAAGGGCCTTCCAAATGACCCCAAAGTCCATCTCGCATCTCTCAGGACCATAGCCCAGTATGCAGTGTGGATTCCACCGAAGTGGAATACAACATTGAGTATGTTGAATGGAAAAACAATGATCTGCAGGATTTTTTGTAGCATAACGTTGCTTATTTCTTGCACAATCAATATGATTCCCTTGAGGGCTTGGAGGATGGGAATATGGCTCTTGACCAACGTTTCCCATGAATTGTTTATCTTGGAATGTTAGGGGTCTCACAGACTCCTATCGTAAGTATGTGGTGCAATAAACTTGACAATGATGTGCAAATCTGGATGTTTTGTTTTTGTAGGAAGTTAAAGTTACAGGTTTTCAATTATATATGGTATACAAATCCATCTGGCCTGACATCTTGGCTTTCTATAGCAATCATGAAGCATGGTGTGGGGGATTAATTTCACTTTTTGTCCCTAAATGGTGGCCTTTATTAATTGACCATGGAATCGACCCCACCAACCGTGTCATATGGGTCCTCTCTAATATTGAGGGTCACCCTTTTGGGCTTATTAGTATTTATACCTCTAATGATGTGGCCAAAAGGGCTCATTTGTGACGATGGATAGCCAAATCCATTCCTTATGCCTACTAGGTTATAAGTGGAGATTTTAATATGGTTGAATCCCAAAATTATAAATGTGGTCACCTTCATATGAGGTGGACACCTGGTGAAAGGGAAGTGTGGTACTTCATGGATAATAAATTTGTATTCTTTGATCCTAACACATCTCACTTTCCCACCTCTAAAGCTTAGTACACGTGGTCCAATCTTCGTGGAGGGATAGATCACATCCTTAAATGGCTTGACAAGGCCATGTTGTTAGCTCAAATGTTTTTTGAGTTTGATAGTATTTATTCCATGTCAGTGGAGGTTATGCCTAACTTTGTTCTTTGGGATCACTCCCCTATACAATTTTGTATCTTTTGGCATGATACGTGTCAATTTTTTCATAAAGGTCAATTCTTTTTTAATAGTGCATTGATGCAACATGGCCCCACTGTAAATCATATCAAGTGGATTTGGAATTTAATTCCATGACCCAATCACAGTTAGCAATTTCATCCACCTATGCAAACCAAATGGTTACAATGGTGGGAAGATGGCCTAACTCAGACTACAAGATTTCTTAGAATCTACGGTCGTTAGCTGGAAAAAATTCAGCACCACTCATACACCGCTAACACCTCAGCTCTCAGTCAGGAGATGGTGGTGCTTCAAGGCGATCCCTTCTCTGACACTCTGTAACTGCAAGTTGCAGCACTCCAGCATCAAATCCAAATTGTAGACAACTATAATGCCATAGGTGCTCAAATTTAGGATCGAATATATTGGCTCAATATTAGAGATTGGGTCTCGAAAGAATTCTTTCTTTCTCTTCAAGCCAGAAAGCCTTCTCAACAGATCTGAGCTATCATGGACAATGGATCTCAAATTACTGGCCCACAACTTATGTTACAAGACTTTGTGTGACATTACAAGCTCGTCTTTCAAGCTTATCCGCCCTCCATAGCTCGCCGAACCTCTTTTGACCAATGTTTGGGGGTTGTGTCACACAAGCTTTCAGAGGCTCAAAAGGTGATCTATGAAGTATGCTCACCATTGAATATCTCCATGAAGTCACTATGCAAATGGCTAATGATAAAGTTCTAAGTTGTGATAGATTCCCTTGTGAATTCTATAAAACTCTCTAGGATTTTGTTGGGAAATACCTTCTTTAGGTCTATCTTGAAGGGTTTCAAAACCACTCCCTAGGGTCATGCATTAACAAGGGGAACATAAAATTTATCCCTAAGCAAGGAGATCCCAAGAAAATCACTTGTTGGAGGCTGATTAAATTGCTGAATGTCTCCTACAAAATCATTTCCAAAGCATTAGCTCTGCGATTACACAATCTTCTAGCTATTATTATTTAGCTAGAGCAAACAGGATTCATACAAGGGAATCTCATCTTAGATAACATCATCGTGGTTTGGGAAGGCATGGAATGGGCTCAAAAATCTCATCAAGTTGCCATGTTTATCAAGATTGACTTTTAGAAGGCTTATGATCGGATTGAATGGCCTTTCATCCTCGCCATGCTACAAGCCCTTGGCTTTGGACCCATTTTTTCAAACCTTCAATATGCTCTTTACAGATGCATCTGTTCAAATTTCTATCAATGGCCTTATCTCGTATCCCTTTAGACTATTCCGTTCTATCAAAAAAGGTTGTCCTCTTGCCCCTACACTTTATGTGTTAGTGGCCAAAGGCTTTGGTTATCTCTTAGCCCATGCCAAAGCGTAAGGTCTTGTTCATGGAATCTCGCTACCTAATGAGCCCAATTCTCAACTCCTCAATGGGAATTTTGTGGATTATTCCTTCCTTACACTTATCGAGGATGAGAACAACATTTGTAATGATATACAATGCTTGGATACTATCTAACTAGCTTCTGGCTCATCCATTCAATGGCTAAAAATTTAATATTACAGACAATCTTTCCTTCCTGCACCGAACTGGCTTGCCAAATTTGATTGGAAAATTCTGTAGCATGGTTAGATTTTCAAATTTATAGGTATTCATTTTTCTTTTCAAGCCTCCTCAGCTGATCTATGGCATTATTTCATTCAATGAGTGCCGAAAAAACTAGAATACTAGCTTACTAAGCCTTTTTTTCTGGCTGGAAAATTCCAAATTTGCTCTAAAGTACTAGTTACTACCCATGTCTACTACTCATCTTATTGGGTTCCTTTTAAGGCCTCCATCCAAAATCTGATCAAATATTTCATATGAACTAATTCCTCTACTAGAAAATGATTTCATCGAGTAGCTTGGGATATATGTTGTCTACCTCACAATTCTTGAGGCCTCAGGCTTATTCACATTCACTGCTAAGGGAAATCTCTCTGTGCTATGTGGATTATCAAAAGCATCACTGGCTAAGAAGTTTGGAAAGTTATCATATGGCATGGCATTATGAAAGGCTCTCCTTATGGCCGCCTTGCATGGAAAGGCTTAGGGTTTGTCAATTTTCTCGTCACTCCTATGCTTATCAAAATTGTTAGCACTTTTGTGCTTAAAAGTATCAAGAAAGCATGGGAATGTGTGAAACCTTGGATTTTATGGAAAGGGGATGGTTTTCACAATCTCTCTTGTGGTCACTAGTTTTTCAATCCCAAGATCAATGCTTAGTAGAGGTCCCAGGAATATCCATGCTTAAATTCTTCAAGCACGAAATTCACACCATCGAGGACTTCTTTTGCAAGAACATGCAATCCTGGTTATCTTGGACATATTTTAAAGCTCTATTTTGGCTTTCCAACCAAGATCAGGATACTTTCAATATTGTGATCAATTCATTTCTTGATCATATGCTACATAAGATTGTTATGCACTCCTCTCACCCTTAGTGGACAAACTGGAAGTGGTATGTTGATACTCCTATCTATAACTATAAAGCCAGCAAAGGCTATCGATGTCTCTCACCCCATTTTCCCATGGTGGACAAATTTAATACTCATTGGGGAATTCATGCCACTCTGTCTGGGGTAGATGGTTTGAGACTATTTGGACTATATGTGTGGAGCCCAAAATTGCTCATTTTATTTGGTGTATTCTACACCAAGGCCTTCGTATTGGGGTCCATCTTGTTTGAATTGGGATTTCAGCTCCTAAATTCCCCTTCTATGGGCATCTAGAAATTATTTTGCATGTCTTCTGGTTCTGTCCCAAAGCTCAAATAGCCTAGAACTGGATCCATACTTTTTTCTTTCCCTCACGGCCCCACTGTTTCACTTGGCAGCATATCCTCTTGGAAGACAATCCCAAACTTCTGCCTATGCTCACCTAGATTTGGCATGTTTTTCAGAGGGGAGATTTATTTTGGATATGGAAAGAAAGAAATGATTTTTTCTTTTCTAATTCTGTAGTTGATCAATCTTTCTCTATTTATAATAAATCTATGGTGATATCCAATGTACTTCTATAGATTCAAGTCCAAGCAAACAATGTGGCGCTAGAGGTGGACCACCTCTAGACTCTGTTACAACACTGGGGGGAAGCCCCGTGTAATGTTGCTTAAGTGCCTCCATCTCCCACTAGGCACTCCTCTCCTTTAACCCGTATATGCCAACGCAATAGATCCCAACATCGTGCTTTTAGCCACACCCATTTCTCTCCAAGACCGATTCATCAGCATAGTCATTCACCTGTGCGTTGTCATGGTCAGGAATCACCGCCACACTCCTTAGCTCACTATCAAGGCTGGGGATCACCACCTCAGAAACATGGGTGGGGTTCTCTGCCACATTTTTTAGCTCACCATCAAGGTTGGGGCTCTCCTCCTACCACCACTTCACACTAGGATGCTTGGCAACTGTCGCCACCCCTCCATCTTCTAGAAAATTCCCACACCTCAACCTCACCATTCCTATGCATGAGGAATAAGACCCTGAGGAAGAACTTGCTGCTAGCTGGGAGATTCCAGACACTGGAAAAGATATTCCTAGTTTAGGGTGGCCGGATGATCAGGATCTGCCTGCCTGGGCATGTTTACATTTTTTCTTGATTTTTCCTTTGTTTTTTCCAGGAACGATGATTTTTGTTTTTTTGTACTTTCCTAGGCTTGGCCTAGTTTGAATTTTGTTGTTCTAGGATTGGCCTAGTTTGTTCATGTTTATGGTATGTGCTCTCATACCGCCCACTTTTTTGTTTAAATCTATCTTGTATCTTATTACATTAATATAATTTAAGATCATTTGCATCAAAATAGTTCATGAGCCTCGCGTGTACTTCCATAATTGTGTCTATATATTACCTGGGTGCTTACATCCAAACATCATCTGACAAGCTTCTCCCATAGCACTGAGTTGGACCATACACATTCCAAAGCTTTTGTAATGGCACATGTAGGGTACGAGCTGGCCAAAGTGGTGGTGTCTAGGTTTACGCCTACCAAATTTCATTTTTTTAAATTTCCAATGAATTTTCAACAAATCCTTATAGTGCATATCTTATAGTCATCACAGTCCACATATCCACATTTTTTGGCATTTTAACAAATAGATTGCACTTGTTGCATAACCAAATCCAAGTATGTACTCCCATGTTTGCATACACATAACCTAGGAACTTACAGCCAAACATTGTGACAAAAATACCTCCATTCAAAGTTTTGCTGGTGTCCAAATTTGTTTGGAACTCTAACATCGGTACATGACAGAAGGGAAATGTAGAGAAGGCGCTATGAATGTTGGTACACGCATGACTAAGGAAAGAACCCACAATCTAATAGGAGCAAGATAGAATAACATATAATGCCAAAGAAATTTACAGCCAACCCAACTCATTACAAACCAAAAACAACTAGATAGAGAGCAAGAGGTGATGAGAGGATCTACATGATTTTAAACAAAATCCATTTTTTCTAAAACTACAATAAAGACATCCTTCACCATGAAGCTTCCAAACTAAGCCAATAACAATCTGAAAGCATTCTCTGCAATAGAAAAAATCCCCAAAAACTAAAATTCCCAAAATCCTCTTACACATGCCCAAAAAATTCATTAAAACATTCTCCCGTTAGTAAAAAATCCCATTATTTCATCCCTTGAAATTGGGTAAGCGTAAGCCCCAAGAAATTAGGAGAATTTAAGAATATTGATAATGTTTTATGATTTATTTAATTTTAATGAGATCCCTTCTATTGTTAGTTTATTAATTTATTTTATTATTTAAAAAAAAAATTAAACCAGAACCTCAATTCTTTCCCAAATGACACGTATTTGTCACATAATTATTTTATCACCTTTATTCATGATAATACTGATACAACATGAATGACATTTCTATTGTTAAATGCACATCACGTCAAGGTCACATGGGTCCATATTAGACACCTCAAAGGTGGTATTAATTGTATTGCTCAGATACTTGAAACCCACAAAAAAATAAAGCATTTTAGAGGCTTGTAATTTAGTTCTTTCCTAATTATAGATAGTTGTACGCTTGATCTTATACAAATAATGAAGTATCCAAGATGAATATCCATGAAATTATTTATATCATTTATCAACATCTAATATTTTAATTTTAGGAAGGTGGTACTTTTTTTCTTATACCATAATTAATTTTTTCATTTTCCAAATTATCTAACTCATACTCACGATGCTTATAAAAATGAACTCAAACATACCTAGGGCTGACTCGAGCCCACACAACTAGAGTCGAGAGGGTGGTAATGGTAGGGGCATTACACATCTTATACTTCACTTATTCCATGTACTACTCACTCTTCAATTTTCTTCAACAATTTGGCATTTCAGTTTGCTTGTGTTTTCTCTTCCCTCCTCTTAATAAACCTTCTTTATATGTCCTCATTATTCACTCTATTTTCTTTAGCAATTCATCGTCATAATACATTGAGTGCTTAATTTGATTTTGGAATTAAATCCATTTATATATTAAGGTCATCTTTTGAAAGGATGTGACTACTTCCAAACAGTTTGTCAAAATAACATACTTTTTTTATTAGAGGTAAAAAAGGGTTGAGGGGACCCTACCCTGAACACAGTCACCTCTCCATGAGAGAAGATAAATACATTGCCACACCATCAAAAAAATTGATAGTAAAATAGTTCATAATAACATGAGCTCCCCCAGGAGCTAAAGTAGTGAAACAACATCAACAAATAAACACATTGGTACTAACAGCAGCGAAGAAACTAAGAGCCAAAAATCTACAGAGACAGTAAATAAAACAAAACAACCCTCCCCAGAGCATTTATAGGATTTTTCAAGCCCCTCCAGCACCTTATACCCTTCCTTAGCTAGAGCATATATGTTACCAGCCAAAGACACCAAGTCAAAACCATTAGGAGTCACCTTTCTTTTCATGCCCTGACTATCCACAGCACTATAGGAATTAGCGAGTTGACCCAGAGTCTGGAGATGTTGCAAAGTATATTTCACCATGACTACACTCCACTCCATGTAGCTATGGAGAATGGCACAAACATGATCCAACTCGTTGGTTATGAAACCATAGTTGGATTTTAAAACCTCAATCTCTCTGTCATGCTCATTACTAACCACTTCCTCAACCTATGCTTTCATCTTATGCCAGTCATTGAACAAAAACTGCACTGAGCTCTTGGTGAGTCACATATCTCCCTTAAGTTCCTAAATATCCACCACCATATTATCCAAATGGTTCTCATTTTTCACAGGTCCAATGTGTCCCATAGCCTCAAATTGTTATTCCAATTGCACATTGATAGGAGTCAGAAGATCCTGTTTACTAGAATCCCCCTTGGTGTTCAAAGGGACACTATGACCCTACTTAGATTTCATTTCCCTAACATTTTGGTCCACCACAATCTCAACCTCTTCTTCATCCTCTTCCAAGTCACCTTCTTGAGAGTCATAATCTTCACTCAAGTCTTCTTCATCGAAGTTCAATTCGACTCCATACGCATAAGCTTATAGAGCTTTAGTTAGGGAGCTAGTCTTGTCAATATCTAGGACAGATATTTTAACAAGGGAAAGAATAAAGACTTGATGGAATGGGACAGAGACCCTTCTAGTTTTGAACTAAGAGATAGAGGCACACAGGGAATGATAAAGAAAGTAGGGGAACCTAAAATCCTGGCTACATCTAAAATGATTAAGCATATGCAGGTGATAGGCATAAATACATTTGCGGCGGTTCTCAAGAGAGAGGAATTGGATAAGGGTAAGATCCACCTTGTCATATGGATTAGGTAAAGATAGATGAAGATAACCAGAAAAAAGGGAAGTGAGATTTTCATTACCTTTAAGAAACAGGTTCAGCTCTTTGGAGGATTTTTTTAGGTTTATAGACCTCCCTCCTAATAGTAGGAATACCCATTACTTTGGCGACCGAATCCATAGTAATCTCCATGTTAATCCCCTTCATTTCAACCACCACACCTTTTTTATTAGTCTTCCAGGCACTGACGAAATCTTTTCTAATATTTTCAAAATGACCTTCGAAACTTTTTAGGAAGGGCGTAAAACCCTTGTTATCAAACATAAGCATGGCTTCAGGTGTCACCCCTTCAAGATCAGCAGGTTTAGTTCTAACCAGATCACCACCCATTTGGCTACACAAAAATCCGTTCATGAAAAAATCCAAAATTCTAGGTAGCCAGAGGATTATGCGTAGGCCCAAAAAGTGAAATTTCTCCAAGCATGGGAAGCAACAAAATCTTTCTAGACATGCGAGCGGATCCCCTCCCTAATCTTTGTATTATTTAGAAATGAATGCTCACTATTCCTATGGAAAATGACTATAATGAATTTGACACACTATGAGCTAACATTATTTTGTGACGTGTCCATTTATGTCATTATGTAAGTGTTCTCACACCTTGGGATCAAGAGCTTCCACTTCATTGATAAGTGTAAACTCATCACAATTAACCCCCATATTAGCAAAACAATCCGCCACAAAGTTAGCCTTCCTATAAACATGCTTAAAGGAGATAAATTCAAATAAATTTGACATTTCCTTAATACTCTTAATAGAGTTATGGATGGAAATAGAGATGGAACCTTTCCCAGTTATGATGTTAATTATATTCAGAGAGTCTCCTTCCACCTCCAAATTCGAAAAATTGTGTTGGAGATATATAGACAACCCCCAAAAAACACACGCTGCTTTGGAAACTTGGTTTTTTTAGTGCCTAGGTTGTGATGGTACCCAAGAATATATCTTCCTTAAGAATCCTAAAAAACCTCCCCACAGCCAGCTCTACTAGGATTCAAAAAAAAATAACATACTTTTGGATTCAAGAGATGAGTCAAATTTTGTAGAATGATATTTGAATTTCGAAGATTCTTCTAGGATTCCACAAACTTCCCCTATTTTTCCTTTGTTCCATGTCTTTTCATGACCTTCTTGGACTTTCTATGCTCTACGCAACATTCCTCAACTTTAACAACCTTATTTTGACATTCACGGCATTCCTTGACTTCCGCATCTTTTTTCTGACCTTCACGACATTCATTGACCTCTGTGAACTTGATTTTTCCTTTTTTTTTGTTTCGTGGCTTCTTTTGACCACCACCGACTTTATTTTTCATTTTTATTTGTTTCATGTCTTTCATTGACCTTTGCAGTTGGTTTTTACTTTAACCCTACTTTGAAGATTTTCTATACATTTACAGCCCTTTTTTGTCTTCCTCCTTGTTTTGCAACATTCCTAGACCTCTGCAGCCCATTTTTGTCTTCCACCTTGTTTTACGACATTCCAGGACATTTTTGGCACATATTTGAATTTTCATTTGTGTTGCGGCATTTCATCACTTTAGCAGCTTTCATTTGGTTTTTTGTTGCCTTGTACAGAATTTTCCCTTTGTATCGCTGCATTCACTTCGCTCAAAAACCAATGAGACACCAAAATTCCAAGTTATTTTATTATGAAACTATTTCCATTAATCTACGCCATGCATCCTTTTTTACTCATCATATTAAAACTTGTTACCACCCACAAAACATTTCCTTTGTTCCCTGACATATTCACCTAGGAATTCTGTTGGACACTAAAAATTTTCCCCATTTTTTGTGTGGCTTTAGAAACTTGTATAATACTACAATGTGAATTCCTTTATTACACAGATATGTGATATACTACTAAAACCCATAAAATACTATAAAATGCATTTATTTTTTGCATGGTATGTAGAATTCAATTGTATTAAGTCCTTGAAATATTTATTTCCTAGACATCAGTGGAAATTATTTCCAACATATGAGACATGTAACATTATTTTACATCATCATTCCTTTGACATCAACAAAAACATTTCCAATAATCTTCCCTTTTGTCATTTATGGTAACTGTAGACACCAAATTTGTGTCTTACGACCCCTTGTGACCCGCATCTCATCTCGCAACTTAACCTCATCACCTAAACCTTACACAATTATTTATTAATTACCTTGTAATTGATAAATCCACATCACCTTACCCTGCCACCTCATTTTGCCACCTCATCATGACCTAGCCCTAACCCTAAACTAACCTAATTAAGACTTATGGCTTGGTCTAGACTCACATCCATAACTAATGCCTCCTTACTCGCACCCAAAACCGACCTTCTAGCCACTTGACCAAGCCCGCAACTAATCTCTCGGGAGAAAAGCAGGGAAGGTGGGTTATTTTACTAAAAATAGCCTACTTTTTCCTTACCGATGCCGGTTCCTACTCGACCGCCATCGGTTACGCAACCGCCATCGGTTCCCTGCAAATGGCTCCCCAAACCAAAAACAAAGGATCGGAATTCATTTTCGGGATCAGGTCCGAATGATTTTTGAATCAACAGAGATCATTGGGAGCGAAAACAGAGTCCAGATCTTCACTTGACCGAGCAGAGACGAGTGGAAATACCAGAAGGTGTTACAGCAAGGAGATCAGCTTGCATCTTCGTCAAAACCAGTAAGTCACATCTGCATGTCCTCTGTTATAACATTTCTTATGCCTTTTGAATTACAGTCCTCATAAATCCATCCCTGAATCCACTACCCAACATGCATATTACCTCTAACTATCATTCATCTACCTCTCATCACCTTATTTCCTAATACCACCTATATACAGCCTTACAAAACACACAACTACCCCACAAAGCAACTAACCTACAGATCCTAGAACCCACCGGTATCGGTTATCATTAACCGGGTATCAGTTATCAGTAACTAACATCGGTTCCCCTCCGATCAAAACCAGAAAACCAGCCTTTCCCCTACCCAGTTCAACGAAGCAACTTAATTGATATTTTAACAGTCTTTTGTGTTAATTCATATTAGCAGGGAAACTGACCACCTTCGAAAGGAAGTTTTATATTTCCTGGGCCCAAGGCAGTTTCCTCATTATTGTCTAATCAAAATCTTGTGGTCTTGTGTTCTTATTTGTAGGTAGTCCTTCCAAGACAAAAAGGAGTTCTTTGCAATCATCCCGATCTTTCTCTATGTACGCGCACAACCATCTCGACATTCATACAGGTATTCCTCCTACCCTAACCTTATCTGTTCTAAAAGGAACGAATCATTCCGAGTGAAACTTTTGGCAGGCCCGGTGGACCCATCTTGGGTTTCTGTTTCTCTTGCTTATTTTCATTTAGAAGCATACTTGTTGTTGCTGATTTTGTTATATATTTCGTAAAGAATTTGTCTTGCTTCCTAGTTTCGCATTAGGAAAGTTCATCTCTCTTGCTTCACGAACATAATTTTCGATTGGGGTTTTAAACACGTGCATTGCATTCCTACTTGTTGTTTTTCAATTCTAGTGAACGTAGATTAAGTAACAGGTCGTACACATGGGGGTGATATCCACGGTATTGACAGGAATTAATCTTACATTCACAGCACAAACACATACCGAATCACTTCACAATTAACACAACAGCTCAAACATCCCCCCCCCCCTTTTTTTCCGCGGTATTCCTCCGCCCCGATTGAGTAACCTTATAAGCCAAAACAACTTGACATTTCCCCTAAGTCTCTTGTTTAGGATTCTCACATCACTCTTACGTCTAAAGGCAAAGCCCACGATAATTAAAATTAACCCTAGGGTTAATCTCTGGATTTGTGTGTGCATCTTGCTTGTTTTAGTTTCTATTTTTTTCTCATACTCTGTCTGCTATGATCAACAGATTGGACACGTATACTAAACGTTGTTAAAAATCAAATTATGCAGATCCTTTTATATCTTGTTAACCGAGACTTTCTTACACCGCAATCGGTTACCTGAACCGACGTCGGCTATAGTATAAAGAACCGATATCAGATATCTAAACCGATATCGGTTACTGTCTTCTACAACCCCTGACAAACCAGCAACCTGCCAATTTCACCATTCTAAGGCTGTTTCTTTCTGTTCCGGATAGATTGAACCCTATTGTAACACCTGTCCATGGTTGTTATCACTCGAAAGCAAGCCGCCGCCATGGTTTCACAATGCTTGCTCTGTTTCTTTACCTGATCACCCCGTCACATTCTTGGGGGAATCCTACAGACACCAGTGAGATCCCCCAAATTCCTGTAGGAGACAAGGACTTTGCCAAGTTTCTGGATGCTAATTCTAGCGCTGTACAATACATATTGTCCCATAACCCGACCGGTACGCCTGATGGTCAGCTCCTTGTTGGTATGCCTATTAGTATAGCTGCTCATTTAGCTCCCAATCTGCCTGATAATACCACCTTGCTTCCTTCATCTCTAGCCCCGTCTCCCAATCCGACAGCTTTCAGAGGTTCATACGACTCAGATTGGCTTTCTTCTTTGGCTAATCTTGGACCCCACATATCATTACCACTGACTGCACCCTACCTCATCTCTCTTACAGACTACTCCATTCATGACTTGCTCTCTGCCACCTATCCACACGAGCTTTCCTTCTCAAGCTTCGCCTACCTTCTCATTCCCATACACGTATCCAGTAACCTCAACACCTTATATGGGACATCCCTATCTAATCGCCTCAACATATTCATCCTCCATACCTTATCAACACTTAACTCCACCATTGTCCAGTGGGACGCCCGTGGCCCAATTTTCCTCCGTTTGCCACAACCGCATCATCATCTCATCCAACCACAGATTTCATCAAACAAATGATGGAAAAAATGCAAAATCTGGAGGCTTCTGTGTCGGGAAGTCGTAGCGCCTTGACATACGAGCAAGTTTGTCAGGAGCCCATTCACCCTTCTGTCCCCCTTCATTCATATCCTCCTCAATGGGATTGCCGAAATTTACTCGTTTTAAATAGTAAAGAGGATCCTCAACCAGCACTTGCGATCATTTAGACATGCTTGTTATTTGATTTCCCATGATGATGCCTTGCTACTCCACACAGTGTCCCATGTCCTTATCAGGACCCGCCTTGGAGTGGTACAGTGCTTTAACCCAGCACTCAATCTTCTCTTTTAACCAACTAGCCCAATCTTTCTTGGATCACTTCTCCATTAACATTGCTAAGAAAGTATCCATCACCGACCTTTATGCCATCTGACAAGTTGAAGACGAATCTATCGGCAGATTTCGTTGGACGATGGTGTGGGGCCTTATCAACCAACTACATATGCCTTGCCTCAGGCTGAACTTATCGAACTTTCACACGGGCATGTGCTAAGCACATTTCTCCTACTCTTCAAATTCAAACTTCCGCACAATTTGATGAGGCCTTTACCATGGCTCGGAACCTAGAAATTCGAGCCTTAGAAGAAGAGAAATTACGGTTGCGTAACAAAAACCCCAATTTCTGACTCCTGCTTCTAACCAATAAACCAAATACCACCACTCCTCACGGCGTCCACTTCCTTCTAAAATCAAAAGGAGCTGTCCATGCGGTGATGGTTAAATCTCCAAACACCGTCTAATACCCCACCAAAAACCACCTATAAGTACAAAGCCGAGCCCATCAACTACACTCCCTTGGGAGAAACATATGGGTGTGATATTAGAAAAAATTCTCAAAGCAGGAGCCATTACATTACCCTCCTGTTAAACCTCATTCCAGGTTTGATTCCACTCGCACCATACCTTCCTGGTACAAAGAAAATGACTTCTGTAACTTCCCACCGCGTGAAGGGACACAGTCATGAGAACTGCAAGATGTTGAAAAACATAGTGCAGTAAATGGTTGACGCAGGGGATATAACCCTTGATAATCCTAATGCCCCTGCCAACCGAAATTTTGAAAATCTTCAACAAACCATTCCCGAATCACTCTTCCAACAGTAACACAAACCAGGATATCTTAGCCGAAGAGAGTGTTCATGAGATCCATGCAGTCTTTGATACCCCAGCCCAAAGCCTCTATCGATGAAAATTTTGAATCAAGCCTCTTCACTAACACAGGAGCCCGAACCTTCCTTTACCACCATCGAACCAAAGTGAAATCATTCCTTACCCAATAAGGGAGTTAACTGCCCAGACTCCTCTTCCCATCGATGAGTCTGCCTTATACCACAAATCCTACAAGACTGTGAACGGATGTTATCTAATCTATCTATTTCCTAGACTTCCCCTTCTACCACTCTTGTTGCACAAGAAGAAGGTATGCCACTCCTTTTGATATCCTTAGACAAGAAATCTCTTGCACGACATCACCAAATTCTTTAACCATGACGGATCCTCTCGAACACGCCCTCTTTACCTATTAGTTCTTCATCGCCTAAATCTTTTCAACGACTGGTTGACCATCTTAACATCTATTGATACAGTACCTCATCTACTCACTGTATCACACCCACAGCTGGAATCACAACCCACCTTTCTTCCGTACCAAATTTACAATTCAAGCCTGAAGACTGTTCATTCTCCAGAGGATAGACAAATCCTATGGGAACGTTTGAGTATGCCATATTCTACTCAAATGCAAATGACCGATCCTGAGACCTCAACCATATACCCAAAAGTGGTTTACAGAAGGCTTAAATGCCCATGTTCTCACCTTCACCCCCCCTCACCTCTACCAAATGCCTCGTCCACTTCTATTAACTTAGCCAAATCTTCCCCTACACTTGGGACCTTACCCATACCCAGTCTAACAACACCCGCCTAAGCGACTAGATTTGTCCAAGAATAAAGCCCCGCCCCGCCACCTAGGAGACACACTCAACCCGGCCTCTATCACAATCAAAACCATCATCGTCATACCTACCTTCCTATTAGGAACCCCATACTTCCACCTCCTTCACCTGCACCAATATTCATTCCTCCTAACTTTTTCTTTCTTTTTCTTCAAATTATCTACTCCTTCTGCCCATACAGGGATCAAAGGTTATATCAACCATTATCAAACCCACGTATCCTGTCACCCATCAACACTAAAAAAACTCCATCATCAAAGGATTTTTTTCTGGTCACTTCACCCTTTCCCGTGGTGTTTCCTGTCTACATGTCATCTGTACCTCATCATCTAACCACCGAACGTAGCTCCTGCGCCAAGAACCCGTTTAGTGAAAACACATATCAACAGCCCCTCGGTTAAACACCACCCATACTAACGAAACCACACACCACCCAACAGTTAAACCAAAACCACGCATCACTTAAATAAACAACCCTAAAATCACTATATATAATAAAGATGCGCCGTCCATATAAAATAAATATACAAATATGCGATCACTAAACATGGATATAGAATATACAAGAACCTCCACTAGCCCCTCCCTAATATCCTACTCCTATCACGTCCTACAACACGGGGGGGGGAGGGTTGGGGGGGGTGGGGGTGGGGGTGGGGGTGGGGGGGGGTGGGGAAGTGGGGCGGGGGCGGAAGCGGTTGGTGGGGTGGTAGGGAGCGTACTAAAATCCCTACTAACTCACCCAGTCGTCTTGTGTGCCTGCCTCCCCCACACTGCCTACCCTCTCGCCCCCGTGCCTGGCCGGGCGGGTTCGCTTCGCGGGAGGCGGCACGCCCTGTGCGCGGGCGGGCCGCGCCGTTCCGCCGGCCCCGCGCCGGGCGCACGTGCGGGCCGCGGCGGCTTCGCGGCGAGCTGGCATCTTGCTCGGGCTTGTCTTTGGCTCTTCCGGCGCTAGGGCCCTCGCGCGCCCCGTAGTGGAAAGGGGGGGGGGGGGACGTCCAGGCAAGCCGGCCGGACGGCGGCCGGGCCTCTCGTCGTCCTTCCGTGGCCGTCGACGCGGCCTCTGCTGCTGCGTCCCATTCCGGGTTCGCTGGGCGGGCACGCCGCCGTATCATCCGTCGCTAGCTCTCTTCCTTCTCTGCTTTCTCCGTGTGCGTTGGCGCGCCCCTCTCGCCCGTGCTCCTGACGCTCCCCCGTAGGCGCGGCCCTCCCACCGCCTAAGTAGGCAATGGATCACGGACGGCGCCTGCCGTGGCGTGGCTCCTCCTCTGCGGACCTAGGCCTCTCATCGTCTCGCCGATCGGTGCGCGTCAGGATGGTGGCCGGGCTGCCGGGGCGCCTTCCTCTATTTACAATCTGCGGCGCGGCGCTCTGCGCCGTCGCTCCTGACAGAGCTCGGTCTTGCGCGTTGCCCTCTTCCTCAATTATATACAATAAAAAATTAAAGCTACTATCCATCACTACTCCTCACACTCCCACCTTCCGCTCTCTCCCCTCCTTATACCCCTCACACTCTCACTCCACCTCCCTTACTCAGCAACTACCTCGCCCCACCCGCACGCTCTTTCATATATCATCCTCTAACTATGTAAACCTACATCCACTTACACTCTGCTCACTCCTCACCTCTACAATCAATCGACCATAAGCAAAATCGCACGGGCAGCCCCTGGCGGAAGCTTGCGCCCGTGGGCGTCACTTTGACTCTCCCTGCTCTCCTCTTCCCTTCCTTCCTCGTCCATTCCTGTCTTCCCTCATTCTCCCCTCGTCCCGCCTGGTCTATGCTGCTTTTATCCTCCGTGTCCCCTTACTCTCCCTCGCTTTCTGCCCTGCCCTTCATCGAGGGCCTCTCTCCTATTCTCGTCTTCCTCTTACTTCCTCCTCTCTCGTCTTCTAAAACTACCTCATCTCATGAATAAATAACTAACCAAATAATCCATATTCCCCCTCCTGTCTCCAAACTCCTCTCCTCTCATCTTGCCCTCCTCCTCTCTCGCTTGCCCCCCTCAGCTGATCTTACCGCCACATCCTGCTCTGTAGTCATCCTGCGACCACCTTTTTGCCCTCCAGCCGCCCCTGCCTCTTTGTCTCTCTATTGCTTTCGCGTTGTCCAGCGGTCCGGGCTCTGGCCGCTCCGTCTTGCGTACGGGTCAGCGGCGGCCAGCCGATGCGGGCGCGCTGTGCCGTTCTCCCGGCGTTGTTTCCACGATCTGCTCGCTCCCGTTCGCTCCCTTCGTCCGCGCCGGACGGGGCGGGACCTCGCGGCCCACTGACCCGTCTTACACCTGCCACTCCTCTATAGGTCATTTTTAGATATGAGAGTATAGTGGTAGCGAGAAATAAGCTGAGATCAGAAGAGGATCATGACTCAGGAGCAATATCTCGAAGTAATCGAACGAGACTGTAAGATGGAGTACTTCGGGGAAAGAGAGAGTAGTAGTAGAGAGAGAAGCTACAAGAGACAGGAGGAGAGGGAGGGAAAAAAGAGACGGCAGCGTAGTATGGAGATGGGGAGGTAGATAGCGAGGAAGGTCAGGGAGGAGACGGAGCGGAGTCGCACAGCATCACGCTGATACGTGAGCATCAGTGGATGCTGCAGCTCTACTCTGCAGAATGAAGGGATAAAGAGAGGAAAAGAGTGACTATAAGAAATAGTATCTTGAGAAATCAGGTTCATTGCCCAGTGCTGCTCCAGTTAGAGTTAGGAGATGCAGGGAGAGATTGAAAAGGAGGGAAGGAGTGCTATTGGAAGAATGAGAGCTAGTCTCACTGCGCAAAGATAGTGGAAATCTATTGCAGCGAGAATGCTGACAGATTCAATGAACGTCAAAGTGTGGTGGGAGTTGGACGTAGTAGCGGACTCTTGAAGTTTATAACAGGGAATCGCAAGGTCTAACGGCACTAGGCTGGGAGGGAAGAATAGCGGAGGAGGTATTGGATAGAAGAAGACAGCAGAGAATGTGAGAGAAGGAAGAGGAGAAGAGAATCTAGAGAATGAAACTAAAACGGAGCTGAGATAGCCAGATCAACTTCATGCCCTCTCCTATACCATCTAGCCCCTATCCCCCCTCAACACTGATCTACATTATTACAAACTCCCACTCGGAGACAAATTTATCCCAACCAGCTTCTCATCTCAGTTGCGAGATTTAATATATATTGTTTGCTACTCGACACAGAAAAACAATAAAAGTTGGAAGAAGGCACATCTGCTATCTCTCTCCTGTCGTGTGCGCGTCCAACATCCCGATTGCAAACCACCACCGAAAGTGTGTATTCGTGGACCTACTTACCCCGTCTCTACTGGAGCTGCCCATCAAGGCCATGATTAAACACTTCACCAATCACCCGTAAATGACACTAAATGATCGCATTCAGAATTTTGAATCTCCGTGACAACGCTCGTTAAATTCCTTCCAAGGGATCAAGGTCTTACCTAATTAACCCCTTCCCGTTGCCCTCCTTCATACCACCCACACGTTGCCTTGCTCTCGCACCAAACAACACAACCCACCGTCCACCACTTCTGTCTCTGTACCACAAGCTGCTGCAGCATTTTCTTTCTTGAAGCTGACTGTCGATTTTGGTACATAAGACTGACCTGTTGCCCTGTCATCTCTCTTACGTCCGGCCATTCGTGTACTCATGTTGATACGGGGGTGCCGAAAGCCTAACATCATCTCTTCAAAAGCTTTTCAAACAATTGATTCCCTTCCTATCTACATTGTGCCAACCCCATCATGTTGCGTCTTCAATGATTCTATTACCTCTACCCTTAGGCACCGTGATCCCAACATCTCGGGTATGATGACGTAACGTTACCCGCACCTTCTATTTCCTTGAGGGAGAGTTCCAATATAATATATTGCTGGGTGTGCGTCCTGTTGGATCCGGTGCCATGGGATCTTTCCCTCAACATTACAGAGATGCATAAAGTGTTGAGTACCAGGGGAAGCCTAACCCGAAAACTGATCCGCCCCCCTTTAAAACCTACAATCTTTATACACCCTAAACGCTTTGCTGATCAATCAGACGCCCATACATTCGAACCCCCATCCTCTTCAAATGTACCTCAACACCATCCACCTCAACCGCGCCTACGCCTTCCAACTGATGAAACCACCTTCGCGAAAACCGCCCTTCCCTCCCGCAATAACTCCCAACCTCGTGACACCTTATTAGATATTTTTCAATGCCTTACGCTGTGGGAGTACCGCCATATAATGTTAGTTCTTTCCCTACCCCGCAGAGTATTGCAATTACATGCACATCCCTCCCACCTACGACCGTCGCGTGGGGGAGGTATCTCTTACGGACCACCCCATATGCCGCACCAACCACGTATGGGGGTGTTACCGCATCCTCCATTACCCCTGACCTCCTCTTGGTGTGTTGACTTCCAATCCGATTTTCACAGTACCTGACAAATCGTCCCGCTTCGCCCTCACCTTCTTTGACTCGCTGTGCATTGGAAAGGCTTTGTTTTTGGTCTTTATTAACAAGGCCCGACATCGCTCATCCCCATCCCCACCTCAACTCATATCGCCGTGTCTCAGTTTTCTCCTAACCACCTACACTAGACAACTCGTGTCAGGTGTTCTTCTGGAGAGACCGACGTCACCCCTACCAAACCGATCATCCCCACCTTTGCCTCATCACCCACAGAATCTATAGACCCTGAATCTAATCCCTTCTAAACTTTTTTTTTCATAAGCTATCCGTCATGGGTCTCTCACTTATCAACGCGATAATGAGGACCCCATTTTCTCTTCCCCTTCTTTATCAGACATGATCGAAGAGGATTCACCTTTGATTATGTTGTTGATGTCCCGGAGGACGACTGCCATCCTCACTTACCAGACCTTGACGCGGCTGATTCTTTATTTAAGGAGCCTTACCATCACTTAAACCCAAACCATGCTCAACAATCCTACGATAGAAATCAACATCCACAGAGAAGGATCCTCACATTGTGAGATTGGACAATCCTTACCACATCCGGACAAGTCTCCTTACACTTTTCCTCCGTGCTCGCAACCAAGCTTTCGCGTGGTCTTCGCTGACATGCCGAATTGATCTCCTTTTCCGTCCATAACTCACTCTAACCCATATTCCAAACCCGTCAACTAACAACTTAGAAAAATGCATCACCGCATTGCCCTCTTTAGTCAAAGAGAGCTTTCAATTCAACGACTTCCTCTGTTTCCTTCATCTTTGCCTATTGCTATCCTCAATGGATTTCTAACATCGTACCTTCACTAAAGCGACGGGGGGACTTCGGATATGCAAAAACGATTTTCCGGGATCTTAAACCTCACTTGCCCTAATGATGACTTCCCCCTACGTGCATTGACCAACTTGGTGATCTCACTGCAGGCATGAGAATGCTCTCTCTCATGAAGCTTTTCAGGATCAACCAATTTTGGTTGCCCCTGCCGATCACACAAAACCTCACAAAACTAACTGCCTTCATAACTCCTTGGAGAACCTTCTGTTACCGTTTAAGCATTTGGCCTTTAGTGCGGGGGCGACCTTCAGCGGCTATGACCTACATTTTTTCATGACATTAGGCACTGATCCTTGAAGATTACGTCGTGAGATATTCTTGGCAAGTCTAGACATCGTAGGACAGCCTCGATGTTTTTCATAACATTTTTTTGATCGCCTGTTACATATTTTCTGTCGTCTTCCAACCAAGAAATGTGTCTTTGGTGTCGGTCGAAAGCTTTCTTGGTTTTAACTAAAACTCGTCTCTTGCGTGGCATTGAGGTCAATCCATCTAAAGTCACAGCTATCATATAAATTCCCCACCTACTCATCTCAAAATTGCTAGCTTCAAGGTAGTTACAATCTATCTAAAAACGTTTCATCTCCCAACGCTCGGATCGATGTCAACCTTGTCCATCACCTCCTTAAGAAGGACATTGATTTTCAATGGAGCAAACTACTGCCACCAAGACCCTTTGAGGCTCTTAAAACTTATCTCTTCTTGCATCCACCCGTGCTTATCCATCTCAAAACGACCGCCCTTCTATACCTTACCGTTCCCGCCACGGACCCAACTGTAGGGGGCCATGCTTACAACACATCGTTACTCTGAGATAGAGAACAGCCGTTTTTATATAGTCGGTTTACTTGGTGGATTATGAGACTAGGTAGAAACCCATTTAGAAGTTTGTGCTAGCCCTACATTCGTGGCTACAGTCTCTGACACTAACCTTCTGAACACCAAAACTTTCATCATCACCAACCATACCCCATCCATTACATGTATCCAAACCTCTCGCACACCAACGCATCTCCCGATGGGATCCTGCTCTCGCCGACCCTCGCCTTGAGTTCGTCCCCAGAAAAATCAATCAAAGGAAAAACCATCGCAGACCACTTGCGGACAGCCCCTTTACCCTAAACCTGGGAACAATTTACCAATTTGACATCCCATGCAACTCATATCGCCACTCTTTCCTTCACTCAAGGAGAGTCATAATCTCATGACCTCTCTTCTTCGATGGATCCAATGCCAACGCGGTGGGAAGCCGGCGTGTTCTTATTCCTCTCCACTCCGACCTCTCGCCACGCCGAGCCTATGCCTCTTTCAGTTCCGACTCGATTTGTCCCTTGCCTAATAATACAGCAAATCCGGCCCTTGGTTCTGGGTCTCCCAGGTTTGACGGCTGCACTTAGGTATCAAATCTATCATATTTTTGGCGCTCTCAATTGGTAGTCCATCAGTTTGGCAATCTACCAATGGCAAAGATTAGGAACTTCAAATACACTACTACTTTGACTCACTTTCTTACCTTATTTACTCATCTTCTATCCCCCAAACCATTCCACGCTCTACTAAACAAATTTTACGATAGTATGGCTTGCTTAGCCTCGCAAATTCCAGCCGCATCACTGACTCTGACATTTTTGTCTTGTCCAACACACTCTTTGCCCCATCTTATTTCAGCCCCGGTTTTTGTACGATAAATGCGTGTCTGCTAATCGCAGATACTTGGGTATCCACCAATTCACGCGACTACTTACAACTTTTTGTCTCCCATCTGCCTTACTAGTACTAGTAAATGCCCTTTTCTTAACGGGTTTTCTTGTATGTAGTTATGGGGGACTGTCCTTTATAAACGTTCTGGATGGTACCTCCTTCGCTGTCTCACCGACTCGGAGGTCACCTATACCATCCAACAAGTTCCATATGGGATTTGTGGTGTACATTTAATTGGCCTTGTCTTGGCTAACGATCCTTTGGCTAGGTTATTTTGGCCTATGCTCAATAACGACTAACTACGAATATGTTAGCGTGGTGTTATGTTCAGCAACTGCCAACCTTCAAACATACTCCTATCACCCACTCCAGTTCGTTCGGATCTTGGCCCTTCTCACAATGGGGTTGTTAGAAGACCTTATAGGTGAATTCCCCCCTTCCTCTTTCACACGTCACCGACTGGATAATCACACGCCAACCCACCGAATATTACAACAAACTGGGTTGGATGCTATTCCCACTCATTTTCAACTAAAAGGAAAAAATTGTTCGCTTCATTAACCTCACATTATCTGTCGTTTTGGTATTCTCCTCGCTAATACCAGATAATGGTAAATCTTTTAAAAACAAGTTGTTACAGACCTGTGTGACAACTTTGGTATCAAACTTAGTTTCTCATTGCCTTACTATCCTCAGGCCAATGGTCTGCTGAATGCTTCTAATAAACCCTACCAAATCCTCATGAAAGTTGTTCCATGGACCGGAAGAAAATTGTCACGATCACATTCCCTTTGCCCTTTGGGCTTACGTTCTCTACCTGAAATGCATTCCGTACCTCTACTAAGGTCACAAAACCTTTGCGTTGTATAAAAAAACGTTACCGATGCTGTTTTGCCCTCAAAATACAATCCCCTCCCTTAAATGGCCTCTTCAGGATATCTCACCAACGATGATTTCCGCCAGGAGCGGTTACCCAGTGAGTTCTTGACGAACGTCGTCTTACAGCTTTGATCTCCTTCAAATCTATCAAAAACACATCTAACGTGCTATGATCGCGACTCCATGGCTACCTTTAAGTTGGTGTCTTGTCCTCAAAGAGAATCACAGGTCCCAATAGAAAAGAGAAACGTGGAAATTTGTCCTTGGATGGGGCCTTAGATAATTCACTCACACCTTGTATCAGGCACTTATCGTTTAGCTTCGCTTATGGTAAACCGGAGCTGAACCCCTTATGCCTGCATCTTCTACCATTCTACTGTTGAATGTGTGTTATGAAATCACTTCTTATCTACCTGCCGCTCCCTTGAGCTCACATACCACCACGCTGCACTTCGTTTCCTTCCTACCCTCGTAATAAAACTCAAGCTCACTAGTTTGATTTTCTCACCTCACCTAAACGAGGCCTTCCCTTTTTAGTCCTAGTCCCTGACTTCAAAGTATACAATAAGGGCCGTATTCTTTGGATATTTCCTTGATATCCACTTCCTACCAATTAGAATGCTTCACGCCAAAGAACATCTACTATCTAAATTATATATTCACTGTTCCCTCGAAGGACCCTATATGCCCCACTTATTGTTGCTATTCTATTAAAGACTGCTCCCCCGAGGACAGCTTGCACTAAAATCATATCTCTACTATAAATCAAGACTGCTTCCCGCGAAGGACAAGCTATACACAGTTAGCCATTATCAGAAGCTTCTTCTCGGCATTGATCACTTCGTGAAGACCTTCAAAAAATCACAATCGATATCCTGTAGTTCCCGAATCGATCATTCTATATCCAGTAAAATAAAAGCCGCATTCCATCAAAGAACTTTTTTGGGTCATGGAACTTTTCTAGTTAAGGGTAGGTTCTCTCTTCGTCATAACACTCCTCAACTTGTATAGTTCTCTGTAACCCCAGCTTATCATCCACCCTCACCTCACCATTTGTGTTTTCATTCAACCTCAAGGGACGTAATGTCACCCGATATATTGTATCATAACGCCTCGTTGCAACCTATGCTTTCTCGTCTATGTCACGGTACCTGGGCTTCGGCTTCGTTCTATTCTACGTTTTGTGTTTGTTTCGCTCTTTTCACCTACGGACCTCTTTCCCTTGGCCTCGCATCTATGATGTGTGTTTTGATCTTAATCAGACCTTGTTCCCTTCTACTTGGGTAGGCTAAACTTTCGCTTCTCTTATACCTTTTCAAACACACCAAGTCATGTTCCGACACCAACAACTTACCTTACCCCATATTATATCAATATTCTTACCACTCAACCATTGCCTAACGCGTACCAATTGCCTAAATTTGCCTCTCCCCTGTCCTAAGGGAAACACAATCGTCTGAGGCCCCTCCCTGCTTTGTGCACTGGCTATGTAGGCAACCTAACACTTCGAGAGACTTGGGGTCTCCCCAAGGTTAGCTCGACCATCCCCACCTACCTATCCATTGTGGTAATTAAATTTTTTGTTGTATATTCTATTTAATCACTTCCCTCTTTATCCTTTTTTCAAAACCTGACAGTCACAACGAAAACATTCTTATGATTTTAACTCAATCAACATACATACTCGTTTTATTTAGATTTAAATCCAATACATCTTCTCTATCATCGACTCCAAGTCGGTAACTCTATTTATCTTATACCATTGCGACATTTATTTAGACCCTCACGCCCTCTCCGCACTAGGTGATGATCGTGCTCGTCGACCCCGCTCGCCAGCTCCTCTGTCCTCAAATTGGTACCGACGGCGTATTTGTACCCAGCCCTTACGTGTGCGACCAGAGGTGAACGCCCACTGATCTCCAGTCTCTCCGTACATATGAATAATACGCCCTCGCCTCGCCTGGAGGACTCCAGCCTCTATCCTCCGCCCGTGACTCGCAACCACTAACCGATCCTCTGTCTCATTCACCTTCGTTTGGAGCTGCTGACCAACACTCTTCAGACGATCCTCCTGTTGTATCAAACGGGGTGCGATGTCATGACGATCACGTACACCTCGCAGTTCCTCGGATAAACTATTTCGGTCGGCCCGACCCAAGGCCTCAACCTCCTATCGGTCGGGCTCGACCCAAGGCCTCAAACCTACTCTATTCGGTCGTTGCGGCCCGACCCAAGGCCTCACCGGTACCTATTCGGCCCGACCCAAGGCCTAACTACCATTTTCGCCCGACCCAGGCCTCAGCCTACCTATTTGCCCGACCCAAGGCCTCAGCCTACCTATTCGGCTCCGACCCAATCCTCACCTACCCATTTCGGCCCGACCCAAGTCCTCCCTACTATGCTGCCCGACCCCACGGCCGCACTACCTATTCCTTCGGCCCAACCCAAGGCTCAACCTAATAACCCATTGCCTGACCCCAAGGTCCTCCCCTCACCCTACCCATCCGGCCCTACCCAATGCCTCACCCTACCTAACCAAAATCCGGGCCCTACCAAGGCTGTAACATAGCAACTTGGCCCTACCCATACGGCCGTATCACTTCAATCCATACCCACCACATCAATACGGTTTAATTTTATCCATCCTCCTGTCCTTTTGTTCCATCGAGCTCACCTTGTTCGTGATTTTACATGATTAGGTCCTTGACTTGATCTGTCGACCAACTTGCCTAATCTTAGAACCGTGACGGTTATCTCACCGCAAACCAACCAGTTGGTAACTTTCTACTACTAATTGGTACTTACTACTTTCCGAACACGCCGAAACGTTCCTCCTCACATTTTATATACCCTGGAGCTACTTCCTATGGCCTTGGATACCCAGGATTTATCACCCTTGTTTGGATAACTATCGCCTTTGGCTTATGCACTGCTGGTTTCTCGTCAAATTCTAGTACCTATTCTTACTATTGATTTTACCATGCGCTGCTTCCTTGACCTACCCCACCATCTTCCATCTCATCCCCTCTCCCCCATTTAATCTTATTCAACAACCCTATCCCTGATTTACCGTTTCCCCGAACTTTCAATCTTGATAGATGTGAGGGATTACCTAATAAACCCTTACACGGGAACCCACTTCATATTATTATCGGTGCATTTAACAAAACAAGCTACCACATAAGTGCTAATGTAGACCCAAATTTGTGTCTAACTACCCCATGTTGACCCCCACTCATCTTGCACTTAACCCTCATCACCTAAACCTTCCACAATTATTTTTAATAACCTTGTAATTGATAAATCCCCTCACCTACTGCCCACCCCAAGGCTCATTTGCCACACCTCATCATGACCTAGCCCTAAACCCTAAAAACTAACCTAATAAGACTTATGGCTTGGTCTGACTCACATCCATAACTATGCTCCGTACTCACCCTCCACCAAAACCGACCGTCTACGCCCACTTGACCAAGCCCACCACTATCTTGCTCGGGAGACACATGAAGGGTGTTATTTACTAAAAAATAGCCCATACTTTTTTCCTTACCGATGGCCGTTTTTTTTTTGTTGGGGGGGGGGGGGGGGGGGGGGTTTCTTTTTTTTTGGGTTTTTTTTTTTGTTTTCTTTTTTTTGGTTCCGACTCGCACCGGCATCAGTTACGCAGCCCGCCATCGGTTCCCTTGTAATGGGCTCTCCCCAAACCAAACCAAGGATCGAATTTCATTTTCGGAATCAAGGTCGAATGATTTTTAAATCACAGAGATCATTGGTAGCGAAAAAGAGAGTCAAGATCTCACTGCCGCGCATAGACGAGTGGAATACGAAGGTTTACAGCAAATGAGATCAGCTTGCAATCTTCGTCAAAAACAGTAAGTCCATCTTCATTTTCCTTGTTTAACATTTCTTAGCCTTTTGAATTACGTCCCAACCTCCCTATACCTGAATAATCCACTACCCGTATGCATATTACTCTAACTATCATTATCTACCTCTCCTCTCTCACACCGTTATTTCCTAATACCACCTATATCAAAGCCTTACAACAACGCACTAACCACTACCCCACAAGCACCTACCTACAGATCCGAGACCCACCGGTATCGTATCAGTAACCGTATCAGTTGTCAGTACCGACATCGGTTCCCCTCACCCCTTCCTCCGATCACACCAGCAACCGCCTTTCCCCTAACCCATTCAACGAAGCATTAATTGATATGTTACAAGTCTTTTGTGTTAAATTCATATTAGCAGGGAAACTGACCACCTGCGCAATGAAGTTTAATTCCTGGGCCCAAGGCAGTGTCCTCATTTATTGTCTAATCAAAATCTTTTGTCTTGTGTTCTTCTTTGCAGGTAGTCCTTTCCACTTCCAAGACAACAAGGAGTTCTTTTCGCAATCATCCCATCCTGATCTTTCCTCTAACGGTACGCGCACACCATCTCGAGACATTCCTAACATTTTCCTCCTAGCCCCTACCTTATATTTTTCTAAAGGACCGAATCATTCCAAGTGAAACACGTAACCTCGATAGAAACATAAAGTAACGTAATATAATTTAGCATTACCCTTGAAGTCATAATAAGAACACACAGGTCCCCTTTGCCCTAGTTCTTTCGCCCCCGTTTTTGCAACTCTCCCCCTCCCCCTTTGGACATCAATGGAAATTAAGTAAACTGCAAAACTCCCCCCCCCTTGCAATAATTCATTATTCAATAGCTTATCTTCATGAAAGAGCGAATGAAAATGACTTTATTATCTCCCCTGTATACCCAAGTTTTTTCATTATATTCAACCTTTCTTTTAGAAGGGATTTGTGAAATGTCACAACTTGTTCTTTTGTAGCAATGTCACTCCAATCTAACCTATTGGTTTAGCTACTTATTAGCCATTTCACCCTCGCGTAATTAACTAAAGAACAAACAAACCCAAGCATTTTGACGAGTCTTCCAAAGGAGAATGTGATCCTGTAGAAAAAACTCATACGTTTAGTAGGGAGAATTTGCAATGAGCCAAGAAGGTGTGGCATCATTCAGTCGAAAAAATAAAAATTCCTCTTCTGGGTTTCAAGGTTCATGGCCCAACTGGGAAGAAAGAATGGGCTTTGGTGGACCCACATTTAGTCCAGTGGAAAAAATGGTCAAAATTGATAAATTAATTTTAGGGTGGCCTTACTATTTTTCCATGAGCTCTTAAGTTTTGAGGAAAATCCCAGGGGAATCGAAATCAAGATAAGTTTGAATAAGGGATAAAGGATAATTATCTCCCCAAAAACCACCAGCTACCGTAAATTGTTTATTACAAGGGGTCACAGGTTTACAAACGAGCCATCCGACTAACCTAGGAACCGTCGAGTCGATAGGGAAACAATTTGATTTTTTGAGGTTAGGTTAAAAGTAGCACACTAATGGATTGAGCTGGGGTCACGTCACTATAGGGGAGAATAATTTAAGGGCCTGTCAATGTAGAACTTTGTTTTCAGGTCAATGGGATGTGAGCCGAGTATCTCGGTGTACACCCGTCGATGTTGTCAGCTCACGGCATGGAGGAACATGCTGCTGGTTCTGAGGAGAGAATCAGGTACTCTCTAAGCTAGCTTGTGATCTCCTCATAGGAAGGAGCAATGTGAGGAGCCTGTGATAATTCAATACAAGAGTATAAAATACCTCTGGACTGAGCTGGGGTCCATGATGAGCCACAGAGGACGTGAGGGGCTTGCCAAATTAGCTTCAACATCCAAAGAAGGATGTTGAGGAAGATGGGTTTATCCAAACCATTTCCACGCTATACTAACAAATTACGGTACTTATGGCTTGCTAAGCCTCGCAATTCCAGCATCTAATCAATGACGCTTGCATTTTTGTCGTGGTCCAAAACTCTTTGCCCCATTTTTATTCAAGGACCCCGGTTGTTTGTACGATAAATTATGTGTCTGCTAACTCGCAGGATACTTGGTATCACCAATTTCACGACTACCTTACAACTTTTGTTCTCCCATCTGACCTTACTAGTACTAGTAAATGCACTTTTCTTAAACGTGTTTCTTGTTATGTAGTTATGGGGGGACTCCTTTATAAACGTGGCTTTGATGGTATCCTCCTTCGCTGTCTAACCGACGCGGAGGTCACCTATACCATCCAACAAGTCCATGATGGGATTTGTGGTGGACATTTTAGTGGCCTTGTCGTGGCTTAACGAATCCTTTGCCTAGGTTATTATTGGCCTACTCTCAATAACGACTACTACGAATATGTTAAGCGTTGTGTTATGTGTCAGCAACATGCCAACCTTCAACATACTCCTAGCCACCCACTCCAGGTCGTTCGAGATCTTTGGCCCTTCTCAATGGGGTTTAGACCTTATAGGTGAGATTCACCCGTCCTCTTCACAACGTCACCGATGGATAATCACCAGCCACCGAATATTACACAAAATGGGTGGAGGCTATTCCACTCATTTCAACTAAAAAGGAAAAAATTGTCGAATTCATTAACCATCACATTATCTGTCGTTTTGGTATTCCTCATCGCCTAATAACAGATAATGGTAAATCTTTTAAAAACAAGTTGTTACAAGACCTTTGTGACAACTTGGTATCAAACTTAGTTTCTCATTGCCTTACTATCCGCAGGCCAATGGTCAGGCTGAATCTTCTAATAAAACCCTAACCAAAATCCTCATGAAAGTTGTCAATGAATCCGGAAGAAATTGTCACGATCACATTCCCTTTGCCCTTTGGGCTTATCGTTCTAGCATTCGTACCTCTACTAATGCCACACCTTTTTCTTTGGTATACGGTACCGAGGCTGTTTTGCCTCTCAAAATACAAATACCCTCCCTTAGAATATCTCTTCAGGATATTCTCACCAACGATGATTTCCGCCAAGAGCGGTTAGCCCAATTGGAGCTTCTTGACGAACGTCGTCTTACAGCTCTTGATCACCTTCAAATCTATCAAAAACACATCAAACGTGCTCATGATAAGCGACTCCATGAGCGTACCTTTAAGGTTGGTGATCTTGTCCTCAAAGAGAATCAACATGTCACCAAACTAGAAAAGAGAAAACGTGGAAAATTTGCTCCCAATTGGATTGGGCCTTATATAATCACTCACACCTATGGATCAGGCACTTATCGTTTAGCTTCGCTTAATGGTAAACCTGAGCCTGAACCCCTTAATGCCTTGCATCTTCGACCATTCTACTGTTGAATTTAGTGTTATATCAATTCTTATCTACCTGCCGCTCGTCCCTTGAGCTCACATACCACCACATGCACTTCGTTTCCTACACCTCATAATAAAATCAAGCTCACATAGTTTGATTCTCACCTCACCTAAACGATGCCTTCCCCTTTTTAGTCTAGTCCATGACTTCAAAGTATTAAAATAAGCCGTATTCTTATGGGATTTTCTTGAGTCAAACTTCCTACCAAACTAGATGCTTCACGCCAAAAAGAACATCTAGCTATCTAAATTATATATAGACTGTTCCCTCGCAGGACAGCTATATGCCAAATTATTGTTGCTATTCTATATAGACTGCTCCCCTCCGAAGGACAGCTATGCACTAAAATCATATCTGCTACTATAAATAGACTGCTCCCTCGAAGGACAGCTATACACAGTTAGCCATTATCAGAAGCTTCTCGCATTGATCAGCTTCGTGAAGACCTCAAGAATAGCACAATCAATATCCCTTGTAGACTTCCCGCATCGATCAGTCTATATTCAGTAAATAAAAGCCCTCATTCAAAAAGAACTTTTGGGTCATGGACTTGTCTATTTAGGGTAGGTTCTCTTTCGTCAGAACACTCACTTTGTAATAAGTTCTCTGTACCTCAGCTATATCATCCACCTCACCTCACCATTGTTTTCAACTCAAGGGACGTAATGTACACCCGAATATATTGTGATCATACAACTCTTTTCACCTATGGACTTCTCGTCTATGCACGGTACCTAGGGCTTCAGGCTCGTTCTACGTTTTGTGGTTTGTTTCGCTCTTTTCACCTACGGAGCACTCTTTCCACTTTGCCTCGCATCTAGGATTGTGTGTTGATCTTAATCAGGACATGGTTCCCTTCTACTTGGGTAGGCTAACTTTCGCTTCTCTTATACCTTTTACAACATCACCAATTCATTTCCGACACCAACAACCTTACCTTACCAATATTAATATCAATATTCTTACCAATCAACCAATTGCCTAAACCGTACCAAATTGCCTAAATTTGCCTCTCCCTGATCCTAAGGGAGAACTACATCGGTCTGAGGCCCCTCCTTGCTTTGTGCAATGGGCTATGTAGGCAACACTTCGGAGACATGGGGTCTCCCAAGGTTAGCTCGACCATCCCCTACCATAACCTATCATGTGTGGTAAATATAAATATTTTTGTGTATTTCTATTTAATCACATTCCTCTTATCCTTTTTCAAAACACTGAAAGTCAAAACGAAAACATTCTTATTATTATAACTCAATCAACATACATATCTCGTTTTATTTAGATGTTAAACAAATACATCTTCTCTCTCATCGACACGCAAGTCAGGTACTCTTATTTATTCTTATACCTTGCTAACATTTATTTAGACCCTCACGCCTCATCCCGAACTAGGTGATGATCGTGATCGTCGACCCCTCTCGCCAGGCCTCTCTGTCCTCAATGGTACCACGGCTATTGGTACCGCCCACTGATCTGCCAATCTCTCCTGTAACATATGAATACGCCCTCTCGCATGGAGGACTCCAGCCTCTAGTCTCTCCGCCCGTGACTCTGCAACCACTAACGATCCTCTTGTCTCATTCACCTGCGTTTGGAGCTGCTGAACCAAACGCTGCAGACGATCCCTCTCTGTTGTAATCACCGCTATGTCAGGACGATCACGTACACCTCGCAGTTCTCGGATAAACTATTCGGCCCGACCCAAGGCCTCAACCTACCTATTCGGCCCGACCCAAGGCCTCAACCTACCTATTCGGCCCGACCCAAGGCCTCAACCTACCTATTCGGCCCGACCCAAGGCCTCAACCTACCTATTCGGCCCGACCCAAGGCCTCAACCTACCTATTTAGCCCGACCCAAGGCCTCGCCCTACCTATTCGGCCCGACCCAAGGCCTCAACCCTACCTATTCGGCCCGACCCAAGGCCTCAACCTACCTATTCGGCCCGACCCAAGGCCTCAACCTACCTATTCGGCCCAACCCAAGGCCTCAACCTACCCATTTGGCCTGACCCAAGGCCTCACCCTACCCATCCGGCCCGACCCAAGGCCTCACCCTAACCATCCGGCCCGACCCAAGGCTGTAACATAGCAACTTGGCCCGACCCCACGGCCGTACTCACTTCAATACCATACCCACAATCAACGTTTTATTTATCCATCCATCCTGTACCTTTTGTTCCATCGAGCTCACCTGTTCGTGTTTTAGCATGATTAGGGTCCTTGACTTGATCTGTCGACCAACTTTGCCTAGATCTAGACCGTGACGTTTATCTCAACCAAACCAACCATTTGGTACTGCCGAACACGCCTAAACGTTCCTGTACCTCACATGTTATATACCCTGGAGCTACTTCCTATGCCTTGGATACCAGGATTATATCACCCTTGTTTGGATAAACTATCGACCTTTGCTTATGCACTGCTGGTTTGCTCGTCAAATCATGTACCCTAGTCGTACTATTGCATTTTACCATGCGTCTGCTTCCTTGGACCTACCCCACCATCTTACCATCCCCTCTACCCCATTTAATCTTTATCAACCCTATCCCTGATTTCCCGTTCACTCAATCTGTGATAGATTTGAGGGGGATTACCTATACCCTTAACAAGGGAAACCACTTCATATTATTATCTGTGCAGCTTTACAAAACAAGCTACACGACAATAAGGGGCTAATGTAGACACCAAATTTGTGTCTTACGACCCCTTGTGACCCGCATCTCATCTTGCAACTTAACCTCATCACCTAAACCTTACACAATTATTTATTAATTACCTTGTAATTGATAAATCCACATCACCTTACCTGCCACCTCATTTTGCCACCTCATCATGACCTAGCCCTAACCCTAAACTAACCTAATTAAGACTTATGGCTTGGTCTAGACTCACATCCATAACTAATGCCTCCTTACTCGCACCCAAAACCGACCTTCTAGCCACTTGACCAAGCCCACAACTGATCTCTCGGGAGAAAAGCAGGGAAGGTGGGTTATTTTACTAAAAATAGCCTACTTTTTCCTTACCGATGCCGGTTCCTACTCGACCGCCATCAGTTACGCAACCGCCATCGGTTCCCTGTAAATGGGCTCCCCAAACCAAAAACAAAGGATCGGAATTTCATTTTCGGGATCAGGTCGAATGATTTTTAAATCAACAGAGATCATTGGGAGCGAAAAAGAGAGTCCAGATCTTCACTTGACCGAGCAGAGACGAGTGGAAATACCAGAAGTGTTTACAGCAAAGGAGATCAGCTTGCATCTTCGTCAAAACCAGTAAGTCACATCTTGCATGTCCTCTGTTATAACATTTCTTATGCCTTTTGAATTACAGTCCTCATAAATCCATCCCTGAATCCACTACCCAGTATGCATATTACCTCTAACTATCATTCATCTACCTCTCATCACCTTATTTCCTAATACCACCTATATACAGCCTTACAAACAACACAACTACCCCACAAAGCAACTAACCTACAGATCCTAGAACCCACCGGTATCGGTTATCAGTAACCGGTATCAGTTATCAGTAACCGACATCGGTTCCTCCGATCAAAACCAGAAAACCAGCCTTTCCCCTACCCAGTTCAACGAAGCAACTTAATTGATATTTTACAGTCTTTTGTGTTAATTCATATTAGCAGGGAAACTGACCACCTTCGAAAGGAAGTTTTATATTTCCTGGGCCCAAGGCAGTTTCCTCATTTATTGTCTAATCAAAATCTTGTGGTCTTGTGTTCTTATTTGCAGGTAGTCCTTCCAAGACAAAAAGGAGTTCTTCGCAATCATCCTGATCTTTCTCTACGGTACGCGCACACCATCTCGACATTCTACATGTATTCCTCCTAGCCCCTAACCTTATATGTTTCTAAAAGGAACGAATCATTCCGAGTGAAACAGTAACCTATATAGAAATCATAAGTACGTAATATAATTTAGCAATTACCTGAAGGAATAATAAGAACACAATGCTCCCCTTTGCTCTAGTTCTCCCCCTTTTTTTCTCCCCCCTTTGACATCAATGGAAAATTAGTAACTGTCAAAACTCCCCCCTTGTAATATGCATTATTCAATATCTTATCTTCATGATAGAGCTAAAATGATAATGAATTTATTATCTCCCCCTGTAATAACCCAAGTTTTTTTTGAGATATTCAAATGTTTCTTTTGGAAGAGGATTTGTGAAAATGTTAGCAACTTGTTCTTTTGTGGCAAAGGTATTCCAATCTAACCTATTTTTACCTACTTATTATCCATTTTTACCCTCGAGTAAAAATGAACAACATGAAAGAATCAAACTTGGGGCATTTGACGGAGTATTCAAGGGATGAATGTGATCTTGCAGGAAAAAACCATGTTTAGGGAGAATTTGCAATGATCCAGGAAAGTGTGGAATCCTTCAAAACATTTTTTCCTCTTCTTGGTTTCAAAGGTTCACCGGCCCAACTGGTAAGAAATAACGGGCTTCAGTGGGCCCACATTTACTCTAAAGTAGGAAAAAATGGTCAAAATTGATAAATTAATTTTCAAGGTGCCTTATTGTGTTTCCATGATCCTCTAGTTTTGAGGAAAATCCCAGGGGAATCAAAAATCAAGATGAAGTTTGAATAAGGGAAAAAATTGATAATGATCTCCTCAACAGCTTGTCGAACTACTTGTTCGAGTTATGTATTATAGGGGGTCTCAGGTTATAGCACAGCTCATCTGAGCTAACTCTAGGAAATCGGTGAGTCGATATGGAAACAACTCAATTTAGAGCTCGGGGAAAATTAGCACACCAGCAGATCGAGCTAGGGTCACATCACTACAGGGGAGAAGACCTAAGGGTCGAGTTTGAAGGGTCATGTCAGTGTAGAGACTTGGTTGGTAGGTTAGTGGGATGGAGCCAAGTGGCTCATAGGAGGAGCCAAGTGGCTCAGGCATACACGGCGAGGTGGGAAGTCATCATGGCATGGAGGAACGCGTTGCTGAGTTGCTGGGGAAAACAAAGGAAGCGGCTCAGGTCCCAGCTAAGATGGTCATGTCTGTGAGTCAAAGTATTAGCCATGACGAAGGATATCTCAAGGATTCAAAGCCAGTGAGTCATCGGGGGTCAAATTTCGGGTAAGCATATCGGAGTTCAAGATTTCATATGGAGGGCTTGTTATATGTACATCAAGTTGAGAGGTTCAACAAAGGGGATTCTTTTAAATTTGAGGATGGTGAGATGGTCAATGGCTTGATCAGGATTCAATGCATCAAAAATTCATGGTTTGTGGGTTTGGACGTCGTGCGACTGAGTTGGTGCATTACAACATCCAGAGTCTGAAGTCTAAATTTTAGACTTTGGGTTTTTGAGAGATCATAGTTTTGGGGGCAAGATAGATAAAATGTGACACAAAAATTCTAGCATCCGAATCTAAAATCTGAACTCCGCAGGACATGTTTTTAGAGTTGGCATTTTTGGAGGTTGGTCACTCAGGATTTCAGGCTTTGTGGCATCAGAGTTTTAGGAAAAATCAAGGAGATCTACATGATGGAGGGGTTTTAGACTTCAAATTCCATGGGGAGTCAATGTGGGGGGCCCACCTAGTTGATGACATCAAGGTTAATAATGGACAAGTTGGCACGGCAGAGGATATGGAGTCTGGTTGATGTGGCAGTCAGCCCGAGGCACTCGGTGGAAATGTGGGGGACTCGTCATTTAATGCAGGGATGAGGTACTTGGTGGGAATAATGATGGGGTTAGTGGAGATCATGCATCATGGGACATGGAGAAATAAGGAGGATCTCGTGATAATGATCCATTTTTGGATCTCACAGAGAATGCAACAAATATCTCATTAACCAGCTCGTCGAGTTGGCTGCTGAGCTACTCACCAAAATACAATGCACATGGGTCAGAATGGATAAAGATCACCTCCCATTGAAATTGACATATTTTTCACTGTACTTATCAAATTCTCATAAAATTATAGTTAATGAAATTAGGATTCAAAGGCTTATAAGATGGAATCATCAAAAATTGATTTTGGGAGGATTTGGTACCCCAAAATTGCATAAAATCCCCCAGTTGTGAACAATGCCCAGGTAGGTGAAGGAGCAAAAAATTAAGTATGGGCACACATCTTTCTCCCATTGACAGATTACAGGATGTATGAGCATCATCAAGGGTTCCCATAATGTTATGCAAGTATGCATGGTGCCTCTCGTGGGTGATTTCATGCTTAGAAATCTGAATTCCTTTCTCTTACAAAAAATAAATTCTATAAAATGTAAAGGGGAGCTCATTTACAAAGGGTTAGACATTTTCCTCTATGTTTCTCTCTTCTATTCTTCTTGTAGGGTAGTTATAGAGCTTTCAATCCTTCTCTCCTAAGCATTTTAATGGGCTTCATGCCTTCATCCTACTAAATGATGTTTTGTGCATATTCTTGAGCAATGAAAAGCAATGTTTTTTGATAACTCTCTCTATCCTTACATAGTTTTGATTGTTTTTCTTGCCTTGCATTATTATATAGTATTTTCATGCATTTTATTGGTTCCATTTTAGGTTTCTAGAATATGTTGTGTTTATGTGAATGTGGTTCTGAATGCACTAGTGGTTTGTGATGTTTATCCATCCTCCCTACACTCATTTTCATGCATTGTGGATTGTCCAAGACACTCTTTTCTTGGTGTCATCACCTCCCCTAGTGCAGTGTTTCTATTTTTCATGCATTCTCTCTCCCCTTATCTCCTTGGAATTGTTATGATAGGTTTAGTTAGGTGATTTCTTGCATTAGGAGTAGTTGTAGTATGAGGATTCGGAAGAGGAATTCGGCCTTCTCTAGAGGATTATCTCAAACTGTAAGGTCCCACACCTTGAGGTAATTCCATGTTACCCAATCACACTAATTTCCTTCATCACAAAGGCTAGAAAATCAAGGGGTGGTGTTAGTTGGTTATAACACTACTGGCTCTCTCAAATAATGATACTTGATGAGAATATTCTTTTTTCTAGAATGCATAACTGGATTCTTTTATATATTATTGCACTAGTGTTATCACAAAGTATGGAAATTGGAAAGCCAAACTCTACCTTGATATCCTTCAAGCTTTTCTTCATCCAAAGAACTTGTGTACAACATGACACTTCTACAATGTATTCTACCTCTATTATGGATAAAGAAACATAATCCCACTTCTTACTTAACCAAGATACTAAAATATTTCCCAAAAACAATGCTCCTCCACTTGTACTATTTATATCATCAATACAACCAGCCCAATTTGCTTCTCTATATGTTGTTATATTGAAGTATTCACCTCTTGGATACCACAAGCCATAATCTAATGTAGCTTTTAGACATTTTAATATTCTTTTAAAAAATTACACATGAGTTTCTTTTGGATCATCTTAAAAATGTGCTAGCATACCTACAACTTGCATCACATCGGGTCTTATGGCTTCATATAAAATAAAAAAGAGACATAATTTTTGTAGGAGATTCATCATCCTTGCTCAATCTACATCCCATGAACATGGGTGTACTAACTCACTTGGAAACTTCCACTCTAAACTTCTTCAAAACATCCTTAATATACTTTGTTTGTGAAATAAAAATGTCTTTTTAGATTGAGATATTTGCAAACCAAGAAAGAATGATAACTCGCCAAGCATTGACATTTTAAATTATTTTTTGCATTACAACAACAAACTCTTGACACATTTTGTCACTACTTCCTCTAAAAATGATATCATCAATAGAAACAACAACAATCAACTAATTCTCACCTTCATTTTTGATGTAAATATTTCTATCAACAATACCCTTCTTAAACCCTTGATGTTGTAGATATTTATCTAGTCTTGAATACCAAGCTATGGGGGCTTGTTTTGGTCCATAAATAGGTTTCTTCAGCTTGCACACAAAATATTTTTCTTCAAATAATAGAAAATATTCTAGTTTTTCTATGTATACCACTTCTTCTAAATTTCCATAGAGAAATGATTATTTTACATCCATTTGATATACTTTAAAATTCTTGAAACAAGAAAATACCAAAAACATTCTTATAGATTTTAATATTGTAACAAGAGAAAAAGTTTCTTTAAAATCAATGACTTCAACTTGTGCATACCCTTTACACATCAGTCTTTCTTTATTTCTTACCAATTGACCATCTTCATTCACCTTGTTCCTAAATACCCATTTGGTGCCAATCAAATGTTTTCCTCTAGGTCTTCGAACATGTTCCCAAGTCTCATTCTTCTCAATCTGATCTATTTCTTCTTCCATTACTCAAATCCAATGCTCATCTTCTTTTTCTTTAGTAAAATTATTAGATTCTATCTTGGATAATAAAGATAGATTTGTATGCTCAGCTGCATTTTCAAATCTTCTTCTAGTCTATATTGTAATATTTTTGTCAAATATAATCTAATTTTCTAAATTGTTTCTTTGGAATGGTCTAGATGGCATTTGTGTGTCCTTTCCTTCAACTTCTTCCTTTTCATATTCTTCATCATCTTTTTTGTGTGCTTCCTTTGAATAGTCAATTTCTTGTGTTTTATTCTTTTTATACTTAATATCATCTAATTTAGAATTTTCACTTTGAAAAATCTTGTATGTTCTCATATTATAACATCTATATGCCTTTCCTCTTGAACAGTAACCAATAAAAATACCTTCATCAAATTTGGAATCAAACTTACCCAAGTCTTCATCATCTTTTTTGATATAACATTTGCTTTGAAATACTCTTAAATATTTGAATGTTGTTGGTCTTCCCTTCCATAATTAATAAGGTGTCTTACTATTATTTACTCTGATTTTCCCTCTATTCAAAATGTAGACTTTTTTGTTGGCCGCTTCTCTCCAAAAATTTTTTGATAGATTATAGGAATTTAACATTGTTCTAGCCATATCTTGTATAGTCTTATTCTTTCTTTCAACAAATCCATTCTATTATGGAGTTCTTGCAGTTGAGTTCAATGTATTTTTATTCCATGACACTCAAAAAACTCTTCAAATTCATTTGAATTCAATACTCCTCCTCAGTCAAATCTTAAACCCTTGATTTTCAGATGAGTCTTGTTTGCAACCATGGCCTTGAATGCCTTAAACTTATCAAATTCCTCAAATTTCTCTTTTAAACAATTAACCCTTGTCATTCTAGAATATTTATCAATACTAAACATGAAATAGCTCTCACCTTGAATGCTTTGAGTACTTGTAGGTCCAAAAATATTAATATAAAAAAGTTTTAATAACCTTATTGTTGAGTAATATTTTGTCTTGAATGTAGATCTTGTATTCTTTCCATGTTGACATTGCTTGCAAATAGTGTTTGATGGTTTAGTGATTTTTGACATGTCTGTAATAGCTTACTTGGAACTAATTTTTTACTAAATTATTAAATTTTATATAACCCATTCTTCTATGTCATAACTAACTTTCATTTACTTCCCCTTGTAGCATTTTTCACCTTTAATCTCACTAAGAATGTAAAGATTATTGGGTAATTTGCACGCATTACAGACAAATTTCCCTATACTTTCCTTTCCAATCTCATAATCCTTAGCATAAAATGTTACAGTGTATCTTGTATCACTCATTTGGATCACACTTAGAATATTATGATTCATCTCGTTAACATACAAGATATTTTTCAGTTTTTTATTTACCATTGTTAAGGCTAATAGTTCATTTACCTAAAATTCTTGTTGTAGCATTGTCTCAAAAAATCACAGCTTACTTCCATTCACTTATTTCAAGGTGATAAATTTACTTTTGTCTCCATTCATGTGGTTTGATTAGCCACTATCAAAATACCATTGATTTCCATCATTCTATACATGAAACACTATCTGAACACTCATGGATGTTTCCTTATTCTTTTCCTACTCTAGTTTCTTATTCCAAAAAAAAATCTGATTCATCCTCCTAATTATCCATGCTTTCCTCATTGCTATTTTCTTGGGAGGTTCCACAAAAACACTTCTCCAAAAACGTGCAATAAGACCATAGTTTTGGCACTTATAACATTAAACATTGAAATCCATCAAAGGAACAAATGAGTTGTAGTTTCTATTTGAGAACACATAAGAAATTGCATTTGCATTCTTCATCCTACCAAATTTTATATCATGGTATCTAAAATCCACTTCTCTATTCCTAAACTAATTACATATAAAAAAATATTCATAAAAAGATTTTTGAAACCTAATCTTCTAATTCCTCCTAGGAGGAAATGATACTCTAGTTTTATCCTTCATTCCTTTTCAAGGAATGGTGGTATTTGATGGAAAAAATTCTCTCTTTCCTATTTCCCCTTTCATTTGAAGTGCTTGTACTCTGAATAACATGAGTTTATTCCTTCTTTCCACTTTTAAGAGCATCTATATAGTTTTTTTATTTTTTTATACTTATCATCTTTGGTGACTCTTTAGAATATTCTTTTACAGTCTTTTCATTGTAACCAATACATGTTTTGGTAAATGGTTATATTTGAGTGTTGATAATACCATATAATACATATCTTCTCAAATTTGAGACATTTTTTCAAATTGGTAGTTGTGTTTTCAAGTTCTTTTCTTAAGGAAACAATTTCATATTCAAGATTCTCACAATTTTCTTCTTTGTGTTTCAGTTGGGTTCTCACATCATAATTCATTTTATTCATCTCTTCAAGTTGAATATTTAGGCCAATAATGATCTTATTATATTCTTCAATATCTTGTGTCAATATTTTGAGGCATTATACTCTTCTACAATTTTTTGAAATGGTTATTTTTGTTTCATTTTTTCTTAGTATCTCAATCTCATCTAGGCCATAAATGAGCTCTCCTTCAAGATCCACTTCAACTTTAGCATCTTCTTCATCTTCTAAATACATATCTCCTTTTATTTTTTTTATCTCTATTTTCATGAGAAATGATTCTTATTCATCACAAGTAGAGATTATTTCATCACTTTCTTTGGATGAGCTATTTTTCTCCTTGATATAGAGGTTTTTCTTGTGCTTGTAAAAGCTCTTCCTTTTTTTCAGATTTTATTTGCTTATAGATCTTCTTATACTGATAATACGTATTTCCTTCCTTCAAATTGTGATCTTATTTCATTTTCACTATTTTTATCTTTTGCATATGGACATATAGTAGCATAATTTCCTACTTTACCACAATCAAAACATTTGAAGGGTAAGTCACCCTTTTATTTTCTAGATCCTTTCTTCATCTTCCTAAAATTAATATGGTTCTTCCTCATCTAACTCATTTTTGGAGCAGTTATATGGCTCAAGATTCTTGTTCTTCATCTTCTTTGAAGAATTTAACACTCCTTCACACTTAGATGATTTATCTCTTTCAGTTCTCATCTCATATGTTATAAGAATCCCATGTAATCCATCCATTGTTAAAGTGTCTAGATCTTTCATGTCTTTTATAGAAGACACTTTAGCATCAAATATTAAAGGAAGAGATATTAGAACATTTTGCACAATTATTTCATCTTTAAGTTCTTCTCCATGTCCTCTAACAATGTTCACAATTTCATCCAAATAAAGAAGGTATGAAGAACTGTTTTACTCATCCATCACATTTAAACACTCAAATTGACTTCTATGCATTTGAAGTTTTTCTTTCTTCAATTTATTATTTCCTTCATAAATATTCTCAAGTTTATCCCATATTTCCTTGGCAGAAACAAAATGCATCACCTTAACAAATTCTAATTCAAATAAACAAAACAATATTGCATTCATAGTCTTTGCATTGCTCTCACTTTCCTTCTTACGAACTTGATCTATTGGAGGGGGTTGCTAGAAATATATAACCATTTAAATTTTTTTACTAAATGTCATACCCAAGAGCCATTAGATAGGTGCACATCCTTATACTTCAAAAATCATAATTAGTTCCATCAAACAATGGAGCTCTATTTGAGGATAATCCTTCTTGAATTTGCATGAGTACTTCTAAGATCTACCTTTTAGAGGTTAAGATACTCTTGAAGGAACCATCTCTAATACCAATTAAAGATAACACACTAATACAGAGGGGGGTGAATCAATATAATATAATTTTTACTTATTTTAAAACTTTAACATCCATAAAACCAAAAATCATACAAGATTTAACAACTCTAAAACACATGATTTATGTGGAAACCCATTTGGGAGAAAACCACATAGAAAATAATACTTAGATATACTATCTAAATCTAGTCACAAAGTAGATTACTTTACAAATTTTTGTAGGCAAAAACATATTGAAGACACCAAACCCCAATGTCAAGCATCAACATAGCTAATTCATGAGAAATAACTCATTGGAGACACCAATCCCTAATTCTGAACACCAATTCAGTTAATTCATGAGCACCAATTCACTGGAGACACCAAACTCCAAAAAAATAAACTTCCACCTTGTGTAGATGATTCTTCAACTTGATGAGTGGTAATTATTTTATTCCTTGTCACTATTTACTATTGTTCTAGAATCTCTCTCCCAATTATCCCATTCTCATTCGTTCACTCCACTCACACCCATTCACTCTTTACTCAATATTTATACCTGCACACTTCTCATACTTCACTTATTCCTTGCAATGTTCACTCTTCCTTATTTTTTAGTAATTTGGCATTTCAGTCTGATTGAGTTTACTCTTCCTTCATCTTCATAAACCTCATTCGTGTCTTCATTATTTTATCCTCTATTCATATTTAATTCTCTTTATCTTTTCTTTAGTAATTCATCATCATAATCCCTTGAGTGCATGATTTGATGTTGTAATTAAATACCTTTATGCATCATGTTCACCTCTTGAAATGATGTGACTACTTCCAAAGGGTCGGCAAAAAATAACATTCTTTTGGAATCAACACATGAGTCATATTTTGTAGAATGATATTTGAATTTCTGAGATTCTTCTATGCTTTCACAGACTTCCCCTATTTCTTATTTATTCTAGGGTTTTTCATGACCTTCACATACTTTCTCTAATCTACACGACATTCCTTGACTTCCACAACATTTTTTGGCCTTCACAAAATTCCTTGACTTCTAAAAACCTTTTCCTAACCTTTACAGAATTTCTTGACCTCCGCAAACTTACTTTGTCCTTTTTCATTGTTTTGTAGATTCCTTTGAATTCCATAGAATTGATTTATAATTTTAATTTGTTTCACAACTTTCCTTTACCTTCGTGATCTTTTTTTGACTTTCTCCCTACTTTGGATATTTTCTAGACATATACAAACCATTTTTGTCTTCTTCCTAGTATCACGGAATTCCTAGACCTCCACAACCCATTTTTTCTTCCTCCTTGTTCTGCGGCATTCGTGGACCTCCATGGACCTTCTTTGAAATTTCATTTTTGTTACAGAATTTCATGACTTCCACAACTTTCATTTGGGTTCCTTACATTGTGTTTCATTCTCCCTTTGTATCATGACATTCACTCCTCTCAAAAACCCATGAGTCACTAAAAGGCCAAACTCCTTTGTTGTACAGCTATTTCCTTTCTACCATTCACAGATAAAAATTTCCTTTGATCCACAACATGCATACTTTGTTACGAGTAATTTTTAAACTTGTTACCACCCGCAAAAACACTATCTTTGTTCCCCGGAATATTCACCTCAACAATCTGTGGGACGGTAAAAATTGTCCCCCTTTGTTTTGTGACTTTGGAAATGTGTATAATACTGCAAAATGAACTCCTTTGTTACACAACTCCTTGATACAGTACTAAAATTCACAAGAGACTAAAAAATGTAGTTCTTTATTGCATGGTATGAAGAATTCCATTTTTATTAACTTATTATTGATTGAATCATTTCTAAGTCATCACTGGAAATAATGTATAACATATGAGATATGTAAATTTATTTTACATCATATCATTAATATAACAATGACAATATTTCCAACATAAACTTGGGAATACATGAATGTGAGTGACAAAAATATCAAATAATGGGATATGTAAATCAACTCCCTTTTTAAGATGTAACATGAGCTTCAATAGAAGATGTGTTATGAAATCATAGTAGAAAATAAATTGGATAATGAGTGGGTAATGAGGTGATTTTATGACATATATAACTAAAGTAATATATATAATGTCAACATATGATTAATTTAGCTAAAAATTTGAAATGTTTTATAATTTTATAAAATTTAAATCGATGAAAAATAAAACATTTGTAGTTGGAAAAGAAATAATGTTAATCCAAAGTAAAATAATAGATAAAACTATTTGGAAAAGGAATATTTTTCTATGGATTCTCATCTCATGATCAAAGAAAAGTAAGGGATGAATTTGGTAGATTTCAATATGAGAAGTTAAGGTATAACACATATTGCAATGTGGATTTATATGATAGGTTGATGCCATAAATAAAGATTATGAAGAATCTTAAGAAGAGATGAATGTGCCATGAAAAAATATCAAATAATGCAATGTACATATGAAATCCATTGTTAAGATGAGACATAATCTTTTATAGAAGATAAAAAATGCAATCAAAGAATGAAATAAATAAGATAATTATGTAATGTAATGATATATAAAAGTATAGTTAGCTATCCAATATCAATTTATGACATTTTTAGGGAAAACCATATTGTAAGTTTTTTTCCAAAGGTAAATGTGAAATTGATGGAAGATCAAATGTTGATGGTTGAATATAAATATTTTTCATTAAAATTTAAAAAATCACTATAGAAGTATGAGTGGATTTTCATAGATAGTTGATTGTTTGGAATGTGAGGGACTACATATGGCTTCTCATCTCAAGATCTAAGAAAAGAAAGTGATAAATTTGGTAGTTTGTAATTTGAGCAGTCAAGATATATAAAAATTACAACATGGTTGTGGGTGTTTGCATGGAAATATGGGACCCAGATGAGGTCAAAAGTGGTTTTTTTGAAATAGACAAAATATAAAATTCAATTATTAATTTGAAATGTCTATGCTCACAATTTTACAATTTAATAAGAACAAGAATCATAGTGTTCTAAACCTAGTTTCTAAACTACTAATTTTATTAAATGGTGAGATTAAGAGGGTCAAATGTGTCACACACACAAATTGGTCATATTTGTTTCTAAAAAATATAACATAGTGTACCATTTGTACCCCCCATATTTTGAGTTATGTTATTTATATTTAAAACCCCTTTGGTATAAAGTTGTATAAGATCATGTAAAAGGTGCCACTTTTTTTTCCTTTTTTAATGAATATGTTATATTTTAACAATTCTCAAATTGGACACGTCACAAAAACAAAAAAAACCTTTGTATCCTCCCCCTATTTTTGAGACAAATACTGAAAAATCCATTTTTTAAAATTTGTGTATAATGAAACATAGATTTTGAAAATGTAATTTGTTTTGAAATTCAGATGAGTAGAAAAAATTATATAGAAAAATAAATGTGTTTTTGAAGTTGAAAAACATATCATGTTTTTAAATTATGTTTTTCAACTATAGTTATTCTATGGAAACTCAATTATTCTCAACTAATTCTCAAATTATAATCTTCGTATGAGGCAGAAAAAGTAAATATTAAGGAATGCTACTATATATATCTATTGTTGTAATTGTTGAGATATTATGGCCAAAAATATTTTCCTTATTCTCTTTTGGAAATTTAATTTATATACCTTATTCGATTTAAATGTGATGTGTAAAGATGATTCAAATTATTTGTCTTAACAACTACTTTACTAAGATGCAACACAAGTTTAAATAGAATATGGACAATATCAACATATGATGTTTTTAGAGAAAATTAAATCATAAGTTATAATTTGATAAATGTGACATTTGTGGTTAATCGAACATTTTGAGTTGAAATAGAAAGATTGTTCATGAAAATCAGAAAAATTACTTGAGAAGCATGATGGATTGTGATAGAGAGACAACTATTTAGAAAGGGAGGGTTTGATTATGGATTCTCATCTCATGATCCAAGAAAATTAAATGATAAATGTAGTAGATTGAAATATTAGAAGTTAAGGTATAAAAAACTACATTGTGGCTTGTTAAGTGTAGGTTTATTTCATGAAGAAATAAAATGACCAAACTCAAGATGAAACAAATTTGAGCCACAAAAAAATCAAAGAATGTGATGTGTAAATCAACTCCCTTGTTAAGATGCAACATGAGATTCAATAGAATATGAATGAGGAAAAAATATAAGGAAATAAATTAGATAATGAGGTGCTTTAAAGTCATATATATATATAACATCTTATCATCTAAATTAGGTAAGTTAAGCTATATAATATCAACATATTATGTTTTTATGGAAAAAACGTCATAATTTCTAATTTGATAAATGTGAAACCAATAACATGTCATACATTTGGATTTGGAAAATAAATAATTCTCATCATAAGTAAAAAAAATATGTGAGAATCATGAGTAGATTATAATAGAGATACAAATATTTGGTAATGAAGACACTGATTGTGGATTCTCGTCTTGTGATCCAAGAAAAGTAAGGGATGAATTTGGTATATTTCTATATGAGAAGTTAAGCTACATAAAAATTTCAAAGTGAGTATCTATGTTAGGCCAATGCCATAAATAAAGATTATAACCAATCTTAGTAAGAGTTAAATGTGCAGTGAAAAAATATCCAGTAATTTAATGTATAAATTGATGCAACAAAAGTTTTGATAGCAGATTAAAAATGCAAGCATAGAATGAAGAAAATCAGATAGTGAGTTACTTTAATGATATATAAGGGTAAGTGCATGAAAATGGGGGACCAAAATGGGGTCAAAAGTGGCCATTTTTTCCCTAAAATCAACAAAAATGAACTTCAACTAATAATTTGGCATACATATGATCAAAATTTGACAATGTGATAAGAATAAACATCGCAATGCTCAGAATCTCATTTATAAAATACTATTTTCTTAAAATATGGTTGATATTAATAAGGTCAAATGTGGTGGCCACATAAAATGTGCCTATTTTTATGTCAAAAATATAACATAGCATTGTGTGTGTTCCTCCCCCCATTTTTTGACTTCTGTAAACTATTTTAAAAGTCCCTTCAATACAAAGATAGCTAAGGCCATGTATGAGGTCCCACTAATGCTTTATATTTTTTGGACTAATATAGTTTTTTTTACCAATTTTCAATGTGAACACATTCAGAAAAATAAAATATTTGTGTGTGCATCCCCCTAATTTTGAGAAAAATAGTCGAAAATCAAATTTTTTTTAGTGTGTGTAGAATGAAGTTTATATCAAGCATTTTTTTTGAAATTTGGATGAAAAATTATACATTATATATAAAAATGTATACATGTGTTTTGGAAAGAAAAGAAGGCATGGGTAAAATAAATTAAGGATAAGAGTCCTAAACTAATCATATTTTAGAAAGAAATATATCATCACAAACGTAAAACAGAGATTAACATCGTAGTCATGGTTTTTTTGGAGTATTATTTTATAACACATGAAAAATCAAGGCGTACACTTGAGATTATTATGTTTTCTATAAAACATAGATTTACTCACAGATTACATAGTCCAAACCTTAGGCTTAGATATCCAAGACAAAGGGTGGGTGGTGTCCAAGTCAATGAACACAAAACTCACTTGTGTCATAACATTATCACATTATAACATGCTCGTGTTTTTCTTTTCTTAGTGAAAAATTAAAATTTACATAGTAAAAATTGTGATCACATTATAATGTGAGCATGTTATAACATGAGTGCATTATAATGCGAGCGCGCTATGTCTTGGAAATTACAAACCATAATGTGAGCTCAAATATAACACGCTCACTTTATTTCATGGTCACATTATAATGCTACCAAACAATAATGCACCCATGCTGTGTGTAAAATGGCCAAAAAAATATATTGGCCTCTTTTTGGTCCCCCATCTCCATGAACATGCCTATAAAATTACATTAATCTATCCAATATCAACATATGATGTTTCCCAGGAATACCACATCATAAGTTCTAATTTGGTAAACATGAAATTGGTGGATGATCAAAGGTTTGGAGTTGGAATAAAAATATTAATCATCAAAAGTTGTCAAATCATTTGAGAAGTGTGAGTGGATTGTGATTGAGATGTTATTATTTGGAAAGGGACCGACTAATTATGGGTTTTCATGTTACTATCTAATCAAAGAAAAGGATGAAATTGGTAGTTTGAAATTTGAGCAGTCAAGGTATATAAAAATTACATCAAGGCTTTGGGTAAGTGCATTAAAATGGGGTGCCAAAAATAGGTCAAAAGTGATCTTTATTTTCCTAAAATCAGTAAAACCTAAAATTCAATGAGTAATTTGACATGTCTATACTCACAATTTGACAATTCAATAAGATTAAGAATCATAGTATTTAAAATCAAGTTTCGAAACTACTAATGTCTTTTAAAATGGTGAGATTAAGATATTTAATTGTGGTGCACAAACAAAGTGGTCTTGGTTTTGTCTCAAAAATATATTATAGTCTCCCGTGTGTGTTCCCCTTCTTTTGAGTTTTGTTAATTATTTTATAAATCCCTTTGGTAGAAATTTGTATAGGATCATGTATTAGGTCCCACTAATCTTTCCTCTTTTAATGAATACATATTTTTTTACTTGTTTTCAAAGTGGACAAGTCACGAAAAATGGAAAAAAAATGTGCATGCTCCCCCTTAATTTTGAGACAAATAATAATTTTGTTTTGAATGTTTACATAATGAAGTGTAGATTTTGACAATGTGATGTTTTTTAAAATTCGGATAAGTATATCAAACATTAGATAGAAAAAATATATGTGTTTTTGGAGAGAGAGAGAAAAAGACACTACTAAAAGTAATTAAGGTTAAAAAACTTAAACTATCCATGTTTTAGAAATAAATACATGGTGACAAATATAAGAAATAACTTGACAATATAGTGGTGTTTTTCAAATATTAAATTAAAACTTGTGAGTTGACAAGGAGCAAAATCATGATTTGTGTGTTTCTTTATATTTTTTAAAACATTAATTAATTCATGGAATATGTATCTAACTTTTAGGCTTAGATATCCAAGGCAAAGCATGGGTAATTTATAAGCCAAAGAAAACATAATGTTCTTTCCTTATAACATGAATGAGTTATATTCTCTATGAAAAAATATATATAGAAAAATTATTCTATCATTATAATATGCCCCATTTATAATGTTAGTGTTATAATGTGACCAAGTTATAACACAACTGTCTTACATTAAAAATTCCTCTCAAACACTTTTTGAGCCACTGTTTGGTACACATTTTCCATGCACATGGCCCTTTAATATTTTCAATTTGATGTCATAAATAAATATTATGTTAAATCTTAGCAAGGGATGTATGTGATCTACACAAATATTATGTAATGTGATGTGAAAATCAATTCCTTTGTTAAGATGCAACACAAACTTTAATATAGGATGTTTGATGCAATATTAGAAGGAAAGAATTTGATAATGCGGTAATTTAAAAATAAATAAAAGTAAATTAATCTATCCAATATAAAAATATGTTTTTTAAGGTAAAATCACATCATAAGTTCTAATTTGGTAAATTTGAAATTGATGGTCATTCAAACATTTGGACTTGGAACAAAAAATTTGTTTATTAAAAATAGACAAATTATTTGAGAAGAATTATTTGATTGTGAGAGAGAAATAACTATTTGGAAAGGGAGGGAATTATTATGTAATCTCATCTCATGATTCAAGAAATCAAAGGGTGAATTTGGTAGGTTATAATGTAATTAATCAAGGTGTGTGTGTGTGTGTGTGTGTGTGTGTGTGTGTGTGTGTGCGCGCGCGCGCGCGCGCGCGTGTGCGTGTGCGTGTGCGTGTGCGTGTGCGTGTGAGTGTGCGTGTGCGTGTGCGTGTGCGTGTGCGTGTGCGTGTGCGTGTGCGTGTGCATGTGTGTGTGTGTGTATTTACATTTATTTTCACAATGAATTTGAAAAGACACTAAATTATATCTCTCTATTAGAAAAAGGTGGTTTAAAATAAATAGGGAAATTTCCAACATGTGAAACTCTCTCTTTAGTTTCTACTCCAAAAGCTAAGGATAGTATAAAAATATTTTTTCTAGCCCGATAAATAATAAGCCCTCCTTCAACCAATTGTTTGTTGTGAAATTTAATATGGGACCTAATATTTGGGCATGTGTGTTGCTCAAATTCTTAGAACATCATATTTATTAGTTTCGGTATGTGTACCCAAAAATTATCCACCATTATGTTTTAAGAATTAGATTTTACTTGTTTAGGATAGACCCTTATACTTCAATAATAGGATATAAAAAAATAACCAATTTTCTATTGACCATTTTTTGTTCCTTATTTCAATAGGATTTGAACTCATAAACTTCTACATATAAGCACTTTAACTTCTCCACTGAGTCACTCTACATATGAATGAAATTTCAAATGCATTCAACAAATATTCTTATTATCAAATTTTCAATAAAAATCAATAGGAATTCACTATGTAAAATTATGCCCTATCACGTGCGTTCAATACCATTATTTCTAAATCTACATCTCAATCTTCTTTTATTAACACCCACTCCCAATACAATTGTTTAATTATAACATACCCTTATTTTACCATATATCTAAACTACCCATTTTCCTATGACACTATTTATACCCCTTTTTATTTCCTCCTCTTTAAGGTTGGATTCAATATATTACCGTTTCAAAAAAATAATAATATTTTCCATTTAAAACCTTGATGTAATTAATATTGGACTCAAAAAACAGAAACCCTCAATATGTGTAATTTAATCTATCTTCCTTTATTTTCTATCTATATTTTTCACATTAATAAAACATTATATACTAAAGTGAAGTGTTATGTGTGGTTGCATTATTTTCAATTAAATTTATTAATATTAACAAGACATCCATTCTCCTCAAACATTTGAATCGAATGATGAGAAATATACCTTAGCAATGATACTATGAAGGATGTCCCAAATTTGTTTAGTTTTGTAGTTCTATTAATTTGGAAAATCATTTTTATTCTCTTAAAATTGTGTCATAACTTTGTAAAAACACACAATGAAAATTATGTGAATTCGGGGATTCATCATCTACCCCAAAATTACTCCTCCCTCGTCCCTAATTCTCCACATACCCTGCCCATAATATGTTTTTTGAAACCAATATAATTTAATCCCTTATACCCCTTGATATGGATAAATATAGTGGTTCTATTTTGATTAGTATTTAAAAACCCAATATGAACCCATCTAATAGGTAATTAATCAGTAGTGAATCCCCCATGATCAAATTACAAAATATATGTGGTCGAGTAGCCCATGTAGGGAAAAATTGATTTCATATATTAATCCACACTTCAAATAGGGGTTACTTTTATTTATAGTTTCTAATATAGAAAAAGGATAAATAATAAAGTAATCAATTTTTACATTAACTTAGTATTGTTTTCATGCAAAAAAGCTAGCATGAAAATTGAAAATTTTGAATCATGACAACTAAGCCCCTAATTGAAAATTAGGCTTCCCATTCACTATGAATCCTTCCTCTGAACAGCCTATCATCAATCCAACCTTAAACCAATCTCATAGGAAAATTTTTAAAAACTAATTCAGTTTGTTTTACTATGCAGGGAAGAGTATCTAATATTATTGATCAACTCATTCAGTTCTTATGAAAGACAACTTCATACAAAGGCCTAAAAAGGCTATTACCATACATTATGTAGCCAATTGAACACACTCTGGAAGTGTTTAGAGATAATCTAAAACATCTGAGGGTGGTTTTGGGGAACATTTAAGACATCCAAGGAAATTTAGGAAGGTTTAGTTAAGAAAATGTGATCCAGGAGCAATCGGTGCGAGACTAGGTTTTATAGGTGTAGGAAATGAATGTCCCAACAATTAAAGAAGACTTCTCAAGATGATTTTGGGAGCTCCAAAATGAATTAATAAGAAAAAAATAGGTATGGAAAATCTATTTTAATTATCTACATGGTGGAAACATCACATTCGATCCAAGTATTAAATGTTTCTTGAGATGTTTAAAACTTCTGTAGTTGCCCCTCTTAGTTTAAGAAGAAATAGGCCCTAAAATTTACATGTAAGGAATAATAAAGTATTATTAATGGTTACATTCACCTTAAAATGAATTTTTGAGTCAAAATTTAAATATTTTTGATCCCAAAACACTTTCAAAAGGTTCCAAGGAAAAACATTCATTTTTGGTGTCCCAATTTGGACATAGTGAGAAAAACAAACTTTCCTAGAATGAAAAAGTAACACTTTGGACAGCAATGTGTCCCCTATGTCCCCCAAGGGACAAGGGGGAAGCCAACGTGTGACACTTTGGTAAGAAAAAAAAAATTCCACTTATCACTTACAACTTTTGCCCCTAAGATTCACTTTCTCTCTCCTCACTTGCCCCCTTTTCATGATAGTTGACCCTCAGGTCACGCTTTTTCTACCTAACAGTCCCAAATGTCTCCAAGGGATCTAAGTTGACAAAGGGGACACAAAATTTTTACCCCTCTTCTCCCACTCATCCACTAGTCACTTCATCATCTCTTTCTAGCTCTATATGACCCGCATTCAGCCCTCAGATATCATATCGCATTCCCTCATTCTCCCAAGTCACACTTTTGTGCCCTAGCTTTCCCAAAAATCTCCAATGGTACAAATGGAATAGAGGGGACACAAAATTGCAACCTCAAACCTCTTGTGAAATTCTTGCTAGCTCTAGTTAGCTAACTAGGGTCTTAGGTGGGTCAAGAAACTCAAGAAACTCACATAAATAGAAATTTCCCTCACTCTCCAAGAAGTTAGTATTTTTTTCATGTTGATGTGTCAGTGAAAAAAATCCCTCATAATCCATTTTTTCCTAGAAGTTTTGTAATTTTTTTTCCAAACATCTATGAACTTAAAATGAATATTTTCTCGTATCTCATCAACTGTGCATTTGTTTCCAATGAAAATTTGTTAGAATATTCCTCTCCAAAATTCCTTGGAGAATATTATTAAAGAAAATATATTTATGCTCTATATTGTAAATAATAATAATATGAAAATTTCAAACCCTAAAAAATTTTAGTTATACAAATATCCACTATGTGAAAAACCATGAAATTTGGAGCAGAAGGTCCTGTTGTAAATCAGAAAAGTTTGAAATGGTTTCGTTGCAAAAAGACACCTATAATTGCACTTTATAAAAATAGAATTTATTCATAGAAATGGATGTCTAAAAATACAAAATATCTAAAAATACTAGGTTTCCAACATTTGTCCCATGAATGAACAAGAAACATATGAAAGTGAAAACTAAGAAAAATTACTCAAATAAAAGTCTTGGATATGACCCAATTAAAATGGTATGTGTTGTATTTGAGTTCAGAAATTTATGGAAAATCAAATTATACTTATCTCGTTACTTTTTTCCATCATCGTAAGGTTGTGAAGTTGTTTCATGGCCCAAGAAGGAAAGAAAACCCCCTGCAGGCTCTCAAAGCATCAGTTTTGAGATGATCTATTTAAGGAAAAGTGTGATCTAAAGGGGTCTATGAAGGATATAAAACATCAATAACTCCATTGAAACTCATATTCATTAAGTATATATTGTCATAAGAATCATGACAGGAAAGTATCATCATGAGTGATGCCAATAGTGATCTGAGGTTCACATTACAATATCTCCCAACAATCTTTATAAACACTCATTCAGTACTTTGGAGTTTTATTACATCTCACAAAAGGAGGAAGCATATGAAATCACAATGTTTTAGTTCAACAAGTGGTCAGAGATCAAGAATCTCATTCATGAAGCATTTCCTCAAATCTCCATCAGAAGGTTTCATCTTCATCATATTGGTGAACCCTTCTCTCTCATTGTCTCTCTTCTTTATTCTCTCCCTATATTCTAATTCTCCATTAAGAATGTACTTTATTCCTATTTTTTCTTATGCACTTAAGTGACCTTAAAATTAACATTGTAAGAATCATTTTTCATAAATAAGGAAAACACACACTTTTGTTCCCTAGGAATATAGAACGTCTCAAGTTTTGATGAAAGGTGAAAACCCATGTGAGGGGAGATGAAAGGATAGTTTGTAATGGTATAAATTGGAATGGAATATTCATTCCAAATGGTTAGAAATTTTTTATTATTGTATTTTGTTGACATTTAGCACTACTACATCAAGCAATAAAATCTGAATTTTTTCTATTTCCATTCTTATGTTCCTCCACTCTCTCTCTCTACTTTCCAACTTTTTAAGTATGGTGATATTACATAAAAAACAAGGAACTATGTTTCCTTGAATGATGAATCTATAGAACTATGTGTCTCTATTTTCTTAGTCCATTGATTACTTACATTGTTGTGTTATTCTAATTGAATGTGGACCTACTCTAGTTGATGTATGTGAATTTTATAAGCCTACTCACAAAATTCACCCTCTTTCCTAATTTCTCCTACTCCCCTTCACCTTCCCTCACATTAAATTCCTCCCTTTTCCTCTTTACAATAAATTTATCACAGGTCTATTGGAGTATTATTGTGTGATCCCTAGCCTAACGTCCATTCCATATATTTAGTAATTTTACATTCAATAATGGTATCCTCTCCTTACAAAATAAGGAGGGGATTACCCCTATGACCATTGGTGAAAACCAATAATCTACACTACGAAAACTTATTTCACCAACATTTTTTGGTGACTTAGATAGGGAGAGATCTTCCCTTGTGTACCTTTCAATATCTCTAGAAAATTTAAATTTATATATTCCAAAAAAATCATATATCAAAATGAAAATCATATTTTAAAGGTGACTTTATCAAGGATACAATGCATCACTTTCATTTCCCACATCATAATGATGAAGTTTCAAGATTGGTGTTCAATACCAATGAGTGAAAAAAAAAATGAAGAAGAAGATGATCATTATAATATTAATATTTCTAAGAAGTCATCATTCTAGAAAATCTCTTGAAAAAGTAGGGGTTTTAACAAAATGAAGAGTCTCTTACTTTAACCAAAAATATGCAATCATCAAAAGGAAAGAAGGTCAATGATATTCCTACAAAATTTATGGAAATAATATATAGAGTGGATTAAATTACTGAATCTGAAGATCCTACCATCAAATCCTTGTGGATTCAATTAAAACAGACTACTTCTAGAGGAAATAAAATGGGAATTGCACTAGATGATGATCAAGAATATTAGAGCCTGATGAAAATAATGGAGAAGAGATATAAAATGTTTTATGAACAACATCAAGATGAAGAATCTCTTAAATGTAATGTTTTTAATTACACACATCTAACTGACAGACTCAAAGCATTATTTTGTATCTCTCTTCATTTGGATGATTTTCTTATTTATGGAGATGAAGAAATGACATCCTTTAAAATGGAGTATGTGCAAAGAATTTTGAGAGTTGCAGAAGTTAATTTTGATTCACAAATAAACCTTGAAATTCTAGATTATTTTTTTGATATGTAAGAATGATATGAGCAATGTGAAGCACTACCTGAGGAGGAGGAGAAGATCTACCTTCTAAATATGGATTTTTTTATTCTCAGTACTACAAATTATATGATTATGAAATACTCTTATGTACTTCTCATGACTATCCTCTTCTTAATCATTCCAATGAATTCTAACTCTAAACCTTGGAAGATAGTGAAGAAAGGAAGAAAGTTGAGTATCCATCTGTAGTTTCACTTTGGCTTAAAGCATAGTCCTTGGGATAAGAAATTTGTGTGAGAGATGAGAAATATTGTATCATGATAGATGATCCAAATATTTTTAAGAATTCCATCGATCATGAATATTTTCAAGAGATGAATTAGATCCTTCCCCATAACAAGTTCTTTAGGAGGATTCCTTTAATGTAATTATGGATTATTTTATTTCCCATTTTTTCTCTTTATTTGATGTATAAATTCCTAATGATGAAATAGATAAAACAGAAGAATCCAATTTCCTTCTAAATGGAATTATGGATGAACAGATAACACATTTTCTCCCCGAGGATTTGCTTTCTCTATCATCACCAAATGAGTATGATAGCAATCATAATTTTGAATATGGAGTTTCCTCTTTTCCCTGCAAAGAAGAGGACTTTATAGGAAATGTTCAATATAGAGTGGAATATTATTCTCATGTTGCAACAACAACATTGTGTTCTTCCTCCTTTAATAAGGATGATTTGATGAATCTTGAATTCAAATATGTACCCTTCCCATTCAGCATGGATACTGCCTCTCTATTTGAAAATGATGAAGATCAAGTTTCCAATCAAATCCCCGAGACTTAATGTGAAGATGTCTCAAATTAATGTGAAAGTGATTATGTGGCAGCTTCGAAGTTTGAAGAAGGAATATGTGTAAGATATATAGAATATTGTAGAATGAATTAAATGCCCTCAACTTAGTTTTGAGATCATAACCTATGTTATGAATATGCAAGATAGGTACGATTCCATTCTTGATTCTTATTTTGATGCATAGATTCTTAGTAACGAGATGGAACAATCAAATCAACTCAATGTCCTCCTTGAAACATTGGTGGATGAGTATGAATGTAGACAAGTCTTCTCCTTTCCCATTTTTTGAAGAAAATTTCATTCATGATGAATGGAAGAGAAATAAAATTCTTGGATCTATGGTGGATGTATTCATTCATAAGGACAATACCTCCACCATAGAAATTAATGATGAGATATTATGTATAGAAAATAATTTTTCCGAATAGTAAAGTTATTAGCTAGAACAAGATTGTGAATGGAGTCAGAATCATCATGCTCTCACCACTTCTAAATTACTGGCTGATTTTGAACATGAATCCATGTTTCAACATTCATGTAATGATGATGAATACTTTCATGAAAAAACCAAAATTCTATTTTTGAAAAAATGGAGGAATGGCTACACATATTCATGAGGAATCAGTCAGAAACAAAAAACAAACAAAACTCTCAAACAAGTAACAAATTGGTCATTAAATGCAAAGGTTTTTTCTATTCCATATCAGTATTAGGATGGAAATTTGGTCTCTCTCCTTCTTCTCAAACCATACAGAGCTATCATGAGAGCATGACATGACCATTTGGTTATCTTTGAACTTTTGAAGTGGTATGAATCAACCCCACTATTTCATGATGGTGCCTGATTTTCTCATCCTATTCTCATGTGTGTTTGTATTAATCCCCTACCTCTATAAAATTCCCTCCTATGTAAAAGAGTTTCTTTTTACGTTGTGTGATTGATTTCTAGTTTTTGTGTGTTTTTTTAGCTACCCCTTGTGTGTGTGTCACTTGTAATAGTAGTGAATGCGTGACTCTATTTCCTAATTTAATAAGGAAATGATCTATTTACCAAGATTTTTCTAAGGTTATCCATTACACATTATACTCCAAAGTCTTCGAGCTAGATATTGTTATTTTCATGCAAAATAGATAGCATGAAAAATGAAAATGTTGAAGCATGATAACTAAGCCTCTAATTGAAAATTAGGCTTCCAAATCACTTTTCATCCTTCCTCTAACCAACCTACCATTAGTCCAAAATTCATCTAAAATCATAGGAAATTTTTAACAACATAATTTAGTGTGTTTTAGTGTGCAATAAAGAGTATATAACATAATTGATCAACTCATTCAATTTTGATGAAATACAACTACCTCTTGAGGCCTAAAAATTTAATTTCTAACCATTCTACAAAAAATTGAACACCCTTTGAAAGAATTTAGGGAAAATATAAAACATATGAGGGTGGTTTTGGGAAATGTTGAATACATCCAAATAAATTAAGGAAGGTTTGGGAAAGAAAAATTTGATCCATGAGCAATCTGTGTAAGACCAGGATTTCTAGGTGCAGGGAATGAATGTCATAACAGTGAAAGATGACTTCTCTGAATAATTATGGGAACTCTTGAATGAATTAACAAGAATACAAGGATAAAATCATATAGCCTCAAGAAATAGAAAATAAAATAAGGTGAAAGGACATGCAAACATCCCTTATTAAGCTTGAGATAGAAGTTACCAATGTCATGGCATACTACTCCTATGACATGGTGTGACCAGGCTTAACTCAGGATGATACTTGGGGAATTGGATAAATTGGAACAACAACTAAATAAAGAGTCTACATAATATGATATAACCATATATGTTGATGGTTCTCAATGAAGAAAACTTACTTCCTCTCCAAAAATGTATTTGAGAAGAATATAAAATAAAATAAATAATATGATATAACCATATATGTTGATGGTTCTCAATGAAGAAAACCAAGATTATCTAAGAGTATAGTACAGGAAGAAGGAAGAGGAGAAGAAGAAGAAAGAAAGAAAGAAGAAGAGAAAAATTACAGAGCTTATAGAGAAATACCATAGCAAACAAAAAAAACTGGTATAGAAAATCCAAGATATCTAAGAGTATAGTACTACCATGGATAAATCCCTTGTGATAATGCAACAGGAGTTAGTAGGTGCAAAGAAAAGATACAGCCAAATCCATCAAGTAAAACAACTTCCTATAGACATTCTTCTACTTTCTCATTGAATAATACATGGCATAGCTATGACATGGTGTGACCAGGTATTGGATAAATTGGAACAACAACAAATAAAGAGATTAAAGAATGAAGAAAACATTTAGAGAAGTAGTATTAGTTCCAAGATAGAATAATTTTAGGTGCAAAGAAAAGATAATAAGTATGCCTATAGACATTCTTCTAAGAAAATACTTAGCTACAGGTATGGATCCTCAAACTATTGCAGTAAGTTGAGATTCCTCAAACAAAGGAAAAATTTTATTAGCAATCCATCATGTCCTATAAATCTAGCTAGGGGAGTTGAGTGTTGGAACACTTCCTTATACCAAATGTCTAAGTTTCTAGTAAGTTGATGTTTTTTTTTATAAAAGGTAAAACACTAAAGATAGGAGAATTTGCATCAGACAGAAATAGTTCACAATTTTTCAAAGAAGACAGGGTTCTTCATATTTTGGTTGTCTCGAGGATGAGACAAAATTTGAAGTCTAGGGATGATGTTGACATGGTTATTCATCAATTTTAGAGATAACCCACGAAGTAAAGGAAAACCTGTGAGACAGAAGAAGAAGTTGCGGATAGAAGACAAATTCAGTAAAGATTGAAGAAATCCGCAGAAGACTACAAAATCTATTGAACACTATGGAAAGTTGCAAAAGCTATCTAGAGTTGCGATACAAAGAAGACCAGGAACAAAGTGTGGCATAATCCAACAAAGTCATGACCAAAAGAAGTGTCTTTTGTATAATTTTGTAAGAAGAGATATTTATTGTACTTAATCAAAATAATATACATAGAGAAATGTGTGGCATGTAGTATGATGCGTGGAAGATAGAAGGATATAGAGAGTATATAATAGAAGAAAAGAGAAACTAAATTATATGAGGAATGTATGATAATTTTGTGAGATACTAATGTAAAAAATATTGAGACATGAATAAATATTTATGGTTGATGCAATATTTTTGATCTATTATGTTGTATTTCATTCTTTCTATTCATCTATTTAAATATATATTAGCTTTTCCTCAAACGTCCTTGACAAAAGGATGAACTACTTAAATCTCACATTCATGTTAAGGCTTAAGGTCAAGATTCCTAGTATTACATCCTGACACCTAAAAGTGTGCTTTATAAAAATATCATGTATTTAGAACAATGGATTTCTAAAAATAGTAACTTTAAAAAATAGTAAGTTTCCAACATTTGTAACACTAAAAATGAATAAGAAACATCATAAAGTGAAAATTATGAAAACTTATAAAAATAGTAGTCCTGAATATGACATTATAAAAATAGTAAGTATTGGATTTGAGCTTAGAAATTTGTGCCAACTCCCATTCTTACTCCAGTGGTGAAATCTAATTTTTTTGGATGATTCTGGGAGTTTCGGGAGGCGTTAGGAGGCAAAACAATAGTCATTACAAAGATATTAGAAACCTCTTAATGATGAAATCATCTCTTATATATTCCAAGAATTAAATTTATTATCTCTTTTATTTTTTTCATCATTGTAAGGCCAAGAAACCCCCTGCATGCTCTAAATGCATCAGATATGAGATTATCTCTTCAAGAAATAATTTGATGTAAAGAGGTATGTGAATGATATGAAACATCAAGAACTCCATTTAAACTCAAATTTGTTAAGTCTATGGAAATAAGAAGCATGATAGAAAATTATTATCATGAGTGATTCCAGCAGTCATCCTAGGTTCACATTGCCATTTCTTGCAAAAAAAATTCTAAACACTCATTCAATACTTTGGAGTTTTTTTTCATCTCATAGAATGATGAAGCATATGAAATCATAGTGTCTCAGTTTAATAGGTGGTCGGAGGTCAAGACTCTCATTCATGAATCGTTTCCTCAAAGGTCCATTAGAAGGTTTCATCTTCATCAGATTGGTCAACCCTTATCTCTCTCTATCTATCTTCCTTCTTCTCTCTCCATATTCTATTTATCCATTAAGAATGTAATTTTTACCTATTTTTTCTTATGAACTTAAGTGGCCTTCAAATTAATATTGTAAGATCCCTTTTTCATCAAGAAGGAAAGAACTCACTTTCATTCCCTAGGAATATGGAAGTTCACAAGTGATGAGGAAAGGTGAAAAGTCATGTGGGAGGAGATGAAAGGAAAGATTGTGATGTTATAAATTTGAATGGCCTCTTCATTCCAAAGGGTTGGAAATTTTTCATTTTTGTATGTTGTTAAGATTTACTAATTCTACATCAAGAAATAAAATCTACATTTCTTCTATTTCTATGATTATTTTACTCCACACACACTCTCTCTCTCTACTTTACAACTTTGTATGTATGGTTGTCTTGCATAACCAAGAAGGAAATGTGTGTCCTTGATTGATAAATATAAATAATTTTGTGTCTTTGGTTTGTTACTTTGACTGATTTCTTTCATTTTTTACTCTTCTTATTGAATGTGGACCTAATCTAGTTGATGTATTTGAATTCTATAATCCTACTCACAACATTAACCTCTCTCCTTATTTCTCCTACTCCCCTTCACTTTCCCTCACAACAAATTCCTCCCTTTTACTCTATACAAACACTTTTCCACAAGTCTACTGGAGTATTCCTATGTGATCCCCATCCTAATGACAACCCCACAACTTTAGTTAGTTTACATTTAATAATGGTAGCCTCCACATACACAAGAAGGAGGGCTTTAGCTCTGTGACTATTGGTGAAAACCAATAATATGCACTACAAAAAATTATTTCACTGACACATATGTACAATATAGTTAACAATAGTGAATTCCATTATAAATATGTTAAACAAATAATATAAAATATTTCATATATAGAGCTGAAGTATTATGTATTACTAGTAAGATAGTGATTCATCTAGATTGATGTCATTTGTCACAAGTATAAATAAAATTGGATAATAAGGTTTTGAATTATTAATTGACATGATATGTGTAGAATTCAAGATAATAACCTTGAAAATGATGTCTCTAAAAATATTTTAAATACATGTATTTAATTTATTTATACTGGTATGACTATCATAAATTTTAATATGTGATGGAGTAGATAGGATGAATCTTTGGCATTTTTAGGATTTTTCATGTTTTCTTTCCCTTATTCGATATTTTCACCCACCTTGATACTTCCATATAGTACTTTTGGTATTTTTAAAGCGTCTGTGTAGTTTTTTTTAATATAATATACACTTAGGGAAATTAAAACATTATAAATGGAACTTAGATAATGTAAAACACTATAATAACATATGTGATATGCATGAGGAAACATTTCTCCAAATTTTACTATACAGGGTAATAATTCTAACTCTACTTTAGATGTTTTGATTAACATTACTTTGGTTGATAGCCTACTAGGTTATTCATATGAGCTATGAAGATTACATTAAGACATGAATTAAGAACCACTAATAACCTAATGGAATCCACGTTATTAGCATCAGGAACCTTACTAAGTATTTAATCAGTCTATCCTTTATAGAGACCTCATAATTTCAAGCTACTATTGCTAATCTTATCTATTGTTTCTTACATGATACCATTATTTTTGTTTCATATTAGACTAGAGACTTTAAAATATCTAAGAAATTATCCCTCAATTTACCCATTTGGGATTATCTATATCCTTTCCAAATGACCAACTCAAAACTTTATTACGATGGATAACATGGGTGAAGTATACCTAAGCTAGGGGAGGTTATTTCAGAAAATATTGTTACTGTTGAATTAATTAATGATTACATGAAATCTGCAGCTATGTGTGCTGTTGCAAAACATAACAGATCACATAGCCTACAATTTCATGCTATCTTCAGCAAAAGAACACAAAGCCTCGAAGGACAATTGTGTTTCCTTGATGAAGACACTGAATTGCAGAATAGATGAAGTGTTAGGTTTTGGAGCAGCAATCATGACTGCAGATTATAGAAATCAAAGTTCATTACTGGATGTTACAGGTATTCTTTAATGTTCTTTCCTTCATGATTAAGACATTCAATTATATTATTGGGTTGTTTAGTTCATCATACAATCCATATCAGAAAGCAGAAATGCAGAAAGAAATACACAACTCAATTTCACAATTCAATGTTTTATTCATAAGGAATTTCAAAATGTTCCCACACAAGCCGTGGGATGTAACTGGAAAGTAAATTACATCTATTGAAATAAGAGGTACACATGCATGAAAGAGAAAATAAAGGAGTATGAGTGAACCCATCATTGCCTTGGAGGTTTCTCCTTCAGTTGATGCATCCTCATCTTCATCTTTGTTCCCTCTTCATCTTCATTACCTAAAAGCATTGTACCTGAAAAAAGAAAAGAGAAAATATCAGTTAAGAGCTCAGGGTTAATCCATATTCCTATACTGTCCTAATTCATGCATATGGATCTCTTAATAACAAGAGATATAGATTACTTGAAGATCAAACTGCATACATGATTTACTCACTCAGAAAGAAGGAGAGAGAAGAAAAGAAAAACCATGGACATAAGAGAGGCCAAAAAGCCTAAATATTTTCTAACTATTTTCTCAAGTGTGTTGGTACAGGTTGTATCCAAGAAGAAATAAATCAAGTCTTACAGTCCTCACTATAGATAAAGATTGCAGAGTTCAATAAATTCTATCCTATGGTACATGAAGCAGATGAGTCATAAGTACATGCTGGAATGAAGGAAGAATGCAACTCAAAGCTATTCTAAAAAGAAGTTGTAGAAAACAGAGGATCAAATTTTTTGAAGGAAGAAGAATCAAAATTTAAAGGATGAAGTTAAATCAAGATAAGATTACAGCTGAAACAAAATGAGAAGGAAATATGAGAAAATTTTGACAGGGCTTCGCCATGTAAAATGGACATTTACAACTTTCCATCATGTTGTTTTTAACTAATACATGCTTTAAAATTTGTATGTAAATCAAATAAGTGATACAGAGAAGCAGAAAAGCATGCCATGATCAAGATAACAGTTATTATGTTTCAGTTTCCAACAACAAATCAACTTCAATAGAAAAGTGATACATTCTTGTATTCTGAATCATAAAATACATCTATTACAGCTGAAAAAGGGATAAAAGAAAGAATTCTGGGAAAATTTTGACAGGGCTTCGCCATGTAAAATGGACATTTTAAATTTTCCAGCATGCATATCAAAGTTGTAATAAAAAGGAAATGCAGTATTTAAACAGAAAAGAAATGGACTGCACTTTCAGTCATCAAATTGAAGTACTTTGGAGCATTCATTATAGCTTAACAACTGATAAAGTGAAGTTTCAAGATAATCTTACAAAAGCCATTCTAAATTGCAGTTTTCAGAATGAAGCAAATATGAGAGCACAGAAATGCTACAATATCAATGAAGTATAGCCATTTAAACAAAGTAATACCCAACTATAACATGGAGGGCCAAACAGTGAATAATCAAGGAAGTCAAGCTCATAATTTTGTAAAGTATAGTCATCCCTAAGTACTGTTTTTCAGAAATAGATCATCAATTATACATACTTCTATAGTATGACTTCAAAGCTAGTTTCAGATGCATGATTTTACAGGTACAATGAAAATTTAAACACTTTAATAGAATAATATGCATCGGATTCATGAAGTCATAAGTGAAAGGGAATTTTTCTGTACTAAAGTTATATCATACTCAAGACATTCAAGGGCCAATTTTAGATATCTTTAGAAGCTGATAATAGAGGAATTACAGAAGTTAGCATGCAATTGAATTTTCAGTTGAAGAGGTAATTTGAACATGGAAGAGAAGGGAAATGAAACAACTATCAAGTGAAACTACTCTTCCAGTTATGGAAGGACAAGTAAAAGAAAATTTTATATTAGAACAGAGCTCCAGAATAAAGAAATTGCAGAGTAAGATCTGTTAGTTGCTTAAAGAAAGCATGAGGTTGTAGAACTACAAAAGTTAGCATGAAAATTGGAACTCCTAACCATGAACAAAAATGGTGGAAATGAAATATGTAAAGTCCAGTTTTAGCTCAAGAAGGTGGACCTGAAAATGAGAAATTACAGAAATAGAAAACCAGATATCCACATTTCTTCATTTCAGAATATTAGAAGTCAGATTAGCATTGAAAACCAGTAGAGATTACGAATTTCAAACACAAGATTCAAACTCAGTGATTACATGGCCGAATCAAATCAAGTAGTACAAAGCTCTAAAAGAAAATGTGTGAGGTAGAATTTCAACTTTTCTAGAAGCCATTATAATCCTCAACACAGATTGCAGAATCAAGAAAGAATGAAGAAGTCCAAACACCCACATCAATAAGCCTTTAGGTCTAATCAGTTCAGAGAAAAAGGAATACCCATTTAGTATTCAGAACACAAACTCAAACAGAAGAGCTTTGAATCAAAAAATGCATACACATCTGAGTTAAAGAAATGTTCAAGTATTTCAAAAATTATCATTCCCATTGAAATCAGTTTCAAGTTACAGTATAGAGGAAAAGGGTACAGATCCTGGATTTTATCAAAAACATTAATGGGTATAAAGAATCAAAGTATGAAACAAGAACTCACCGATTAAATTGGAGTTGAGAAAACCCTCGAAGGATGATCAAGTCCAGGGCTAAAGAGGAGAAAACCCAAAATGAGTTTCAACTCAGAATCCCCAAAGGAACCACATGACCACAAAAAATGCAAAGAAAAATGAGTATCAGTTTTGGAAGTCGAAATGGCAAAGACCAAGTAGCAGCGAAACTCAGGAGATCGAGAAACTTACCATCCTCATCAAACAATGGTGCCAGTTGCATAGTCTAGAACTAAAATTATTCAACAATGGTGGCCACTCCAGATGGAAAGCTAATGAAAGCTCATAAGTGACCAAGGCATGGCCATAAAATAAATCAAGAAGCTCGAGCTCATTGACCCCACAAACAGAGGCCGAAAAATGAAGTCCATTCCCAGAAATACAAAGAAAGTGAAACTTATAGAATCCTCACAGAAGATTCACAAGACATAGAGATCTTTGTGAAGAAAATCCAAGCTTGAACCCACAAAATGGTGACCACATCGAGGAGAAGAAAAAAATTAGCTCATGAAAAAATGTTCCAAGAAAGGATCTAATAGAGAGATCACAGAAGTGGTGATAAACTCCACAACTACCTTTCTACAGACAAACTCAAAACAGAGGCAGAATGGAAAAATAAACTCAAGCTCAAAGTAATCAAAATGGTGGCCATAAAACCCTACAGAGAGTTCAAAACCAAATAATAGAGTAAAATGAAATCAATGCGTATGGGGCCTTAAAATTTTGCAGGGCTTAAAAAAGCTTCAACAATTAGCATCAAATTACCAAAAAACAAGTTCCAAGGCTTCGCCCGCAGGATGAAAATACAAAATGAGTGATCATTAGGGTCAAGTGATCTTTACCATAGTAAACTCGAGAGATGAGTTAAATGAAACTCAACCACAGTCAAAGAATCAAAGGTAGAGAAGGAAAAGTACCAAGATCAATGCTCAAGGATCGATCCCCAACTTTCAAATAGCAAACCATCATGGTTAGATGCCATTACTACACCAAACTCTAGGTCAGAAACCCTAACCACGAGTCGAAGATCGACGACTTGAGATTCAATGGATCAGAGATCAATGATTGGAAACCGATCAACAAAATTCAACACAAATCACCATGGTCACATTAACAACTACCACATTAAATGCCAAGTCAGAAACCCTAACTGAGGGTCAGAAAAATCAACAACCACGAATCAAAAGTACAGAGATCAATGGCCTGAATCAAGGCACCAACTTTCAAAGTAAACCACCAGGGTTACAGTTAACTCAACCTGAGTTAGATGCCACCGAAAAAATCATATGGAGGGGTGAGTCACCATCATGAGGGGGCCAGCCCCATGTTTAAAACCAAAATCATTGCATAATTGACTTTTAAAATTCTAACCATAGTCTATGTCCCAAATGATCAAAGGGGGCCGACAACCATGCATATCAACAATGATCAAGCCAAAAAGGTAAAGTATAACCTTATTCCAATCAAATGCAAAAGGGGGTCAATAGCTATATAATACCATGATAGTAAAAAAGGGGGTGGCATACCTTATAATATGCCTAAGTCCACAAAGGTGGCCGAATGTAATGTGCCCCTTTTAAAACATGTTGTCCCCTTGTATTATTTCAAAACACAATAATTTGCTAAGTCCACAAGAGTGGCCAAACCCAATGAATACTAATCAAATGCTCACAATCAAGGTGGTCCCCACTAGTGGAAGGTTGGAGATGATTTACACAATGTATTTTCCATGTGACCACAAGAAGACAGAACAAGTGTCAACATCAAAAACAAAGGTGATCCCAATCAGGATAGATGTTTGGATGAATTATTTTTCAAAGTATTGCAAATAATGTAATTATTTTTGCTCACTCACAGGGAGATAGCTTTTGCATTGCATCCAAGGAGGCAAGTGGATCACAAACAGATGTCACATCAGGCATAAGAAGACAAATTTGCATGCACCCAGGAAGGAGACTTGCTCATTAAGAAGATTTATTATTAGCAAATTATTCACTCATGCTTTTTCTTAAAAATAGAACAGTCAACTGCAGTTTGACTGTATGTAATCAAAGGCTATTAATGCCTCTTTGTATTAGTTTACTTTATTTTTATTCCTTTATTTATTATTAAATAAAGGATAAAAAATAGAATGCATGGGCGAGTACAACCTTAGTCTATTTTTAGGAAGGGTGGGTGAATCAATTTTGCTATATATTGTGTGCCTTAGCAAAGCACAAAGGAGGAATTTTAGATACAGGAGTGCTGAAGCAATTTTCTACCAGTTTTTCCCTTTGAATGTGAAGTATTTTCTACCTTTCCAATTATTTGCAGTCTTGTGTATGTTTCCATTAATCTTGTGAATGTTGAATTCCCTGATTAATCATCTTACCCTGTTGCAAATTCAATAATTTCTGCATGATATTAATGTGTATGTGTAACTTAGCAGTATTGTTGTGATTTTATCCCTCAATACATCAAAGTGTTTACCCTTAATTATCTTCAGAAAATTGTTGGCTTGTGCATCAGAAATTCATTCCATATCAATTGTGCATGTACTCAGTCAAATACCTCATACAAGTTTGGTGTATCACCTCAGTTTTAATTTCATTTTACAGTCATCTTTTACCCTTAAACCCCAGAAAATCAGTTTAGGATACATCAATAAGGAACTGGCCTTGATACCAGAGACTCACCTCAAAATAGGTATACCCAAAGACCTGAGGTGTTTCCATTATATCTACAAAAGAGAGAGATAGAATTTGCAATCTTAGAAGACCTACAGCCATCTCTCTACAGGGTGCTCTATACATTATTCTATCTAGTAATTTATAAATTTGGATTGTATCTATTTGAAAAAAGTTAAAATTGTAGGTTTCCTTATCAACACTTTATTTAAGTGCATAACATATAACTTGATTCATTTTTATATCTTGCATGATGAAATTCATGATGGTTCTGGTATATAAATATCTTAACAATTTCTACCCTTAATGGCCCCTTCATGTGAATATTTGTCATATTAGGATTTATCGGTCCTTAAGAACATTAATGGGTATTCTTTTAAAATTATTAATATTTATGCTTCTAATAATGGCGTAAAATAAAAACATTATAGAGATGGATATCTTGATAAATTTTCAATTTATTTTTTACTAATCTTGTCGCACCCCATTTTGTCATGTTGTTTGGCTGCAAAAAAATACATTGTGAAGTGATAAATAATCTTTGGAAGCAAGTTGAATGGTGTCAACGCAGCATATGCAATTATGCACACACACATATTTCTGCAAGGAAATATATGCATAAGTGTAGGTTCATAGCTAGCACCACACCTTCACCCATCACCTTGCAACTGTTATCTATTTATTGAGTCACAACTCATTTTTGTTGTACTTGTTGTGTGAGATTATTTTACTTTGCTAACTGCAACGGTTTGGTAACATTTATGTATTGTTCTGTTGTTATACCTATTTATGATATTTTCTTATCTTATTGATAATTTGCTAATAGTTAGTAAGTTTGTATTTGGATGATTATACTTCCTTATTGTTCATGATGATTTTAAAATATTGGTAAATCAATTACATGGTTATACTTTACATATGAGGGTGAAAGGAAATAATGATTAATCATATAAATGTTAACAAAAACCTAACATTGTGATAGTGCGATAAGACATAATCATAATAAATGATATCTCACTTCTATGTTATGATATATAATCATTAACAAATGACTTGTAACAAATTAAATGTACATTTCTAGAACCATGAATTAATTGAGATTGGAATTATGAGTTGCAAGGAAATGCAACAATAATCTATCTGAGAAATCTTGGAATGGCTATGGGAAGGGTGATGGTATGCAATGACACAATTCATTACGCATCTGCAACCTTTCCCATAGGGATTCCAAAATGGATCATTCAATGTTCTGTCATAGGGTTTAGTGGGTCATAATTGTTGCAAGTTATTGAAATGAAAATTAAAGTGTTCTAAATAATGGAAAATAATCATGATGACTATGTTGAGATAGTTGTGTGGTGAAAGGAAGACAGGTTTTGGAGGCTTTTATGCAGTCTTGAAACTGGCTTGCTAATGCAATTCCAAATAACTATGGCCGTAAAGATATTAGTGCAAATAACTAATTGCATTATTTTTTCACCAAGTCCTCTTGTTTAAAGTGTCTAGAATTGGATGGATGTTATACTACTGACTTTCCAGTTGACGCTAAGAAGACTCACAGGTACAACCATACACCCATATGGTTTCAACCTCTCACCAATATAATAATAAAACAATACTAATTGTTTTATTATTCTAACTTCCTCTTAACCTATAATAAGGCTTAAACAAATGGTATAAAAGGTATATTGGCTCATAAAGAGTGTTTGAGTGGGATGGTGTAGATCCAAAAGACCCTTGCAATTGCACATGGTTATAGATTGTCTGAATGTATATGGTTTTATTTTGCAAACTAGAACCCTTTGTGCAAGATTCTAAATATTAATTAATGCTACAATAATGTAGCAGTGGCTATAAATGATGATACTCATTTCAACATAAATGAGCTTAGGGGATTTTAAAAACTAAGATGTATGTTGGATTTTAATTATTATCTTTGTCCGATGAAATCATGATAAAATCAATAAAGGAATTAATTGTAATTAATGAGTTGTAATATAAAATAAATCCCTTAGTATTTTAAGCGTAATTAGGGTGTTACATTTTAGTATCATAGATGAAGGTTGCAGCTCTTGGAACACATAATGGCTCATTATGCTAACAAAAATTTTAAATTCTTGTCTAATAGAACACACAAAAATTGGTTAGAATAAAAGGGAATGTTGTGAACAATCAGGTTGTGGGTGCTGAGACTAGTAAGAATGCAGAAACTTGATGAGACATTTGTTATCCTGTAATACAATCGCAACCGCATCCTTGTTATGGAGTAATAGGTAAAGGTTGAGGAAATTGAGATTGAAGTTGAGGTACAACAACATGAGAATCCTAATCCAAATGTTTCTAATCATATCATAAATATTGAAAACATTAATGCAGTTGTTCATAATGTTGCAAATCCAAATCAGCCAATGAAAGTAAGAGCTTGCCTAGAAGTTAAGTTGTCAAAGGAGATAAAGCGTATAAGTCTAGCTAAGTTTGATGGGACAACACTTGGTGATGGAGCTGAAAATTGTCTCAGCAAAATAGAGAAATACTTTGAAATTAGGAATTTATCTAAAGAAATAAAATCTATTAGGCAAGATTATCAGCTCTTAAATGAGGTTTCCTCATAGTGGGACAAATGTAAGGTTGAACTAGGATTTATTACACATGATATAACTTGGGATTAGTTCAATTTTTATTTCATATAACACTAGTTACCGCAGTTGTACTACGATAAGAAAATGTTTGAATTTCAAACCTTGGTTCAAGGTAAATTAATGGTAATAAAATATTGGGAAAAGTTTTAAAATTACTTGAATACGTGCCGCAGTATCAGACGGATGAAAAATTCTAGATATGTAAATTTATTATGGGATTTAACCCGGTCATTGGGGGTGAATTTTATGTCCATGGTCCTCCTACCATGGAAAAAATGTTTGAAAAGGCCATTAGGAAGGAGTAGAAGCTCCAAGACATAGTTTCTCACTAAGATGAGAAGTGGAAGATGAGATATAGCTCACCTTCACCATTTTCACTTGGAAATACATGGGGAAAGAGGTTGAAAATAAAGCTCAAATGGTGGAAATGACACAACTGTAAATTTTAAAATAAATGGACAGGAAAACATTGTTGGTAAGAACAACATGTTTAAAAGGAAAAGACCTTTTTCTATGTGTTTCAAGTATGGTGGTAGTGACCAATAGGCCAAGGATTGTCCCTTGAGGAAAGGAAAATAATCCATAGCAAATAATTTAGGCTGCATTGGAAAACTGACTTTTTGGAAAAGAAGCAACATATGATGAAGCAAATTGTTCTAGATCTAGAATTTGTTGTGGGGAAACTAGCTAGACTACTGGAAAAGTTTGAAAGAAAAAAAAAATAGTGGTTTTCTTGTCTAATTGAATGTTAAAAAAAATGTTTTGAATAACTCATACCAATTTTTTGTTAATTATTATGACATATTTGATATTTTAGATGCTGAAATGACAAGGATTTTGTCATATTTCAGACTATTTAATAAAAAAATTAATAGATAGAAGGCTGTTACAACCAATAAATTTGAATTTACCTATACTAAAATCAGGAAAATTTATAATTTTTTGGACGAAAATGTTGAATTTCCTCCTTATTTGTATGATATTAGTCTGTATTTGATTATTTTGTCTATGCAAGGTTGCGTATGAAATTATGCACATGCACATATTTCCATAGGGAAATATATGCATGTGTGTAGGTTCATACACAGCACCACACCTGCACCCATAACCTTGCGATTGTTAGCTATTTATTGAGTCGTAACTCATTTTTTTGTACTTGTATGAGATTAATTTACTTTGTTGAGTGCAATGGTTTCATAACATTGATGTATTATTTGGTTTTTATGCATGTTTATGATATTTTCTTATTTTATTGATGATTTTCTAATAGTTAGTAAATTTTTATTTGGATGATTATACTTGCTTACTTTTCATGATGATTTTACAATATTGATAAATCAACTACATGGTTGTACTTTGCATATGAGGGTGCTAGGAAATAATGATTAATCATATAACCGTTAACAACAACCTAACATTTTGATAGCACGATAAGAGATAATCATAATAACTGATATCATGTTGCTATATTATGATTTCTAATCATTAACAAATGGCGCTTAACAAATTAAATGTACCTTTTTATAACCAATAATTAATTGGCAATGGAATTATAATTGACAAGGCAATGTGACGGTAACCTATTCGAGCCAACTTAGAATGGCTATAAGAATGGTGATGGTTCATAATGACACAAGTCATTATGCATCCACAACTTTTCCCATAGGGAGTCCAATATGGATCAGTCAGTGTTCTATCATAGGCTTTAGAAGATCATAATTGTTATAAGTTATTAAACTAAAAATTAAATTGTTCTAAACAACGGAAAAGAATCATGATGACTATGTTGAGACAGTTATTGCAATGCCCACAAAAGAGACACACAATACAATAGTAAAAATACCAAAATAATTTTTTTGACTTACATTACTGTATACACGACACCACATGAAATCACTAAGGATAACACACAATGCATGAGATATTTACACAACCATGAACCCACATAGATAACATGAAAACATCTAACGCACAACAATTCCACTTTCCCCAAATCTCAAATTACATACAATGATCCAATACTAAACAATTACAGTTAGGAACCTTCCACGACACATAGTTTTCATGGTTACATATTTATTAAAGTTATTTTTTCATCATTTGACTTTAATTATTTATAGATCACTTAACATGTATTCCTTCCTTCCTCTTAAAACTAGGATGCAATTTTCTTTATTTAATTTAATGTTTTACCTATGATGGTTCCATTTAAAATCTAAATTTTAATAAGAACAATTAAATTTGGTTCAATCTCCATTGTAATAATTTCTATATCTCAATTGTTAGTTCTATGCAACAATTTAAACACGAACAAATACCCTAATGTTGGATCTTATGCCAAGGGTTTTTTTCATAAAAGTTTACTTGATGTTTGGTTTTACCTTCATTATAAAGGAAAAATTGTCATGAAGTTGGGAAATTAATCTTAAGATCTAAAGGAGATTAGGGTCTGATTTCCCTTTCCATGTAATCTTCTATCCATTAGGCATGTCTATTTGTTTTTTTTTGAAGATTTTATCATTCAATGTTTGGTTTGAGTATTTGTTAATATTTAAACGTCATAAATTTTATTTTCCATGTGTTATCTTGAATTTTTAACAACATAAAACAAGGTCTAATAATATTATGAGGAGAACATTGACTGTCCATTTTCCCCTAATTGACACCTCACTTACTCATGATCTTATTATACTTAAGTTATTATTTTTATCTTTCATTAGCATTCTTTTAAACCATATCAAGTTACACAAATATTTCTCAATAATAGGGGTCTCAAGACTCTAGGGGAAGTGATTCCACACCAAACATTTCATTTCACTATCATTAGTCACATAAACACTAAGCACATATTTCACGAGATGACTCTAACTCACCTACACTTCCAAGTGATCTGAAAACGTGTGTTGTATTTTTTTTCACTAGAATAAAAATTTTCAAATATCGTGATTTTATTAACCAATTTTAAGTATTCTAAACTCCAAAAATTGATTAAATTATGATTATTATGCATCCATAGAAGTACAGAAAACTTTTGTAGCAAATAAATAATCAGAACTGAAAAACATTCTAGATAACAAACAAGATTGTTTACGGGGTTCGGAAATTCCTACATCCCCGGGTTCAGATTGAACCGATCCATTAATAATATTGAAATGTAAGTACAATAACTCTTACAAACAACCAATAATGAATCAAAACCTTCAATTGAGCTGATCAATGTCCCAAGAACTCTGAAAAATAACAGAAACTGTCCCAAGAACGATCTGTGACTCCTACAGTGTTTTCACAATGTGATCTCCCTGCAACTATGTTAGAAAAACACCTACAAATGGAGATTTAAAAATATTATATGAAAAAAAATCATATATCTGAGATCAGATCTGAATTCTGAACACTTTTCATGTTTACACCAAGTCACAATTCGGACTAGAAGTGCATTGAAAATCGTGTTTTCCAACTAGCTGTCTTGTAGATCCCTGTTAAAATCTGCATTCAAAGCTTCCAAAAATAGGCTAAAACTCAAAAAAAAGATCAAATCTTATATGGTTTTAATCATCTTATAATTCTCTACATTTCATCTTTTTACTCCGAGGTCCCAATCTGAGCGTAAGGCCTTCAAAAATGGCGTTCCCTGAAACTACCTCCTTATGCTGCTTACACAGACTTGTACCCCTAGTATAAGTTGAAGCGCCCCATTTTATAATCCGCCCAAGCCTCTAGGCGAGTTGGTCAGCGGATTGGTCTAGGGCAGCGGAGGTTATGGGTTCAAAACCTGGCGGCATGTATTAAGGTGGAGTCTATTTTGCATGTGGGTGAGATATCCCACATTGACCGCGTGAATGGAGGGATTAATGCTTATTATAGGCCAAACTGCCCGAACCACATGTGATTTCGGTCACACCTATCACCGTTTTGTTTGACCACATAATAGTGGTGAGCTGGCTGTATTTTAATTTGGATTTTTGTTGTTTGAAATGCCCGTGATATGGGTCGAACTATGTAGTAGGTTTGTTGGCAATATGATAAGGTTTGACCACCGAGTTAAGTGGAAACCGATGCATTGTTGATTGGCCCCAAACGGTTTGTGTTGGTTGTGGTGAGTTCTTGTTGACACTCCGAGTTGCTAGGAAATATGCGGATATGTTGGGAGATAAGGTGGCAATGTTGACTAACCCAAAATCCCGAACACATAAAAAAATGACATGGACGTTAAAATGCCAAATAATTACAAAGGTAATATATGATATTCGACCCAAGCAATATAATGACATTCCAAATGAAATATGGCAATAAATACCACTTTTTGACCCTTGATAGGAAAATCGAACTTGTGGTGGCAAGCCACGTGGTGGCTTGTGGACCCACCACGTTGGTGATAATACCATAGTCCACACGGCGGTCGGGCTCCCCTCCGTAATAAAAGTTGAGCCTCTGGTTCCCGTGTACCATTTTTACGCTCGCCAAAGACCGGTGATCGAAAACCAACAAACAACTCCCTTTTGCCTTTTCGCCATGTGTCGTAGTGCGATTGGTCCATAATTGACTAGTTGACTAGAGTTGACTTTCCCGTTGACCGAACTTTGACCGGACATAACTAGAGCTCCCGATGTCCGTTTGTCGCATTCTCATAGTCGTTGGAAAGATATCGAGATGATCTTCTGCACTAACACAATTTAGGGATGTTTTGGGAACTTTTTAAAAAATTATCCCCTGATCACACCTCCCCACTGAGAAAGGCTTTTTGTCCACAAAAAGTTGTGTATCAACCCACAAAAACATGCTATCTCTTCCTGCATTACACAAACACATACAAGAACCCAAAATAGCATTATAGGTTAAATAAATGCAAATAGTTGATTAGCTAGTCACATAACTGATCAGATAATAACACCCAATTAAGCTAGTGTTCAACTGAAACGCTGCAACCCTGTCAACTCTACGCATAACTGTGAACTGTCATACCCCACTGTAATGCCATCACAAATAACTGACTAGATAATAAGACCCATTCTATTACGGAAAGCTAGTGTTCAACTATCACTTTGTGATACAGCCGATTACCAAAAATTACAATTCCATAACATAGATCAGTATACAAGACATCTAAACTACCCACAATTAGGCTAGTGCCCACTGCCCATCTAAAACTGTAACAACTGCAAGTATTCACCATCAGAATATAATAGACTATCAACGCCCAAAAATAGCTATAGTCAACAACTGAATCAACATGAATATGCCCAAAACACTGTATCGCCATCACAAATAATAAGTCAGATAATAACACCCATCTATAACAGAAGCTAGTGTTCAACTGACACTTTGTGATTATGCTGATTACAACTGCAAGTTTCAAATTTAGACATGCTACTTATGTCTATCCCTGCATAGTGTTTTCAACAATGGAACTACCAGCTAATATGAGAAAACAAAACATGAGTATGATGAACCTATCACTCAAATCTTCTCTTCAACTGTTTCCATTCATTTTCAAAGCTTAAATATCAACTTAGGAACAAATCCTTATCAATCAACAGGAATCCCTAAAATATAGCTCTAAAAAAAAATTTTTGCTTGCCTACTATCAACAATTTACTGTAGTGCAAATATAAAGTTGAGGAGTGTTTTTCCAAACCAATCACTTGGGTTTTTCCATTTTGGTTGTTTTACCTCCCCAGTACCAAAATCAGTTTTAGTTAGGTTTAGCACTATTGGTTTTACAATACTGTTCTTTTTAACAACTTTCCAATTTTGTTGTTTAGGAACAAACCAACAAACCTTAACATCATGACCCTTTCTATTACAATGGGAACAAAATTTAACTTCCCTATTTTTAGGAGTCTTACCCATTTTACCATTCTCAGAACTCTGTCTATGAGAATGATTCCCCTGTTTAGGAGAGGTAACATTCTTTCCATTTCTCGCCTTTCCTTGGTGAGATTGGTCTTTAGCACCTGCCTTATCATTCACAAAAGGCATTAACTTCTTAATCAAATTTTTTCTCTTCCAACAATATGCAACAGAATGATTAGTACCTTCACAAAATGTGCAAGGGAAAGCATATTTCTACCTACCAAAGCTATATTGTTCCAACTAAAAGAGTGTATTAGAAGTTTTAGGATTTAATTTTCCCTTAGTGCTATTTTTAGTGTAAGTGGAAGGATGTGGAATCTGATTACCTTTTTTACCTATTTTCTTACACCTTTCATTGTTCCTCCTGATGGCGGAATCCTGCAATTCTAGTGGTGTAGATCCTTGGTTGTTGGAAGCTTGTCTTCCTTCAGCTGCTTTGGAACTTTCTCCAATTTCCGTTTTCCCACTAGAGTAGCCCAAACCTGAAAACTGAGGCTGATCCTCTACCTGTATTGGGTTAGCATCACCTTGTCCATTTTTACCAAGGCCCGTTCCGTTAAATCCCATCTTAACCATTAGCTTAGACCCAATTCCCTTAGTGTGTTTTTCAAACTGACCCAAAGGAATATCTGAAACTGAATGAGAGGAAGAATTAAAATGTGAACAACTTACAGTGCATTCTGTCATAGTACCTACATCTAATTTGGAAGGAATTTCCTTCTTGTGTTCACCTTGTTGCAGCTTTTCCAAGAGGGCATCCTTGGTCTGTATTTCTTCCTATAACTCTTTAACAAAGCCCATCAACTTCTTGCTCTCTTCAAGCATCTTGTTGACATACTCCTCTTTCTTGGTTATAGAGGATTGTGGCTCAAATTTTAACCACACTATTTCCTCTTCCAAGGAATAAAATTTATCTCTCAAGAAGGAGTTTTCTTCTTGGAATTGGCAGTTTATGGCTTCAAGCTCATCCAGTTGCTCTTGTTTGGATGACTTGCCCATGATTCCCCGTTCCTGCAAATACAACCTGTACTTCTAAAACTGCACACTGCAAAAGAAGATTAACAAGCCCCAAAATTTCTACACACTGAAGACTAAAATCAATATTGAAACTGAATCCAAACACAATTAGAAGCTAATCTGGCAATCTAACTGCTCTAATACCAAACTTGATCTGAAAACGTGTGTTGTATTTTTTTTCACTAGAATAAAAGTTTTCAAAGATCGTGATTTTCTTAACCAATTTTAAGTATTCTAAACTCCACAAATTGATTAAATTTTGATTATTATGCATCCATAGAAGTGCGGAAAACTTGTGTAGCAAATAAATAATCAGAACTGAAAAACATTCCAGATAACAAACAAGATTGTTTACGGGGTTCGGAAATTCCTACGTCCCCGGGTTCAGATTGAACCGATCCATTAATAATATTGAAATTTAAGTACAATAACTCTTACAAACAACCAATAATGAATCAAAACTTTCAATTGAGCTGATCAATGTCCTAAGAACTCTGAAAAATAACAGAAACTGTCCCAAGAACGATCTGTGGCTCCTACAGTGTTTTCACAATGTGATCTACCTGCAACTGTGTTAGAAAAACACCTACAAATGGAGATTTAAAAACATTATATTAAAAAAAATCATATATCTGTGATTATATCTGAATTCTGAACACTTTTCATGTTTACTTCAAGTCACAATTCAGACCAGAAGTGCATTGAAAATCATGTTTTCCAACTAGCTGTCTTGTAGATCCCTGTTAAAATCTACATTCAAAGCTTCCAAAAATAGGCTAAAACTCAAAAAAAAAGATCAAATCTTATATGGTTTGAATCATCTTATAATTCTCTACATTTCATCTTTTACTCCGAGGTCCCAATCTGAGCGTAAGGCCTTCAAAAATGGCGTTCTCTGAAACTACCTCCTTATGCTGCTTACACAGACCTGTACCCCTAGTATAAGTTGAAGCGCCCCTTTTATAATCCGCCCAAGCCTCTAGGTGAGTTTGTCAGTGGATTGGTCTTGGGCAGCGGAGGTTATGGGTTCAAAACCCGGTGGCATGTATTAAGGCGGAGTCTATTTTGCATGTGGGTGAGATATCCCACATTGACCGCATGAATGGAGGGATTAATGCTTATTATAGGCCAAACCGCCCGAACCACATGTGATTTCGGTCACACCTATCACCGTTTTTTTTTACCACATAATAGTGGTGAGCTGGCTGTATTTGAATTTGGATTTGTGTTGTTTTAAATGCCCGTGATATGGGCCGAGCTATATAGTAGGTTTGTTGGCAATATGATAAGGTTTGACCACCAAGTTAAGTGGAAACCAATGCATTGTTGATTGGCCCCAAACGGTTTATGTTGGTTGTGGTGAGTTATTGTTGACACTCCAAGTTGCTAGGAAATATGCAGATATGTTGGGAGATAAGGTGGCAATGTTGACTAAGCCAAAATCCCGAACACATAAAAAAATGACATGGACGTTAAAATGCCAAATAATTACAAAGGTAATATATGATATTCGACCCAAGCAATATAATGACATTCCAAATGAAATATGGAAATAAATACCACTTGTCGACCCTTGATAGGCAAATCGAACTTGTGGTGGCAAGCCACGTGGTGGCTTGTGGACCCACCACGTTGGCGATAATACCATAGTCCACACAGCGGCCGAGCTCCCCTCCGTAATAAAAGTTGAGCCTCTTGTTCCCGTGCACCATTTTTACGCTCGTCGAAGACCGGTGATCGAAAATCAACAAACAACTCCCTTTTGCCTTTTTGCCACGAGTCGCAGTGTCATTGGTCCAATATTGACCAGTTGACCAGAGTTGACTTTCCCGTTGACCGAGCTTTGACCAGACATAACTAGAGCTCCCGATGTCTGTTTGTCGTGTTCTCATAGTCGTTGGAAAGCTCTCGAGATGAAATTCTACACTAACACCATTTAGGGATGTTTTGGGAAATTTTTAAAAAATGATCCCCTGATCACCAAGGGCCTTTTAAGACACTAAAATGAATATTAGGGTAACGTAATTTCATGGTTTCATATATCAATAATATCAAGAGATACTACAATTAATTAGTTCATTTTCTCTCCATACTCTACACCCTACTAAGGTCACAACTAGAGTATTCAAACACCCTTATTCCCCACAATCTTCATGTAACTAAATGTAAATTCGGTATTTCTTTCCAAGATAACACTCTTGTTTGAGAAGGGTTTCAGGGATTCAAACTCAATATTTTCATCTGTAGGTAACTAAAAATATAATATCCCCTTGAGCCATTTACATTCATCTAAAATGGTTTCACTTAATTTGATTCATATTAATGTTTTACATGTCAAGAATTCTTTTTCTCGCAGCGAGATATTTTAAACATGTTACAATAAGGATCTAAAGTTCACTCTTCTCCTAGCACATCATCTCATGGTTACATTTTCACAAACTAAGCATAAATTAAAACTTTGTTATGTTCCACAATTAACTCTCAGTATTTTGATTATAGCAATCCAAACAATAATTGAAGTTGGGTATGGAGTTCATTCATAATCCCAACTTCTCAATATGAATTTCAAGGGTAGTTGACGATATTTACCACCTAAATCCCTTCATTCTAAACAGGTTTGAGTCCAAGAGAGTTTTTCATTGTATTTTAAATCAAATCCTTGAGAGGTACCAACTTAGGGGATCTAAACACCTTATCACGTGCATAGAAAACAATCCTAAGGGGAAGGCCACAACTTAAGATAGTGCTTATCACTTACCGTTCCCATCGGATGGGATTGTGAAAATGTAACTAAGCAGGAATGGTATAAAAATAAATTGGATTTGGGTTCTCATTTTCCTTAAGCTAGGGGTGTCATCGAGTGTAATGATTTAGGCTCACCTTAAAGTTTTAGTTTTCTACATTATGAAGGATCACATGAGAAGAGTGGACATACAAGGTTTTTATACTAAGGTTGACTTTTTTATTCAAATTTCTTTCCTACAATTTAAGGTAAATAATACAATACACAAGAGATTAAATCATAAATTTCACACTAAATCACACTATAAAATATCAATCCATTTCAATTTATTATAACATCCACCCCTTTTCATTACAAGATCCTGAATCAATATAACACCCATGATTAAATGCTTATTTCCCTAAACACCCCAAAAAAATATAACTCGTACTCATTCCAAAATTCAATAATAAACATATCAATATATTTAACAATATTGTTAATATAACCTATACAATTACATTTTTCCAAATAATAGGTTACTATGAAATCACTAATACACTTCGTTATCTATGTGCCTTGGTACCTGTAACCACCGCATGGTCAGCACAACTATTGGCATGGCATCTACTTAAATCTAGCATAATTAACATTTTTAGTTTTTCATTTACATAATCATAATAATCTATACACAACCAGAGAGGATTATAAATATATAATCATTTCATTGCACTTCATTTCTTAATTTAGGGAGGAGAGAGAAAGAGATAGAGAAGGAAGAGGAAAGAGAAAACACTATTTTTCCAAAAGTCAAATTTCTCAAAACAAGCCACAAAATAGAGTTTCATATAGTTATTTATAAGTTTCAATAAGTATTCGCATCGGTTTGTTAACTTGACTGGGGTCCTACGGCCTTCTTTTACATTTTCCTACTAGTTGCAAAAACATCCAATTTTAGATCGGAGGTTAATAAATTGCACTCAAAAATTGTCTTCCAATGGTAAAACTCACAATGGAAAAATTCCTACGTACCCTCATATATACCTATACTTCACAAGATCTGATAGAACTTAGAACTAGTAAGCGGTTTACAATTGGCTACTAGTTTTCCGGGGCCATCAGTCGTAATTGGACTAGTTATAAAAACACCCAAGTTTAGCTCAAGGGATAAGAAACCATGCCCAAAAATGGACTTCCAATGTACTAACACTCAATGAAAAAAATCCTAAATGCTCTCATATATATTTAGAATCCACTGGATTCGACGGAACTGATAACCAGCAAATGGGTTACAAATAAAGACTAGTTTGACCTAGTCAAACCGTGACTAGAGGCCTACAAGACCCCTTTGCAAAACTAGATAGTAATTTTTTTCCCCTAGATTGAGGGTTGTAGGAATTTTTCAAGTAAATATAATAGAGGTTTACGAAGACGGATAAGCATTTCTTCATTCAAGGTCAAAACGGAAATCCAAAATAGAAGCCAACTTTTAACTTTAACTAGCTACCTAACGCATCAAATAGGGTCAGCATGGCTCCTAATGTGCTACGTAAAATGATAAAATGATTGATTTAGGGTGTTATAAGAGTTGTTAATGCATCTCACGAGGGAAAGGAACAAGAAAAAACCTTGATCGTTAGGTTTGGAGTTTCAGAGAGGTATTTCACATGTCAATGAAAATCGTGATTTACTAACTTTTGCAACGAAATGAGTTATAGGTTTAAAAGGGGACTGAAACGTAGATCGTCAAATTGAGAGGTTATAGGTATCTAATTGGGTTACTTAAATTTCCAAAACATCTCAGTGGTTTCTAAGAGTATGGTTGGCATCCAAAATTTATTTGGGTTTCGTAAGTCGCGAGGTAAAAATTTATTGTTTTGCACCACAAATTCACTTTAAATAACCAAGAGTATATTTTATTTCAAGGGTTTAAAATTTATATTATGTTGCTAATGAATAACTAAAAGTATTAAAGTTATGAAAGACAAGGTAGAAGGCCATGCCCATAGGAAGTGAAAATGGTCAAGGTTGTGGAGCTTGATCCCGCATCTGCACCAAACATTTTTCCAAATAGTTTGTGAGCCTACTCCTGGATCCCCTCCATTCAATGTTCCAACAAGAGATAATAAACCATACACATGCCTTTCGATTGTAGGCTATTTGTGAAGATTTCAGTATTAAGAGATGGCTAAGCTAAATGTGAGATGCTTTGTGGGACATCTTTTCTCTGAATCTAGACACTTATTTTAACCCAAGGTCCTTTCAAATAATCCCATTTTCTGTAGACCTTGCAATTAACATTCTCCATGAGATCAGGTATCTCTCTCAGGAATTAGTATCATAGGTATCTTACCTAGTGTAAGCACCCACATCTTTCCTTCATGTCTCTAAAATTGATTTCCACCACCTCAGAAAAAAGAATCCCCCCTTTTTTTCTCATGTATGGAACGGGCTGAAAGTGTGTTGGGGGTTGTGGAGGATGGATTTGAACATGCTAAAGGAATTTACTTCAAATCCTAGTAGGATTCTTTTACATCCACATTTTACATACATGTCTACCATGGTACTGCAACTACAAATTTTGCAAGACTTTGTGGGGGAGCGTTAGCAAGGTGAATATATTTAACACATGTTGGCTACATTTGATGGAGGTTTGTAAATCCTGAATAAAAATTCCTTTTATTTCCTTATACGTTGCTATGCACTACTCTAATATCCCATTTAAAGTGGTTGATAATGGAAAATGAGAGGGTTTCACGCAAAGGAAGAGTGAAAAAGAAAAATCTTGCAGAGACATAAGTGGGATAGTAGGAAAGGGAACTTCCGATGTCTTAATCAATACAACCACTAATCGAAATAAAATATAAAGAGAAGGAAAGTGAAGTAGTAGCTGTTGTTTACCCCAAGAATGGAACTGAAAATTTTATAGTGCACATAGCATAGGTGTTAGGAAGAAGGAGAAGAAAAATCATTACAGCTAGACATTATGCCTAAATGAAGTGCATCCTAATCCTCAATCTTTTTCTTCTTCTTCTACATACAACAACAAAATAGTGGTAGGTAGTGGTTTTCTTTCCTCTCAAATAAATTAAACATGCCTCAGATGCAGATACACTCCCAGATCAATCAAATTTTATATATAAAAATGAGGGGATGTCCGGGTTACAGATTTATCTCTGTGTGAAGGACTGATCTATCCCACAATAGAACAAAATTTAGGACAAATATTAGTGTGAGATCTATTTAGCATAGTTCCCTATAACGTTATGTTTATTTCATGATGAGATTACAAAGCTCTTCTTTACCATTGTTAGTAGAGAAGAGCTCTGACTTCTGCACTCACTATAACTATCCAATTAATGTTAAATTTATAATGTTAACTTGGGTCCCCACGTGGTCAATGCCTATGTATCTCGACTAAGGTGTTTGTATTATTATGCAATGAAAATGACAGGTCTGAAGGCCATTTAGGATTCCCATGCCCTATTTCACACTCTTTCCACACGCCATACTGCTCGCACGTCCCCATCCCACATATGTACATCAATTCTCCTGACACCAAACCGGCTTCCTCTAGCACACATAGTTTTTTATTTAATTTATCACTATTATTTTAAATCATTTATTTCATCTCATTTACTTTGATAAAAAATCTAGTTTATTATTAAAATAATTTGATATATTTAACTATAATTATTATTATTTTATATTTATTTATCTCATTTTGGTTACATTAAAAATATATTAAAACAATTTAGTGTATCTAACTATTAATATTACTATCATTATAATTATTATTATCTCGTAAATGATTTAATGAGTGACCCTGAAACCAAAACCCAAATATTTAAGATTTCACTCATGAAACTCGAGGCTAGAGGGGCACTACAGTGATGCGATGAAAAGAGGACAAATTTCATAGAATTTTTTGAAGTCTCAGAACTGTCTTTCTAATGCCAAATAACTATGGCCATAGTAGTGCAAATAATTGATTGCATTGTCTATTCACCATGTCCTCTTGTTTAAAGTGTTTAGATTTGGATGGATGTTACAGCAGTGACTTTCTAGTTGACACTAAGAAGACTCACATGTTCTCTTAGCATATAATAAGGATTAACCAAATGGTATATAAGGTATATTGGCTTGTTTTGTCATGCAAATGTGCAACAAGGAAATTGACAATTTCAAAGCATGACAGTTATACCCCTGTACCAAAATTTTCATGTTTTATCATTCCGAGGTGCCCCAAGTCCTCCCAGTCAGTCCAGTAATCTCCTAATTGGTGTTAATTAATTCCCCTAGGTGATTTAGGAAAGTCAAATCAACCCCCTAGGTGATTTTAGGATTTCATTGAAAATTGTAAGCTTCGGGCAGCTGTGGGAAGGGCTATCGTTGGCCTTCCTAGGACTAGAGAAACCCCTATCCAAAAACATCCAAAACATACCTTTAGACATAAAGGTTGGAAGTCAAATCCATAAAGGTCAGGGACATAAAGGTTGGAAAAATTCACATATCCCCCATAATACCTCTGGACCCTCATGCAACCTCCAAGATCATCAATTCAACCCCCAGGTATTTGTCAAGCCTTCATTCGCAACCGTCGGATCTCTGCCACATGTCATCACCTTGCTCACCATTGAATTTGATGTCCCTCACATTCCTTTAAGGTGAGGGACATCAAACATGGAAAAATTTTCCCATCCCCTAAGGATACTTCTGGTCACCCATGTGACCAGCTTCCAACCCCTTAGTGTTTTAAAGCTACTTTTTTGGCTTTAATCCCCTGCCGTTGGATCTCCACCACATGTCACCTCCTTGCTTTCCATGGAATTTTATGTCCATCATGTACCTTTGAGGTGAGGGACATCAGGGACATGAAAATTCACCTATCTCCCATTTGTGCTTTATTTCAAAATTTTAAAAAACACACCTACTTCCCACTTCTGACATCTAACATTCTTGTGCACAGACATATTTGCAAACTCCCTCTACAACTTCCTACCACCACTCCACCATTGTCAAATATCAAACCAGCTCCACCAAAGAAATAAAATCCATTTCCCATGGAAATATGCAGGTTTGAGAAGAATATTTCATCAAGCTAAGGAGAAGAAACGAAGAACAAAGAAGAAGTACAGTGGAAATCCCCATTGTTATGAAATCAAAATTTGAAGAAATATTGCAAAAAAATACACGGATTGACGAACCATTTTTTTATGTTCATTCCTCTATCCAAAAACATCCAAAACATACCTTCACACTCTCCTCTCACACCATAAAACATTCACAACAAAGAAATCCTCTTTCCATCCCAACGGAGAAAAAAGCTTGATTTCTCGTCAAACCGACAGTCGGATCGAAACAAGATTTCACCGAAAGTACAAGAAGAAAAAACCCATATCAAAAATTTAAATTTTTTCGTGAATGGAGGATAAAACCAGACCCGCAATTTTCAAGGTCCATTAATGGTTGTCGTGCCTATAAGCACTGCCAGGTCAAAAAATGAAAATTTTAAAATCTCCTAAATTGTTGATCGGGTAAGCATAAAAATTCAGAGGGGTGATATTGGGAAAAAAACCATATCAGAAAACTTTTTTCCACATCAATCCAACCTCTATAATCCCACTTTCTAAAAATAGCAGGTCTTCTCCATAGGGGACTGTTATTTTGGGAAAGTAATCAACAAAAGACTTGTGAAGGAGACGTTGTACACAGAAGATGCACTGCATATGGGAATTCATCAAAACGGGAATTATGGTCCAATTGTGGCACTTACTAAAAATAGTAAGTGGTCCCATGAGCACCTACTAAAAATAGAAAGTTGATCCAGAAGGTGAGAGAAACATAGGGAGAAGAGAAAATCAAAGTTGCAAGATCGAGTTGAGGTTCGAGGGAGTTGCTTTTTCATATTTTCTAAAAATAGTAAGTTTCTCTTTCTAAAGAAAACGTGAAGCATAAGTGGACAGGACAGAAGCTAGCACAACCCTTCACTTCCAAGAATGAGATAAAAGATAGTGATGTCTCATGCATGGACCTAAATGACCTAAGAACTCGTATGGCATCCAAGGAACGAGGAAAGATCAAAGATCATATATTCACAAGTGGATTGTTTCACCGTCGTAGGACACTCAGTGTCTGTGCAAAGTCTTGAGTTGGTCCTAGTCTGCTCTCACCACTATGAGCCCAAAACATGAACCATTTGAGCTGAAAATGGTGCAGTGATGGTGGTCATTCAGTTCTAGAACCATATCCCTCTCTCTGAAAATCCTAACATCACCCAGAATGGTCATCATCTCAAAGGACATGGCCTTGCATGATTAGGAAATGATGGATGCATATGTACAAGGGGTATCACTTGGTTCATGGTTAAAAATAGGAAGAAATCCCTCAAGGATGCTCAATAACCTTCCAAGGTGTGAATTTCAAGAAGGATATTTAGATGTCGTCACTCTCCTCAGTAGATTTATGAGTGAACTAAGCATAAGAGACTTCCAAGACTGGATGGACCTTTTCATCTTGACATTGACAAAAGGAAAAAAGAGAATTGACTGGGGGTAGATCATCATTGAAAAAATCCATCTACAACTACTCTAGGTACCCATAACGAAGAAGTTCCACATGACTTCTTACTTGGTCTATCTCCTCACTAGCTCAAGATCATTCAAAGGATTGGCTCTCATGCAAAACATTGTTGCCAAGGTGCCTGCGTTCAAGAAGCTTCCATAATTAGTAATGGAGGAAATCCGTAGGAATTTCACTCACATGTATGATGCATTCATAATATATGTGGTCTGAAGATTAGAAGGGGATCTAGAAGCTAGGATGTCACCACAAATGGCATCCTTGATCAAGAAATATGGATCTTATTTCATATAATTCTCAACCTTCTTCTACCTGGGAGTTGTTGGCTTCGACCAAGCTCTGCTAAGGCTACCCAAGTACCTTAGTGACCAAATTTTATTATTCGAGCTCTGCAAGCATATTATTCAAGTGAGTAACAGGCTTAGAAGCAGGAGGAAGAAGTTGATTTCATTTCCTATCTCTCTCGGGGTATTCACGTGCAAGAGCTCAACTAACGCATCTCATCTAGAGGCCACTTTCATACATATGACTTTTCATTCCTACATTGCTAGGTATAATTTTGAAATCTGAGAAGATCGTAACTCTTTCTATGTCCCATAATTACAACATGAGACACAAGTTGAGGACTACTGGGCCAATTGTGCTAATGAATTTGAAGTAGGTGAAAAGGACCATATGAGGATGACAATCAATGAGATGAAGACATTTGAGTTCTCTTGGTATGAAGATATTTTGCATGATGATGGGACAAAGATGTATGATCTTAAGTACGTGGCAGTCAAGATGTTCCCTTTTCCTCTATTCAACTGGTATGTTTGTGAATCAGGGGATATAAAGAGAAAACTGAGAAAGTGGTAAGGAGAATGAGAAATTGGTTTCAGAAATAAGAGAACCATGATCATCTAGTAATGAGGAATTCCTCCAAGTCAGAAGTAAGCCTCCCATCAGTCATCTTCAAAATTCATAGAGGTGACTTCCAGTTCTAAACACTTCAAGAGCAAGTTCAAAAAGGAAGGCCATAGAGTTGGAAGCTTCTCCTCACGAGAAGACACCAAAGAAAATCTAGGGTAGAAGAAGACTCATTTACATCACTACAAGAGGAAGACTTGATCACAGAAATGTTGGAATAAAATCCAGTGGTAGAAACACAAGTGGATGAAGAACATGTGGTTCAAGACCCAGTCTTCGAGCCACCACAAGAGGTTTCACCTCTTGTTGACACCCATACCTCTCTCATTTAGGATTTTCCTCCTCCTCTAGAACAAGGAACTGGTTGGTGCACCTATCATTGAGTTCGAATCCGATGAGATGTTTCCTTGGATGCAAGAAATGATTGTCCCTAACACCTACACTATGTAATGAGTGGCAGCCCCTGATCTATCAGTGATTATCTCATTGGCTAAAGAAAAAAGATCAAGAAAGCTCACACATACAACCTCATAGTTCTATAGTGGGAAACGGGTAATCAATACATTGAAGTATTTTGGCCGAAGGTAATCAAGCCAATGGATGAGATGACAGCTGGCCGACTATGAGATGAGCATGATCCAACTAGGACCATAAACTCATGAAGGGGATTTGCACATGTATCAACAATATTTTACTCGCATGGTGGCAAGCAATAAGGAGTATAAGAATAAGATTGATGAACTAAAGGAGCAATTACAAACTCTGTCATTCTATGTGCAACATCTAGTTGATCCTAATTCCATGACAATCCCCATTGAGGAAGTTGTGCCCATCAGTAGCTTTGATCTAGAGTCCATCAGGAAGACACACGAGTTCACAATGCAAGGGAGAAAAAATAATGAATGGATTAACTCAATTTCTGAAAATGGGAAGTCAGTGATCCAAGAAATGGTCAAAATCTTTTCTTACATGTGTGTGACATCAAATAGGACACGGGCACTCAGAGAGGAATTGAGAAAGAAAGGGACTATTGGGAACCTTTGGGTCCAAGAGTAGATGAAATGAGAAACACTCATCGCTAGAAGGTTATCAACATGAAGATTTTTGAAACTCCTACATAAGACTTGTCATGTGTATGGGTGAGGGCCTTGGCAATCAGGTTTGAGGAAATCAATCAGGACATCACAAAGCTGGAGGAAAAAGAGGAACAAGCATATAAATTGCAGGATAGTCTAAATCAAAAAACTCATAAACTTGGATACCTGTAATGGGTGAGGATACAATTGTTGATGATTTGATTGGTCCATTTGAAGAATACATCAAGAAAGAGGTAGGTAACCTATCGTCCTTCATGAAGGATACCCTTGATTTCCTCTCAAATATTTGGGAAGTGCACTTATTACACTTATTGCAAAGAAACATTCATCATGGTTCGTTGGAAGTGTAAATACATCAATAGTGTGGTTGATAGATGGACAAATACCTTGGGCTACATTCGTATTCCTCATGCCGACAAAGTGGAACCTGTAGTAACTCATTTCTATAAAGAGCTTGGAGGAATAGGGGCCTTCTCAGGAGCATGAAGTGGAAACCAGTCAGGGAGTGAAATCAAATCCACTACAGCAACTCATTCTTATTCTTTCTCCCTTCTTCTTCTTCCTCTTCTTTCTCTCTCTCTTCTCTTCCCACTCAATGCTCTCTGTCTCTCATCAATGTTGTATTTTTGCATTGAGGTTTGCACTTTTTAATATAACTTTAGGTGACTTTAGAAACATAATGTAAAATTTAATTCACCTTGATTTTATAAAAGGGACTTAAATATTTAAGTGGGAATATGAAAAAGTCTAAAGTTAAATTAAAGTATTTGAAAAGTCACCGGGAAGATGAAGAGTTGACTTCTCTTCTTTAAATTGTAACCAAATCCTCATTTTAACTTATTCTTAGACAACTTCTTAGAATTCTTAGATATTGGATTTGTTTTTGGCAAATTCATGAGAGAAATTTCCTTGTGAAGAGAGAAAAGAGATAGAAAATTTCTTCCATTTTCCCTACTCAAAAATGTCTTATATTTCTATGTTATGTACAATTTATTCTTGAGCTTCAATAAAGGAAGAAGGAATTTTAGCCTTTTTGAATCAAGAGTTTAGTGGTACTTTGTGCTCATTAAATGTTATTTGGTCTTGTTGTTGTTATGTAGATTTGTTTTCTTCTAAATTTAATTGCATGTAATGAAATTTCTAGCTAGTGTATGCAAGTCTCTGATTTTACTACTTGCAGCATTAGTTTCTCTTTTCTAAATTTCTCACTCCCTTTCCTGCCTTCCTAGAAAATCACTCTCTTGTAGATATATGCAAGTTTATTTCCGCGTAGGGTCAGTGGAGTGCCCCTATTGGATCCCCGAATGAAAGGCTACTAGGATAAAACTCACTTTTTTTACTCACACATGCACTTACATCAGTTTCATCAGTTAAGTATAGGGACTTATACTCCCAGAGTATTGGCAAGATAGCCACTAATTTTTCCCTGAAAAATTTTCCTCGCCAACACATATTTATCTATCTTGTTGCTTGTGTCAAACATATACTTTAGAATTTATTTATCATACATGAATGTGCAATAAGGGTTAATACCAAATTCCATTTTTGTTCAATCACTTCGATGGCCACATTATTCTAAAAGAGGTTCATAGAGATGTGATTTTGTTGATCCTAATGGATAATAGAGGGATAAACTATGTCAATGGTGTGAATAGATATGTTTTCAAGGAAGAAGGTGGTTTCAGCAAGGTCTTTAAAAATACTATCTGTGGAACCTATCTCAACTTCGGAATTTGTGTCCTCTTCACTAGTCATTATATCAGATATTCTAGGGCCTCTTTTCAAATTCTTCATAACCTAAACCATAATGATATATATTATCTTAATAAATTATAGGTTTAAGATGACCTTGTTCTTGTGGTCCAATTCCTTTTCCTTTCCAATTCATATTTTTTTATCATCTTATGAGCTTTGACGTAATATGTGGATTCAAATAAATCAACCATTTGATCATCGTATAACTAAGATCCATTAGAACCATGAACGTGTTCATCCTCTAAGTATTTGTGCTCTCCAAAGATTGTTAACATGGTGGTAAATGGGAGATTATTTTTAATGGGGAACATTGGGTCATCCATAGTTGTGTGGGGACAACAGAATCTTGACAACATGAAAACAATTTTCTAGATTATACTCACCAAGACCCTTATGGGAAAATTTTAGTTCAGAGGGTGACCCAGATGTAGATGGTTGTGAGTTATATGTAAAAGGTTGTAATAAAAAATGTTTGTCAATGTCAATTTGATTATCAAAAACTGCAATAACACGAGGCTCAGTGGATCTGTCTACAGAAGGAAAGTAATTAGCATTTTTATCCCTGATATCTAGGAACTTATAATATTCAAAAGGTTCTGAATCTATAAGAAAGGTAGACTCATTACCATTATGTGGAAAATTTTACACATTGATGGAAGGTGGAAGGTATGGATTTCATCACGTGTATCCAAGGTTGATGTAAGAGGATAATATATGAAGTTTCGACATCACCAACATGGTAGAGGGTTTTTGAAAGAGGGTTTAAAACCGGCAAGCGAGGATCATGAGGGAAGACATGCACATCAACAAACGTGTGAATGGCAGTGTGAAGAGATCTTGGGAGGAGTGAGCATCAACCGAATGTGCATGCAAAGATTTGAAACATGGAAAGAACCTTGGTTAAGTCATAAAACTATCCTCTATCTCATAGATCAAAAGACATGTACATATAGGAGGTGAATGAGTAACCCCCAGTGCTGCAATCATGACAACTCGAGTAGAGAGGGGGAGTTACATTCCCAGAATAGAAGTGTAACTCCTAATAATGCATATGACACACTGACGCCTTGATGCATAAGGGAATCTCATAATGACCCCTAAATGACACATGGACCTACGATCTCACCTAAGTGAGATGAATAACCTAATAATGTGGAAAATAACACACACCAACACCCCCCCTTCATCATAACTTAAGATGAGGTGGAAAGTCAGAAATGAGAAACAGGTCCCGGCACAAAGCTTGATGAGGTACCCATGTATAAGAAAAACATCCGAAGTAGTGAAGGAAAACCCAGTGGGAAACACATCCACCACAAGAGAAAAAAACACTCTCTAATCTAAGAAAGATGTTAAATATGGGTCCCAACTCATAGATGAGCCCAACAAGGTACCCATGTACAAAGAGGTAATCTCTCGAAAGAAGAAGAAGAGAGAAGAAGAGGGAGACGAGATGAATGTAGAAGATGTCATGGATGGATCTGAAATCTACAACTCTAGGAAGTCTCCTAGAAGAATATCGATGACAATATCCTCTACCTCTGGACTGAAGAAGAGCCACCTGCAACGAACTATGTGCCTGCCCTTAGGAAGGACATAAATGACGTGCTGGAAGTCCACCCACTCCATAAAGGAAACTGAAGGCAACAACACGAAGAACTCTGAGTTTGGTGCACTGAAGTGTGACATAGGTTTAGCGAGTGAGTTCTAAGGAACCGAAGGTAATGCCACATTTTCATAGAACTATTAGAGCGTGAAAAAATAGGAACACCTGTAGAAAGGATGTCCAAGTGATGTGAAGGGAAAAAAACATCCTCCACAATAGAAAATGGATCCACAACTGAGGGTGGATCAATGAAGGTCTCCATAAAAGTGGAAGTGGTAAGAATCCCAGAAGGGGAACTCCTAACAACGGAGATGATGAAATCGTTTGAAACACCTGTAAATGGATGAGGAACTTGTAGAGCATAAGAAGTAGACTCTGTGAAAAGATGACTAAGGTCAGGTATATACTTGTCCCAATGAGGGGGCTCAACAAACAGAAGAGTGATGTCAGATAGGTATGAGTCATCCAATGAAGGTAGAGGAGTGAAGTGGGCCTCACACACTGGAAGTGGAAAAGAGGCTGGTGTAATGACTGGTATGAGGCTGAGTAGGAGTCTGCTTGATATCTGATGAGATGTGGGATGTGGAAACACTCTCTGGAATAGTGAGAGAAAGAGGAGAAGAGTGCTTTGTAGTACTCTCGACATCAGAACTGGGTGCACAATTCTCATCATCAGAAGTATAGTCAAGTGAGTCTATGTCAACAAAAATTCCATCACACAAAGAAATGGAGGAGATAATTGAATCAACAGCAGCAATAATGGCAGCACTATGTGAAGGGTCTCCATAGAGGGACTGAAGAATGCTCCAGACACGGTGAGGTGGATCTGAGTCTGCCACGTGAAACCAGAGAGATCTAGAGACATGCGTCATCATGTGACCAAAGACATGGTCACAAGTGTCAAGGAAGTCCTCTAGATTATGATGATCAGTGGGTGCAGGAACTGGCCCAACCAAGAAGTGTAAAAGACCCTTGTGGGTGAAGTAACATTCCATGGAAGCATGCCAAGCTGAATAGTTCCCTCTCTCGGTGAGAAGTGGTGGAGGATGTAAAGTGATTCCTACGATGCTCAAGTCTAGAAAGAGTAGTCTCCATGATGAAATATGCAAAGAGTGCAAGATGCACAAAAGCAAGACGTCAGACTTGACCTGATAATGCATCTACATGTGTGAAAACCCAAGAGTACAGTCAACCCCCCAGAATGTGGAACTTTATAAAGTAGTGCATTTACAAAATTGATAATGTCATCACATAATGTGTGAAAAATCATGCAACTTTGATTAAATAAGCGCTCAAAAATGAGTAGCGAGTCAAAAGTTATGGCATAAATACGATTCTTGCAATTGATGGAAAATAGTCAATAAACGCTACAAACTGATTTAAAAAGTGCACAAAATGGGTGCAAAGGGTATCGTGTGGGTACTCGTTAGAAATGACATCAAATTTTAGGCATAGTTTGTTTTCACTTGCAAGGGGGGATTAGCCTCCTACCAACCCCAGACCTTTCCTTCTGCCTTCGACGCTCTTAGGAAGGGATTCAATTACAAGCAAAAACAACCTAAAACCCAAATTTTAAAATGTTACAATTCCATGAAAATGTTTTTGCCTTAAAAAATTTAAAAAGTGGGATTATTTTAACCTTAAAAACAATTCTAAAAGGGAGTAAAGGACCCATGTGGACTGATCTATAGTCCAGCCACGTGTCAGAGGTGGTTCCATGTGATGTGTGAACAGTCGAAAGTGTATGTGAAACTGTCAAACACATTGATGCCTCACAGGTATGCACAGTAGTGAAATGGTTGCAGAAACTGTCAGACAAAGCTCAGGGTAGAGACGTGATGAAGCAAATCCACGTGTTGGCTAGGAGCTAGGCTGTAACCATTGAGCTAGGTTGAAACAACCCTGAAGAGCTATGTGCCGGAGTGGATCTGACATGAAGGCCTGAACCAAAAAATTGACACTTGCGAGAAAAAATGAGAGCCATTACAAAATCCCACGGTCTCCACGGCAATGAAATCATCGACGCAATAGACCAGTGCAAAGTACACGTTCCAAAAGAAATAGGTAATAATGGGCCAAAAGAGAAGAGGTTGAGGGAGCCGTTGGAGGGGTCATGCCAAGAGCTACGCTGGAGAGGTGTTGCACTAGTGAGTCACATGAATCGACTGAGCTGCAATGGTGAAACTAAGTCAAACCAGAGACATCTAGCATGGATTCCTTTGAATGAAAGATCCAAATGATGTAGGTTGGTTTGTAATGTTCATGGAACAGGGATCCAGACCAAGTTGCACTGCCCAGACAGAGAACTAGGGAGTGTACAAACTGATGCAAGGCAGTGTTTGAGTCGACCAATTTAGATACAAGGATTAATGCAAACACAAGACCCAATCTATGTAGACTGTACGTGGGTAGAGTGTAAAGGGCCACAACTAGCTTATCCTTCCAACAAGTTATCCTGGTAGAGGATGTTGATGCGAAACCGGTGAGCTACCAATACAAATGCAAAATTTCAAGGAATAACATTGAGCATCAACAATGAGGGAGAAGGGATCAATGCAATGCAATGGCAGCCTAACCAAAAAATGCCAAGATGAAGGCAAGTAAGAGAAGATGAGTTGAATATGTGCAGAGTCAATTCAACCAAGGTGAATGTCACGAGCGGTCGAAGACTGCAACTCGAAATACAATTCGATGTAAAGGCGAACAACCACATGGACTTGCCGAGTTAAAACTGTATAAGACGAGTTGGAGAAGAGCGAGCTGGTGGGCAGCTTGGTTCCCAGCTTGGCGATCTGGGGCTGAGCTAGCCCTTTAAAGGAAGAAAACAAACTTCTGAAACTCTCAAAACTAGTACTAGAAAAACTCTAATCTGCAACCTCATACTGTAGTAGACCTCTATAACACACACCATAATGCATGCAAAGATGCAAACCATTAAACCCCAAAAATGAAACCACGAACACTTGAAAATCAAACAAAGGTATGAAGCCCGAATCAGTGCAAGTAGAGCATGATTGGAATTTTCATTACAATGCACGCAACGAGAACTGGATATCACGTCGGAAGCTGGAAAATACACAAGCAACACCAAGGAGTGCACAAATCCACAAGATTTTCTCTGATACCATGAAAGAGGGTTTAAAACCCGCAAGTAAGGATCATGAGGGACGATGTGCACATCAACAGACATGTGAACGATAGCATGAAGAGATCTCGGGAGGAGTGAGCATCAACCAAATGTGCATGCAAATATTTGAAACATGGGCATAACCTGGTTAAGCCATAAAACTCTTCTCTATCTCATAGATCAAAAGACATGTACATATAGGAGGTGCTGAGTAACCCCCAGTGCTGCAATCATGACAACTCGTGTAGAGAGGGGGAGTTACATTTCAAGAATAGAAGTGTAACTCCTAATGACGCATATGATGCACTGATGCACTGACATGTAATGGAATCTCATAATGAACCCTAAATGACACATGGACCTACAATCTCACCTAAGTGAGATGACTCACCTAATGATGTGGAAAATAACACACACCAACACTATCCACATGGAAATGGATAGGCCGAATCAAGCAACAAGAACATCATAACCATCATCCGTAAGCTCGTAGATGAAAAATAAAGGAATTGGCAAAAAAAATTGTATGATGCATTGTGGGCGGAAAGGATCACTCCCAAGAAGGAAATAGGTATGTTACCATTCCATTTTTTGTATGGAGTTGAAGTGGAAATTCCATTCATAGTTGAGATGTCAGCTCTCAAGTTGCTCTAAGGAATAGAAGACAAACAGTACAAGGATTCCATTGACAAGAGGATCCTCTTTCTTGAGAAGCCAGAATAAAATAGATTCTAAGTGGTGGACCATATCAAAGAACACCAATTGAAATTAAAGAAGATCTTTGAAAAGAAAGTGAAAGTGAGAGAATTCAAAGTTGGAGACCTCGTCCTGCTATGGGACAAGAGAAGGGAACAAAAAGGAAGCCATGGAAATTTTTATTAATTATGGCTCGGCCCATGCCAAGTTCGTGAAGCTTGCAGCTAGAATTTTTTTCTACTCTCATATTTGGATGGAACGCCACTTAATTGCCTCACAGTGGGAAATACCTGAAATTGTATCATCAGTGAAAGTTGTTTATCCCCTACCCTATACCATAGGTGATTGCTAGGTGTGTTTCCCTTTCTATTGTGTTGGTGCTCAAATTAATCTCACCCCTTTTTGTTTAAAATTTTCCTTTGACATTTGTTGTGTTTTTTTTCTTCCCGTGAGGGGTACAAGTTCGAAAGGTTATAGTCATTGATTTAATTCTTTTGATTCTCTTGTTTGTTGGTTATTTTTCCTCTTTTATGTCAAGGATCATGTTTGGATATGTATTACTTTTGAAATCCCTTCCAAAAAAAATGATCATGAATCAGGTCTAAAAATTAGGAAAAATTACTTGTGTGAAGTGTTACTAGATCATGTTACTAATTTTGTATTTAGTTCCACCGCTTAGTGATACATGGCATATTCTTGATTGCTTTTGGTATGGTGGATTTGAGTCACAAATTAATAATTTTCTATTGCCATCAAAAAATTAAAAGTAGGTCTCGTGGCCCGACGAATATTCCTCCGAAGATTTGTAATCAGAAAATGCACAAACACAAATTATTCCACCCCTGAAGGAGTACACTTATCAAAAATAGGATAGATGTGGGGAATCGGGGCATGGTTGTATTTTCACACACTAAGGTAATAAAGTATAAAATTTCAAATAAGATCCAGAAACTCACAAAAGACATGTGGCTCTTTCTTATGCAAGGAGTGGGAAGGCGGGTCATTGGAGAAAATTGATATTTTTGGTTTAATTTAAAAAGGAAAAAAAGTTTCAGAAAGCACCCACAATTTCACTATTATTTAGATGTGACCATGTGTCAAGCTCAAGATGAAATTCAAAGGCAGATAACCGGGTCAAATGACTAAAAGTGTATGTGCTTTGAAACATGGAAAAAATACAAAGAATCTCCCTAAACCTACATTGGCATAAGACTTTTCCACATGGATGACTCACTTTTAAAATTGGGAAAAGTGGAATGAATGGACATGAAGCAACACATTAATTTATGTTGTCATAATGCATTTTGAACAAATCAGGGACTATTTTAAAGTTTTCAAATGCCTTGATCAATTTGCTATCAATTTTTGAGATATTTTGCCATTGTTAGTAATTTTCATCAAGAAATAGTGAGAAATTGATCGTGGAGCTCGAATTAGGAATTACATAGTGAAAAGATTTCAAATTAAGGTTTAATTACTCAAATATTCTTAGGAAAATTGGTAAGAACTAAGAAACTCATGTACTTTTCTTTTGTTGGCAAGAAAATTAGAAGTAAAGCTAGGGTATTTTAAGATGAAGACCATGCCATATTTGTTCTCAGTTGCATCTAGAATCACGAGTGATTTAGATAGAATCATAGACACTGACCTAATGAATGCCAACTTAAAATATTTTCTTCAGATATTGAGTAGCTCTAATAAGAGCAAGTCTATGAAAGTAATTCAAGATGGCCACATCACTTTAGATGGTGCTATTCCACCATCAATACATTGCCTAAAATTGGTATGGCATTGCGTAATGAACTATGACCCAAAAAAGGTAAGTGCTAGATGGAATTGGTGATGCAGTGTTGACTTTGATGCCTACAACTATCAAAATAATGGTCAAGTTACCTGTAATAAAAAATCTAATAACCTTGGGTATCAAGTTAACCTTACGATATTATGAGGAAAAGAAAAAATATTATGCTAAGCTCATAAATACAAAATTGATTCTAGTAGAGAAAAATGAAACAAATTGAATCCCTAAAATAATGGTTAGGGAATAATTTATTGAAGAGGCTAAGGATGTTATTATATACTTAATTCAAATGGCTGGGTTGGAGACTGTGAATGAGTTCAAGGAATGGATGTGCACATACATGTGGATAATTTTTGAAAGGAAGGGGAGCACTTGTTGGGCTAATTTCATTGTGAAATCACTTCATAGCCACATGGTTACCTTGGAAGTAAAAATAGAGATGGGTGATACCTCAAAGTTGGAATTTTACATGATGACTTACCTGATTCACAATGCACATGAGATAGGAACTTCCCTAGCCTTTTGACACATGTTGATTTTAAACAATATCAAATGCATGATATTTTCCCCCAATTGTAGCTGGTTATTTTGAGTGGCAATGTTAGATTGGTTAATGATGCCTTCTTTACACCAATAATATGTCTTTCCAAACCATAATGGGAGCAATATAGGATTTTTGAGTAGCCTAGACAAGTGATTATGGAATATGGGTGTTATTTCATTCAGTACAAGAAATTCACATATATAAGAATTAGTGGTTTTGAAGGTAAGCCATATAAGTTACCCAGGTATTTAGATGATAAAATGACTTTGTGTGAATTGGTGAGGCAATTAACACCGGTTCAAAAATTGATTTTTGGGAAACATAAGAAAAATATTAAGTTACCCATCAGAATTAAAAGGTACTCATGCCCTTCAATTATAAAGGCCAAATTAATTGAAGATGAGAGGAAAAGGTTTGAGATGGAAAATTTTGAAGCAAGAGCTAACTATGATATCAGGTGGGTGTTCAATAATATTACAAACACTTTTTAACATGAGCCTCAATTTGAGGACTATTTGATGAATTGCAGAGATGAGGAAGAGGTCAGGCTGAGATATTTCTCTAGAATGACACTTACCCAAATCATAGACTTCAAGATTGCAGTTATCCTTGAGGGAATTGTGGATGACCCACATACAGTGAGTAAGTATTACCTTGATCAAAAGGTGGAGGGATAACCTATAGCCCCTTTAAACTGGAATGAAAAAGAATCAAATGATTCTTATATTTGAATAACATATGTGACGAGGAGAACTGTAAATTGGTTGGATCAAAATAATATTGATTTATCAATCCAAAACACAAGAATCCTAAATAACTTCAGGGATTTGGAAAACGTAAATGATGATATTACTCCCCTGAGAGAAGGGGCTAATAGAATTGATCCTTTGGGAGGAAAATCTCATCAGTTTACCTTCAAATATTACCACTTCAAAACTTATAGATGAATGGACTTTGGCCATTACTGGGACCAGTACTTCTATCTCCACTCTAAGGTAAAAGATTGAGGAAATGCTTTTGAAATCTATGGAGAATGATCCTATTACTTTTGCATCACCAATTCAAGAAAAAGGGAAAGGTTTGGCATCTCATTTGGTTCCTTCATTTATTTTTCCAAAACCTCATAGTGCTGACAAATTAATGAGTGGGGTTATAACAAGTGGTCATTCTCAATCTAGACCATGTAAAGAAGAATGAAAAAGCAACACCAGACCTCAAAAAGTTTGAAAGGGCACATAAAAGACATAAGATTTTTCTATGAGCCAATTCTAGTAAGAGAGGGTGCCCATAAACCTAAGAAACATAAGCATAGAGATGTGGTGATTGATCACTGTGAACATGAGAGAAATGATGTTTCTCAAACACGACATGTTGCACACTAGTACCATAGGTGGAACAATCAATGCCCTTTTCTCACCTTTTCCTTTGGAAGAAGTGACAATGAGAAGCACTCAAGAGCAAATGACCCAAGGTGACATTTCATCTAATTCAATAGACAACAAAATTTTAAGTCTAGGTATAAAAACATCTAAAACCTTACCTACTAAGGATGTGAATATACCTTTGTTTGAAACATTACAGGAGTCTGGAAAGGCTCAAAAAGATGTAATAGATGTTGACATTGGTGAATAATTCTCCATATTGTATGCATTTTATGTATCTATTGATAAAAAAAGAAAAACTAGTAGATAATATTCAAATAAATAAAGAATTGGAAGAGATCACTCATGTGTCAACTACCAAAATCAAGATCCAAACATCATAAATTTCTTCTATAGATCAAATGGCTTCAGAGTCAAATGAAAAAGAGTTACTCAGTGTAAAGGATATAAATGTAGAGATTATTAGTAGAAGAATTTCCTTCCCATTATGTTAAAACCACTAAGGATGATGAGCCTTGTCAAATAGGGAAATCTATCTTTGAAAAGACAATAGAAGTTACACAAGATACAATTGCTAGGGATGAAATTATTGTTGATACAGATATGTAGTCTCGAGATGGAAATAGGGAGTTTCCATTAGGTGAATATTCCACCATGACACAACACGAGGTATCAGTAGAACATGAGGATAATAATATGCCAACTCGGTAATCTTCAAGAAAACTAGAACTATGTGAGGGGAAGGAAGAACCCACAAAAAAATTATTGGTTCAATAAAACCTCAGGGGAGAGGCTGAATCTAATTTTGCATCAGTTGAAGAAGTGAGGAAATAATATATCCCAAATACTAGTGTAAATTAGAAGGAGATAGATTAATCTCAAGCTTTATACCAAGGAGAAAGAAAATTGGAGGAAATGTAAGTACCTGGTGAGAGAAGGGAAATGGCTATTGAAATAGATGGTGAAAAATAGGTAAAATCATTAGCACAAGATGAACAAGGAATATTTAAGTAATTGGTGGTTGTCCCTAAGAAACCCCAACAAGAAATAAAGGAAATGAAAGTTGGGAAAAGTCTGGCTAAGGGATGGATTGATGAATTGATTTCAAATGAGGAAAAATATGTTCTTCCTATTCAAGCCATATATATTACTGCATTATCTTTTCCAAAAATGGTAATAACTTCCAAAAGGGATAGAGTTCTTAACAATACCCATACTAATTCACTAGGTTATAAAACTTTAGAAGTAGTAATCCCTTGTAAAACCAGAGATAATATAACAGCTAGTGACTACAGTGTCCAATTCATTGCTTTAGGTAAACCTTCAAGATATCAGTTAAAAAAGGAGTATCAGATGCAGTAAGTGACCTATTGAAAAAGGTCGATGAAGAAAGGATAACAAAAAATATAGTCTGAAAGAATAGGTCAAAGCCTTAAGTTCTAGTCTACAATAGTTAATTGGGTAGCCTAGTCATACTCAAGCAGAGCACCTTTGTAAATACCCCTGAAGGACTGGAAAAGATTGATAAATATTTCAAGAAGGTTCAAGTCGTAGACACATGGATTGAATAAGTTATAAAAAAAGGGAAAAGAAGAAATTGAAGAAGTTATGAGAAAAGTATGAAGAACTCAAGAATAGGTTTAATGAGATTGATGAGATAACTGAGCAATGTGATCATGAAATCTTCTACTTTGAGGGAATTTTTCCCAAATTGGACCGAATAACTCAGCTTAGTGATGAATTGGATGAACAGGAAGGGATTGTGCCAAATAGAATTTAGAGGAAGTTGGCATGCTATGGAAGAAATAGCAAAAATCACAGTGGAAACTTTAAATGGGATCAAATAAAATCTCTAAAGTTAAAATAAATTGGGTTGATGATACTCTTGATGCCATCGATTTGAAACTGGAAGATATGGTGTCTGAAAAATTCAAAAAGAGTTATGGTGATTTGAAGATTGATTTCTTCTTCAACTCTTTTGAGAAGAATATTCAGAAAAATGATTTATCTTATGAAATCATTAAAATAATGAGGAAATTGAAAACAAAATTACAGAGTTGAAAGCTAGGCCACTGGAATATAAGCAGAAGATGGGTCATTGTATGGATGCAATAGCTAGACAGACATTAATATTTCAACACCACACTGGGCCAGATGAAGATTAAATAGATGATATTTTTCAAAGATATGATGCATATGTGGCAATATTTCCAGAAGAATAGGATGCAGGAGTGGAAACTGAAGAAGAAAAGGATGCAAACATAAGAGATGATGAACAAGCTTAAGCTTGTTGTTCTTAAAGTTGTAATTTCTTCCCATACTTCCTTTCTAAGATGATGTTTTAACTAATATTTCTATTTCATTGAGGATAATTATTACTCTGAAATTCATTGTTTTCCTATATCAATTGTGAAATGGTACAATGCATTAGTTTTATATGACTTAGATAAAATTCTATATACATTTGTACAAACATATAAACTATTGAGATACTTGTGTTTTCTGCATGTTGAAAAAGGAACAAAATGGGATTCTATAGGGGTCCCTGCCCATGACAAAAAAAATGGGTTGTATACATGTCAAAATTAAAGACAATAAAAGAAAAACAATGTTCAGACATCTTTCAATCCCTCTTCAAAATTTCCTCCTAATGGAGGAAGTTTTTTCAATAGCTTGTTCTTTCTCAACATGAATTCACTTGAGCCCTGTGTCATCTGGACAAATATGAATAGACCATGCTAGATCCTAAGACATCCCCATGTCCATTAATTACTCAAGAGTCATTCTGGGACAACTCATTCATATTTCTAGCTCAATTTTATTCTGATGGGAAGATACCCAGTCTAGAAGATCCAAACCACATATGAAGAATATTTTTTCCCCTTTCCCTTGTGAAAGGTAGACTTACAAGGAGTGGATTGAGAGGGGAATCTAGGGTAATTGGAAGGGAAATTATTACACCTTGTAGACCAGGAAGGTTACGAGGTCTTGAGCTTGACCCAGCTTTCCATTTCCTTGTGTGGGGTGGACGCATTCTCTTAGAGAAGGAACTGGCTGAGGTCCCTAATATTCATGCTCTAACTGAAGGAGCATACCGCATTGAATGATTGGATGACCGAATGAAAAATCTACCCTATTTTCCCACAGCAGAGGATAAATTGGTGCTCTTGAATGATGAGAAGATATGACATATCCTCTTCTCCATCTAAGATAATGATTGGGGGATGAGAGCTTGATTCGCCCCTTGTCTTGCCCTAAAGATGGTGTTGGCATGTGAACTTGGTTGTGAGGTTACATGTTCTAGTTTTTCCTTTCTCCAGAGAGATGATCCTCCACTCTAATTCATCCACCTTGTGAGAGATGGTGAGGCACTGTTTCAATGGAGGATATTTTTCATATAACACGTAAGATTCCTTGGGAATCTCCTTTAATATAAATTCTTCATCACATAAGAATGGACACTGAAAAATTAGTTTTCCTGGACACTTGGGGCCTTCTCTCAATCTAGAATTTCTTTAAGTCTTCAGGAGATCTTCATATGTTCCCATCAAAAGAGATGAAAATACATGAATTGAAAAGGCTGAGCAAATACAGGATTAATCCTAATCAGCCTTGTAAGAAGTACTATCCAGACCTTTCCGATAAGTCAAAGGTCCTTTGGTGTCTCCTACACATTCTATATCAAATAAATCCCTAACAAAATCCTCATCAGGACCATGTCTAGTTGAAGATTTGATTCAAATATTCTGAAGAAATTTCTTTCAAACTATTTTCCACAAGTACTCTCACCATGTCATCTGGTAGGAGGTTGTGAAAAATTTCTCCAGTTACAGGATAAGAAAAGAAATGCATCCTTGGTGATGGATAAAAATGGGTTTTATAGTGAAAGGGGTGCATATTGGTTTGATTAAGAGAAATATTTCCCATGAGATGAAATAATATTTTTCTCATCTCACACAAAGAAGATTTAAGAGTTGGAAGGGATTAGGAAATAAGCATAACTGGTGAATCAATACAATTTGACAAGAACCATGTGTGGTAATTAAGCCAATAAGACATGAAATGGAGTGTGCAGCAACACCCAAGATGGATTCTTGGGAAGTAGATGAGGATATATGTCATATCAAAATCATTTGGAAGTGCTCAGAGATCATCAAAAGTGATTATCCAATCAATATGTGGAAAGAATGATTAAAATAATCTTCCAAAAGTGATGACCCGGTATCCCAGTCAAGCACAAATGGAACCAATTGAAAAGACTCACATTTTGTACACCTGGTAGTATGAAGTGAAGCATTTTCAAAAGAGTGGCATGTTTTAAAATGGATATTGTAAAGGGGAATATTCCTTGGAATATTTTTTATTTTTGGGGGGAAAACTTTGAAGGTTAGTGAGTGATTTGAATGGTATAAAGGCATAAAATATAATCACGCGTAAGGGGGGGTTAAAATTTTCTGAGAACTATTCGAAGAAAAGAGAGAGTTGAGTAAAAAACCATTTTTCCAAGAGCTTATATGAGAAACTTGTTATTTTGTTTGTGTTTTCAAATTTAATCATGTCAAGATGGTTGCATATTGTCCATCCATTGACAAGCTTTGAGACTATAAATAAAACTTTCCCTTGCTGATAAATTTTATGAACCTTGAGTTAATTGTGTTAATCATGAGCATCATTGTGTCTTCTTTCATTTTGAGATGTTTCAAGTATTTATTCATTTTCCTATTGCAATCTTATGTAAGGAATTCCTCTTGAATAACACAATATCTTATCCTCATGGTAGTACTGTGGTATTTGCAATTGTGATGTGAAAAGAGTTTTCATTTCATCGTGCAATAAACAATTTAAACTCACTTTACTTCCATCTTGTTGATACAGATTGTTTGTTAGTCTATGAGTGTATCGTAGGTGTGATGAACGAGGGATATCTGATGTTTAGTTGAGTCTTTAAAATGAGATTTTATGTCAATTTCTCAAAGAATGTGTGAAACCGTGCATCTTTGGGCTTCCATGGGTGTGCATCTTCTAGTTGAAGGTTCATTTTTGACTATTTGAAGTTTTTTTATCATCTTGTTTGGAATATTTTCCAACCTTTGTTGAAAGTTCTTTGGAATTTGGTATAATCAACTTTATCCTGCTTAATTCCCCAACAAAATTCATCTATAAATGATAAATCCTACAAGAATTACCCTTGCTTGTATTGTTTGTCCATAAATGCTAAGGAGATTTGTTGAATTTATCCATCCTTTACTCAAAACATGTAGGAGTAATCGGATCTTATTGTTGTCTTTAGTAACATGAACCTTGTTTTAAAAGACATCTCCATTCTCTTGAGTGAAAACTCGCGAGAGTTAGATTATGTTACATTGACCATGTCTTCTTAAGTTTTTCTTTCAAATATCATTGAGGTAAATTCCAGTATATCCGATCCATTTACATCTCTCACAAATACAGGTTACAAAATGGGTCATCTCACCCTGGTTGAAGGCACAACCAAAAGTATTGAGGGTAGTTCAAACCCTTTACACAGTGCTACCTAATTTTTCCAAGCTTAAGTGACAAAGAGTCAGTCAAATCCCTCCCCAGCTACACCAACATATTGTGTGTGTTTCCCTTCCTATTGTGTGTCATGTGTTTCCTTTATGTCATTTTATGTGTGTGTGTGTGTTTCCTTCTTCGCTCTCCTTCTCTCTTGTAAACTATACATGACTTCACAGGTCCCATTGGATAAGGCACTGGTCAATGGATCATATGGTCTAAAGTTGATATTCTAGATTCCCCATGTCATGTCCCCAAGCTAGATCCAGTTTTTTTCATGCAAATGTGCAACAAGGAAACAGACAATTTCCAAGCATGATAACTATACCCTTGTGAAAACGTTTTCATGTTTTATCATTCTGAGGTGCCCTAGGTCCTCCCAGTCAGTCTAGTAATCTCCCAATTTTTTTAATTCATTCCCCTATATGGTTTAAGAAATTCAAATCAACTCCCCTAAGTGATTTTAGGAGTTCATTGAAAATTGCAAGCTTCGGGCAACTGTGGGAAGGGCTATCATTGGCCTTCCTAGGACTAGAGAAACCCCATGGAGCAGGATAGAAAATCCAAACCATACATGGAGGTGATTCAAAGGCTTTCAGACATAATGGAAGTGATTCAAGAAGACTTGGGAAGGAACCGGAGAAGTTGGGGCAGTTTCACCAAAATTACGGTTCATAGGCCTAGGCAGTGCACAGGATAAAACAACTACTAAGATTCAGAAGGTGATTCTGGGAACTCTGGATGGAGTTAGGAGAAAAATTAAAGATCATCAAAAATGGAATTCCAAGCCCTAATATATGGTGAGATTATTTTTTTCACAATGGGTCTGCAAGCAATTTTTCTCGTGCACATGTGGAGTATTAAATAAAAAATCCATTTTTAGGGACACAATGGAATAATTAAGACTTTATACTACCACCATTGAATTCAAAAGGAAATTTCCAATCAATATCATAAAAACTTTCATCAAAAACGTCCATCGAGAGCTCAAGTTATCACCGTTTCAAGTTTCCCTCTTGAAGCGAGCTAGAGAGTTAGTCAAGTTTTGGAAGGACACGTGTCAGCTCTAGGATCTTGGTGGGTGGGAATTTGTGTCCCCCACATCCATCAAGTTCATGGATATAAAGGTTGGAAAAATTCACCTATCCCCCATAATAATTTTAAATCCTCATACAACTTTCAGGATCACTAGTTCCGCCCCAAGTGCTTGTCAAGCCTTCATTCTCAACCATCGGATCTCCGCCACATGTCATCACCTTGCTCACTATGGAATTTTATGTCCCTCGCGTCCCTTTTAGGTGAGGGACATAAAACATGAAAAAAAAATTCCAACCCCTAAGGAGACTTCTGGTCACCCATGTGACCATCTTTCAGCCCCTTAGTGCTTTAAAGTTACTTTTTTGGCTTTAATCCCCTGCCATTGGATCTCCACCACATGTCACCTCCTTGCTTTCCATGGAATTTTATGTCCTTCATGTACCTTTGAGGTGAGGGACATCAGGGACATGAAAATTTACCTATCTCCCATTTGTGCTTTATTTCAAAATTTTAAAAACCCACCAGGTTCCTGCTTCTAACATCTAACATTCTCGTGCACAACCATATCTATAAACTCCCTCTGCAACTTCCTACCACCACTCCGTCATTGCCAAATATAAAACCAGCTCCACCAAATAAATAAAATCCCTTTCCCATGGATATATTCAGGTCTCAAAAGAATATTTCATCAAGCTAAGGAGAAGAAATGAAGAACAAAGAAGCAGAACACTGCAAATCCCCATTTTTCGTGAAATCGAAATTTGAATAAATCTTGCAAGCAAATGCACAGATTGATGAACTATTTTTTTGTGTTCATTACTCTATCCAAAACCATTAGAAACACACCTTTATACCCTCCTCTCACACCATAAAACATTCACGGAGAAGAAATCCTCTTTCCGTCCTAACTGAGAAAAAAGCTTGATTTCCCGTCAAACCGGCAGTCGGATCGCAACAAGATTTCTTGGGAAGCACAAGAAGAAAAATCCCATATTAAAAATATATTTTTTTTGGAAATGGGGGATAAAAACATACCTACAATTTTCAAGGTCTATTAATGGTTGTCTTACCCAGAAGAACTGCAAGGCCAAAAACATAAAATTTTAAAATCTCCTAAATTGTTGATCGGGTAAGCACAAAATTTCAGAGGGGAAATATTGGGGAAAAAATCATATCATAAAACTCCATTCCACATCAATCTGACCTCCAGAAGCCCAATTTTTAAAAATAGCAAGTCTTCTCCATAGGGTACTGCTATTTTGGGAAAGTCTTCAATAGAAGAGCCTGCGAAGGAGATGTTGTACAAAGATGATGCACTCAGCTGAGAATTCATCAGAATGAGCATTTTTGTCCAATTTTGGAACTTACTAAAAATATTAAGTGATCCCATGAGTACCATCCAAAGATAGAAATTTGATCCAGAAGGTGAGAGAAACGTAGGGAGAAGAGGAAATCAAATCCGCAACATCGAGTTGAGTTTTGAGGGAGTTGTTATTTCATACTTACTAAAAATAGTAAGTTATTCTTTCTAAATAAAACATGAAGCATAAGTGGAAAGGACAGAAGTTGGAACATCCATTCACATGTGAGTATGAGATAGAAGATAGTGATGTCTCATACATGGACCTAAACAACCTAAGAACTCATATGGTAGAAAAGGAATGAGGAAAGATCGAAGATAAGATATTCACAAGTCGTTTGGTCGTTGCCGCAGGACACCCAGTGTCTGTGCAAAGTCTTGAGTTAGTCATAGCTTGTTCTCACCACTCTGCTCCCAAAACATGAACCATCTGAGCTGAAAATGGTACAGCAATGGTGGTCATTAGTCCTAAAACCATCTCCCTCTCTATGTAAATCCCGACATCACCCAGCATGGTCTTCATCTCAAAGGACAGGGCCTTGAAAAATTGGGAAATGATGGATGCATATGTACAAGGGGTAGCACTTGGTCTGTGGTTGAAAATAGGAATAAATCCCTTAAGGATGCCCAAGAACCTTCCAAGGTGTGAGTTTTGAGAAGGATATTCAGATGTCATCACTCTCCTCAACAAAGTTATGGGCAAAGCAAGCACAAGAGACTTCCAAGACTGGATGGGCCTTTTCATCTTGACGTTGATAGAAGGAAAATAGAGAATTGACTCAGGGCAGATCAACAGAAAAAATCTCCATCTGTAACTAATCCAGGTACACATGATGAAGCAATTCCACATGACTTCTTACTTGGTGTATCTCTTCGCTAGCTCAAGATCTATCAAAGGATTAGCTCTCACGCAAAACATTACTACCAAGGTTCCTGCATTCGAGAATCTTCCACTGTTGGTAATGGAGGAAATCCATAGATATTTCACTCACGTGAATGATGCATTCACAATGTATGTGGTCCAAATCCTATAAGGGGATCTGGAAGCTAAGATGTCACCACAAGTAGTGTCCTTGATCAAGAAATATGGCTCTTATTTCATACAATTCTTGACCTTCTCTTACCTACAAGTTGCTTGCTTCGACCAAGTTGCACTAAGGATGCCCATGTACCTTAGTGACCAAATTCTATTGTTTGAGCTATGTAGGCAGATCATTCAAGTGAATAACAGGCTTAGGAGTAGGAGGAAGAAGTTGATTTCATTTCCTATCTCTCTTGGGGTATTCATGTGCAAGAGCTCAAATGACGCATCTCATCTGGAGTTTTTTTTTTCTCATTTGAATTTGAATTCCTACATTTTCAAGCCTAATTTTGACATATAAGAAGATCGCAACTCTTTCTACATCCTAGAATTGCAACATGAGCTTGAATTTAAGGACTACTGGGCTAATTATGCTGATGAATTTGAAGTCTGTGAAAAGGACCATATGAGGATGACAATCAATGAGATGAAGAAATTTGAGTTCTCTTGGTATGAAGATATTTTACATGATGATGGGATAGAGATGTATGATCCTGAGTGTGTGGCAGTCAATATGTCCCCTTTTCCTCCAGTCAACTGGTATGTTTGTGAATTAAGGGATATAAAGGAATGGAATGAGAAAGTGGTAACGAAAATAAGAAATTACTTTCAAAAGAAGAGAACCATGATCATCCAGTCATGAGGAATTCCTCCAAGTCATAATCAAGCCTCCCATTAGTCATATTCAAAAGTCATAAAGCTAACTTCCAATTCTAAACACTCTGAAGCAAGTTCAAAAATGAAGGCCACGAAGTTGGAAACTTCTCCTCATGAGAAGATGCCAAAGAAAGCCGGGGTAGAAGAAGTCTCATTTGCGTCACTGCGAGAGGAAGACTTGATCATAGAAATGTAGGGAGAAAATATAGCAGAAGAAACACAAGTAGATAAAGAAAAAATGGTTCAATACCCAATATTTAAGGCACCACAAGAGGTCTCACCTCTTGTTGACACCCATACCTCTCTCATTCAGGATTTTCCTCCTCCAGAATAGGGAATGGTTATTACACCTATCATCGAGCCCAAATCTAATGAGATGTTTCCTTGGATGTAAGAAATGATTTTCCCTAACACCCACACTATGCAATAACTGGCAGCCTTGATCTATCAACAATTATCTCATTGGCTAAAGAAAAAATATCAAGAAAGCTCGCACATACAACCTTATGGTTCTATAGTGGGGAAATGGGTAATCAATACATTGAAGTATCTCATACGAAGGTAATCAAGCCAGTGGATGAGATGACACCGGCCAACTATGAGATGAGCACGATCCAACTAGGACCGGAAACTCGTGAAGGGGATTTTCACATGTATCAGCAATCTTCTGCTCATATGGTGGCAAGGAATAAGGAGTATAAGAAGAACATTGATGAACTAAAAGAGAAAATATGAAATCTATCATTCTATGTACAACATCTAGTTGATCGTAATGCCATGAAAATCCCCATTGAGGAAGTTACACCCATCAGTAGCTTCAATCCACGCACGATTTCACAATGTAGGGGCGAGCGAATAATGAATGGATCAACTCAGTTTCTAAAAAACGGAAGTCGGTGCTCCAAAAATTAGTCAAACTCTTCTCTTACATGTGTGTTATAGAAAATGGGATGTGGTAACTCAAGGAGGACTTGGAGAAAGAAAGGGACTATTGGGAACCTTTGGTTCTAGTAATAGATGAAATGAGAAACACTCATTGCCAGGAGTTGATCGATGGGAATATTTTTAAAACTTCTACAGAAGAATTTTCACGTGTATGGGTGAAGGCCTTTGTAATCAGGTTTGAGATAATTAATGGGGCCATCACATAGCTGGAGGAAAAAGAGGAACAAGCATACAAATTGTAGGATAGTATAAATTAGAAAACTCATAAACTTGGAGTACTTGTAATGGGCAAGGACACGGGTGTTGATGATTTGATTGGTCCATTTGAGTAATATGTTAAGAAAGAAGTAGGCAATTAGTTTTCCTTCACTAAGGGTACCCTTGACTTCCTATCATAGATTCGGGCCTCTACTACACTTATCATAGAGAAACATTCATCATGGTTTAGGATGTGCAAAGACATCAAGAGTGTGGCTTATGGATGGACAAATACCTTGAGTTATATTCGCATTCCTCATGCTGACAAAGTGAGACCTACAGCATCTCGTTTCAACAAGGAGATTGGAGGGATAGAGGCCTTCTCAGGAGCATGAGGTGGAAACCAGTTAGGGAGTGAGATCAAATCCACTATAGCGGCTCATTCTTCCACATAATTCTTCCTCTTTCTCTCTTCTTTTTCTTCCTCTTTTTTCTCTCTCTCTCCTCTTCTCACCCAACTCTCTCTCATCAATGTTATATTTTTGCGTTGAGGTTTTCAATTTTTAATATAAATTTAAGTGACTTTAGAAACGTTATGTAAACTTTAAGTCTCATTGCTTTTATAAAAGGGACTTGAATATTTAAATGGAATATGAATAGTCTAAAGTCAGATTAAATTATTTGAAAAGTCATTGGGAAGATGAAGAGTTACATTCTCTTCTATAAATTTTAACAAGCTCCTCATTTGAACTTCTTCTTAGATGAATTCTTAGACTTCTTAGATTTTGGAGCTGTTTTTTGTGAATTCATGAGAGAGATATCCTTGTGAAGAGAGCAAAGAGATAGCAAATTTCTTCCATTTTCCCTACTCTAAAATGTCTTCCATTTCTATGTTATGTATAAATTTTTCTTGAGCTTCAATAAAAGAAGGAATTTTAGCCTTTTTTGACTAAGGGGTTTAGTGTTACTTTGTACTCATTAAACGATATTTGGTCTTGTTGTTATGCAGATTTGTTTTCTTCTGAATTCAAGTGCATGTAATGAAATTTCTGACTGGTGTATACAAGTGTTTGATTTTCTACTTGCAGCATTAGTTTTTCTTTTCTAACTTTCTCACTCCCTTTCCTGCTTTCCAAGAAAAATCCTCCCTTGCAGATATCTGCAAGATTTTTTCCACAGGGTCAGTGGAGTGCCCTTGTTAGATCCTTAGTCAAAAGGCCATTAGGATAAAACTGAATTTTTACTCATGCATGCACATACGGCAGTCGCACCGGCTAAGTAGAGGAAATTAGACTCCCAGAGTGTTGGTAAGAAACCCACAATTTTTTCCTCAACAAATTTTCTCACCAAAATCTCGTAAAGAGTTTTTTAGGGGGATTGGGTAGATCCAAATGACACTTGTAGTTACACATGATTATCATAGGTTTTTGAGATGGATTCTAAATATTCATTAATGTTGGAATAATACAATGGTGGTTATAAATGATGATACTCATTTTTTTTGGAAAAAAGGTAAAAGTGTGGGTTTTGAAAGGACCCTCATTCTTATATAGAAAATACCAAAAGGAATAATATGTCAATGAATTAATAAGAGAGAAATCACATAGGCAATAAAATACAAAAATCCACTAAGACACGAACCAAACAGAACCAATTAAATTTTTTTAATATTTTTAAGGATAGTTATTGCTTCCATAGTTACAGTAGTAAATCTTATATTAATTAACACATACACCAATTTAATGATATCCAAGAAGTCTTTGTTGATGGTCTTCTAGGTCGTGTCCTTGTGTATTTTCCAATCTTTGATAGTAGTGAAGGCCATGTTTAGTTTTTTTAGAAGAGGATGATATCTTCATCGTTATGTTCCTGCTGGGTGGGAGTGTTAATCTCCAAGGGCTCCTGATGCTCACAATTTTCATCTTTAGTGAAGTCAGTATCTGAAGATAGGATACTAGGGGGGGGGCACATTATAAAATAAAGGGTAATTAGGGTATAACATGGAAAGTCTCGAAAAACATTGGGAATATGTGAGTCAATGCAAACATCCATAGTATATGAAGGAGGAGGAGCAGTAGGGGCATCCATGTCCAGAGGAGAATAATCAGTAACATTTATGAAAATGTATATGGAGATAGGAGGTAAAGTCAGAGAAGCGATGAATTGAGATGGAGAAAAAGGAGATTTCAGAATAAAGAGTGGTTCAGAGAAAATAGGATATAACTCTGAGATATCAACAATGTTAATAACTGCCTAAGAGGAAAGGGGATAAGCATGGACAAAATCAGGGGGAGACTATTTGGTCATGCGGGCTGATGATCATGATATCTAAGTCAGAGTCACAAAGAGGAGGAGGTAGTGGAGGGTGTGGGTTGAGAAGAAGTGGAGGTGATGCGCCAATGTTTCCTAAGATTGGGGGGAAACCTCAAGATATACTTTTGGGAGGCCTCCATTTTGAACAATAGATACAAAAGGCCTTTATGTAGGAAAATCCCTTCCTCCTCTCTAGCTAATCTAAGAGACTACTCAAATGACTAAAGTAGAAAATCATAGAGGTTTACCTTCCTATCATGTTTTAGGTGAGCCAAAAGCAACAAATGTGGTCTATAAATAATTTTATACCATCCCTTAAGCATAAAATATTACATCAATTTCTCATTAACCCTATCCCAAGATTGCGGAAGCAAGTACCTCTCAAAGCTTGATTGGCACTTGCGTAGACTTTTACCATGACATAGGAAATCATCTTACTCGGCCCGAAGTGAGAACTTGAAATAAATGTTTCTTTCTGTAGGAATCCCAGTCTCAGCCACATTGGAGTTAGGTGAAATAACAAGTTTCATCCTACCCACTTTAACTATTTATTTCTTCCAAGAGGCCAACACACTGCTGGTCACTCGAACAAAGTGACCAAATAGTCTCTCCATGAAATTCGTAACACCACCTGCCTTCAAAATATTCAAGACATCCAAGTCGTTCTTAACCTCTTCACATGAAGTGGGCTCAATTATTTTGATAGATCGAACTATATTGAACTATGAAATTTTGACATAGATTGCCAAAAACATGAGGTAGAAGTTGATAAAATAGTAGTGTCAGGAACCATCAATCAAATCTTTAACACGTATTTCCAAGATTTATTATAAAAGATACCCTTATTAAATATATACTTGCACATGTGTACAATCATTAATCTAACCGGTCTATCACACAATCTCAATCTATCTCTATCATATATGCCAATAAAATACACACATGTCATATCCTTGTTATTACCACCACCGAAAAAGGTGGTACCCATCTTAGTGATGTTGTATCTAAATGAAGCCACAACAAAAAAATTGAAGATATAAATCAACAACTAAGAAGAACTATGTTTTCAGGTGATGATCAATGGAAACAAAAGTAAGAAGATCCTATGGGAAATCTCCCATCCATTTTTTTTGCATATCTTAGAAAACACCAATGTTAGCTAGGAAATCAACAACCTTATTACCCTCCCATTATATATTTTGGAACTTAATCATCTAAAAATAATATTGAAGGGATCTTATATCTTCAATGATGTTGTGGATGGTCCATTGAGGGTGAGAATTCTTACTGGTTAGAGAATCACTTTCAATAATAATCTGGTCGGATTGAATACTAAGCACCAGTTCCATACCTGTAAGTATGGCAAGGGCTTCAATCCTATGATTAGTTCCAAACCCAAAGCAAATAGATAAGTAATCCATGGGGTTACCATAGTCATCTCTAAGAATAACACCTTGATCAGAGGTACCAAAGTTACCCTTGGCCACACCTTTCATGTTAAACTTCAGCCAACCCAAAGGAGGGGGTAACCAGGAAGTATTAGCGTGAATTGAAACTACGGGAGGAGGGAAAAGGGGGATAAAGAGTTACCTAGTCCAAGGTTTTGAAATACTTAAAACCAATTTATATTTATGCTTCTCCCAGATGTAGCAATTCAAATTTTCCTGCAACCTATAAACCACCATGTTGAAGACTTGTCACATACCTTGATATTTTTCCTTGAATATGTGTCTATTTCATTCTTTCCATATGCCCCATAATATATGAGGAAGAATATAATTCTAGGAAATGGTAGCAACTTGATGAAAAAAGGGGGACTTCCATTGGGAAAATGTCTCCTAGAGGGAGGAAGGAAAAACCCGTGCAACCCTAATCTTTCAAAAAAGAGACACTAAAGTGAATAAGAGAAAGGATAGTGGAGAAAAAGGTGAGCAGTAGATCTTCCATGGAATTAAGACAAAGAAGGAACCAACTAGGGAGGGAGAAACCCCTTCACTTAATATTTTCCCCCAAGATGATAGCATCCCTAGAGGCAAGCCAGGAGAAGAATCCAATTTTTTGGAGGACTTAAGGGATCCAAATCTGATGGAGAGGTGAGCCACAAGAGGTGTGAGGGTGCGAGAGTTAAGTATCTTTGATAGAGAAGAAACCAAAGGGGGTTCCCGGCTAGATGTGCACATCCAAAGAGAGAGAGAATTGGATATATTGTGAGGATAGAAAATCTTTAAGGTTTTCAATGCCATATAGTTAGATAAGATACATCCATCCCAAGAGGATATGAACCAAAAATGTTTACCACCACTTCTGTCAATATATTTTCTAGTAGTCCTGCAACATATATCTGAGAGGGGTGTGAAATAGATCCCAGAATGAATCACCTAACAAATTATTATCACCAATCCACAAATCATTCCAAAAATTGATGGCCAACCCATTTCCCAAATGCCATTTAGTTTCAGTCTTCATGAGTTACTAACTGCTGGAAATAGAATTATAGATGGTAGAACCCCGAGGGATATCAGAAGATAAAACATCTCTAAAAGGGGGGAGATATTTGGAATCGATCAGTTGCACCCAAGGGGTTCTTTCCTTCATGGAAATTGCCCATCCCATCTTTTCCAACATGCCCTCATTCATCTCCAAAACTTTCCTCAAACAAATCCCACCTAACGCTAGAGGTTTGCAGGTAACATTCTAAGGCACCATATGTATTATTTTACGTTCTTCAGAGCCAAACCAAAGGAAATGTTTTTGAATATTTTCGATACATGAAGCAAGAACTGAAGGCATCTTGACAAGTAACATAAAAAAAATTGGGAGGCTTTAAATGGTTGTTTTAACAAATTGTAATTTACCAACTTGGCTCATCCCTTCCACCCCACCAGCATCTTCTAGAATATTTCAATCACTGGAGTCTAGAGATTCTTCAATAGCCTACTTTTTAAATGAGGGAAACCCAAATAGGAGGACGGGAGATCAAATATTCTACAACAAAATATAGCAGCAATCTTTCTTTGTCAACTAGGAGGCGTGTTTATAAAGGCAATACTAATTTTAGCGAAGTTAATGAGTTGTTGTGAAGCTGATTGGTAACAGTTGATAATTTTATTAGTTATTCTAGCTTCAACAACAAAGGCCAAACTTAGGAGGAGAGTATCATCCCCAAATTTACTATGAGTCACATTTGGTACCCTGGAGGTGATTTTCAAACCTGAGATGACTTCAATTTTTACAACATCCCCAAGGACCTACTTAACGAATTAGCCATCAAAATGAAGAGAAAAGGTGAGAGAGGTTAAAATTTCCTAATACCTCTGTTGTTAGTGAAGTAACCAGATGGAATACCATTCACCAAAATAAAGAAGTGAGGAGAGGAAATACATCCCTAAATCTAGTTGCACCATTTCTCACTGAAGCCAATTTTTTTAAGAATAGTGCGGAGCAAGGACCAAGTAACTCTATCAAAATATTTCAGCATCTCTTATTGAAGTATCATCCCTATTGAGTTAGAATGTTGATCCAAGTGAATAGCTTCATGAACAGTGATCACTTTACCTTGAATTAGGTGCCCCAAATAAACACATTCCACTAATTAGAAATCATGTGGTCCATATAATCCTTTAACCTAGTAGCCAACATCTTAGTAATAATTTAATAAGAGGTATTACAAAGAATAATAGGTTAAAAATTATACACAAACTAAGACCCAAGATATTTAGGGGCCAAAGCTAAAAATTTATTATTCCATTCTTTTAGAAGATATTCATTTCCTTGGATCTCTTTGACCATCTATAGTAGGTTTGATTTGATAATGTTCCAGAAGGACTAATAGAAAGCTAATGGGAAGCCATCACAACCTAGTGATTTTTCCCCTTTCATGGAAAAAATTGTTTTGTGAACTTCGTCGAGGGAGAAAGGCTTAGTAAGATTCACATTACTTTCATTAATGATCAGCCTCGGGATGTGCTACAACTTTTTTGTAGCATCAACATCATTTATGGGACCTTCCTTCTTGAGAATGTTAGTACATAAATTAACCAGCTCCACTGATATATCAAACTCAAAAGTCAAGTAGTTCCCCTCCATAGTTAAGAGTTTCTTAATCTTATCTCTACTCTTATGTTTAATGATAGTAGCATGAAAAACATTTGTGTTGCGATCTCCATTTTGTAGCCAAAGATCCATATATATTTTCCTCCAATATATTTCTTTTTAGCAAGAGTATTATAAAAATCACTCAATAGCTTCACCTCTTATTGATGAAGGCAAGGAATTCTACCAGTTACTAAACTATGTGAAGAAACCTCAGTTATTTTCAAGGAGAGTTGTTGTTTCCTTTCTCTAATGCTATCAAAACTTTTGGATTTCCAAAGTTTAAGTTTTTTCTTAATGAAGCTAATCTTCCTCACAAATATGAACATAGTTGATCTCTAAATTTCCACCCTCCACTAATCCTCAATGAGGTTGTACATGTTTTGGTTATGTATCCATGCTACCTCAAACTTGAATGGGGGATTCTTAGTGATGCAGCCTAGAATTCACCAGATAAATCCTAGTCACACTGGCACATCACTCAACCTAGACTGAGTGCTCACCCAAAGTGCACAAAGGTACCAAGTCCCTCTTTAGGGTTGTTGTAGCAGAATGCTAACATGATGAAGACTTACATCATATGGATTCATAACTAATACATCATTATACAGTGCATGACAGATCTAGATCTAGAAAATAATAGGTTTAAACAATAATCATGATAGAAATAAGAACATGCACTACCTAATTACACACACGAATAACACTTAGGTTCAGTAAATATATTCCATCTCTTAATTATCACAATAACACAGAAGCTTCTTACAATATTGGCATTCTATGCCGATGCGAGCATGAATCTGATAAGGTAATCCAAAATCATGTACACTATGTTATCTATCTTTCCATATCCATCGTCTGTCATCTCCCATCTATCATATCACATCTATATCTATCTGGTAATTCACTACATATATATAGGGTGGGGACTTACCCTTCACTGCTTATCTATTCCAAAAATAGGTCACATGCTATTAATAGCCACATGTCATTTTCATGCATAGCCACACATGCAAGTGTGCTATCTATATACTACCGATAGTTAACTGAGGTGACAATCCTATTCTAAGACTATATCCATGTAAAAGTTCTCTGAATCTGATCCTCCAGAAATAGACAATGCGTGGTGCGCATGTCTCTGCATCATTGGTGTGTTTTGCACACCATCTTCTAAAAATAGATCTTCATGCCCAAAAATGGCTAAGTCCTGAAAACTAAACTTCTGCTACGCGCATGTGTTCTTCCTATCCAGTCATACCTTTGTTTATGACTTTCTTTCTTGCACCGACTTCTTGTGTGCTTTCTCTGTCAAGTGTTCTTTGATCAACATTACTCCGCACTAATTTCATTGTCGTCCCGACAATGGGTATCTCACAAAACTAAATTAAAGAATAGAATAATGGAAAGAATGGAAATAATGAATGAATGTATGAAATAATTTTTTACCCTACGGTCTCTTCTTCAACCTGAACAACTAATTCAGGATATTTTTGTTTTATTTCAGCCTTCAAGGTTTGTCATTCAGTGAGTGTTTGTTCTACTTTTTCTGGAATTTCCACAGTAATGGACTTCAATTCATCCTTCGTAATCTCCCCTTTTTCATTTTTAAAGACTAACACAATGCTATACATTGAGGTCATTCTTCCCTCTAGAAAATCCATCTTCTACGCAATGAGCTTCCCAAGCTCTCCCAGTCGATTCTTGTGCAGCTCTTATGTTGCTGCCAAGGCCTCGCGCTTCTTCTTCACCACTGACAATCTTTTTGCATGGCCCAATATTTCATCCTTCATTTATCTCTAGACCTCATTATTTTCTTCCATTGTCTTTATGTTGATCAGTGCCTCTGGAGCTGTGCAGATGTTTAAAGCCTGGTCTGTTTTCTTCAATTCTTCTTGTAGCGCTTGCAGCAACTCTTCATAGGATGTAATTTTCCACATCACTGAAGCTTTCTCTCATTCTACCTCTTTTTCTAGATCCCTTGGCATTGGCATGTGCAGGGTTCATCTTCAAGTACCAGGTCCACCAATTTTCATATATAATGTATCGCTGAGGGAAACATCTGTGGTACCCTAGTCTCCAAGTGTGGCCTAGCTCTCATGACATTGTCTCTAATCTCATATGTGATGCTGATAAATACATCATTCTTCTTCTGCACTAAGTCCCTCTGTTATGTTGGGCATGTTATCTTTACATCCTTTTTCTTCAGTTCCTCACGCAGTTCTCTTATTGTTGTAGATTTTTCCATGTTTCTTCTTACAACTTCAGTAGAAACCTTCACCAATGCATTGTTGACCTACTGATCTGACATGACAGTAGGCTTTGTTGTCATATGTCTAGCTTGTGGTGCCTTCTTCATCCATCTCGACATGCATGACTCCTCGCATACATCAAATTCAGGCTCATCCATGTGGGTGTGCATTGACCATGATAATTTCTTTCGAGTGCATAGTCACCATATCCTCATCCATTAGCTCCTATCTAAATAAAACCTTTTGCACTATCATGCTCTGGAAGTGGGCATGGACAATTTTACCCGTGTCCTCTGCATATCCCATGGCTGGTGGAATGTGTTCTCTACTTGTTCTTCTATACCGTTGCTTCTTTGGAACCTTAGATTCCAAATTTGGTACTTACATCTCCATGTCCTGGGAAGTCTCTGTAGTTGTCTCCTCTGTTCCCTTTTCTTCCTCTCCTCTTTCCTTCGATTCGTCATCCTTTTTTTATTCTATGTTCTCTAGAAATGTAGGATGATTAGGTGCACTTTCCTCTTATTATTTTTCCTCCTCATTTAACTTCATTTTCCTCCTTTGCACAGTTATCTCCTTCTGTGGAGAGATTCTGGGTGATCTGTGCACCTTTTATGGAGTAGCACCTTTGGTCCTTGTTCTCCTGAACACCCTCTTAAATATTTTCTCCCCTTGGAATATATTCAAGTCCTCGTCATCCCCCTCTTGTGGCTGAGGTGGTGTAGTGGCACGCTCAGTTTCATCCTTATTCATAGGATGTCTTCTACCTCTATGCTCTAAACCACCACTATCTTCTTACTCATCCTCCTCATCCTCCACTTCAATTGGCTCTATGGGCTTAGGTGTTGGGATGTTCTCCATTGTATGCTTTCCCTTTGGTGGTGCTAGAAGTGTGAACTCACCTTCCACATACTTGTTATTCTCCATCTTTGGATTTAGTTAGAGATACACCAGTGCTGCTCCAATATCTCCCACCACCAAACTTATAGGTTTAATGATCAACACATATAAGATGAGTCTTTCAACATATGCACCCCATCCTAGATACACATATTTCTTCCTTAGTGTGTGGTAGTCACAATCTACCTTATCCGCGTTGAATTTCAATCGCCACATGTTTGTAAACCTGTGTACTGATGCTTGGAAGTGCCTTGCTATGAATGCATATGGAAACTTACACCAAGGAATCCATGCTCCATCTTTCATGGCAAACCACACTATACATAAATTTTGGTATACAGCGAACTAAACTGCCTTTCCAACCACCGAAGGTAAGTCCTTGGGGATGCACCATTCTTCCTAAAAGCCGTACGGAGCCTATCATACCACTTCTCATCCCGTTGCTTAACATGTTATGTCATGGATCCCTCCCCCAAGTACTTCTTGAAGTGTTCTGTAGGCAATTTATGTTTCATTGGATAATCCCATACCTTCTCCTTCGGTCCATTAGGTACTCTGATCTCCATGAAAACCAGTGATAACAGAATAGCTCCAAAGTTGATCTTTCCTCCTACGCATGCTTCCTTAATGATTATCTCTACAATATAATGTGAAATGTTGTAGACTACTCCTTCTAACATCTTTTTGGCACTGTGCAGCCACATGGTGTTCACTTGTGACCACCTTTAATGGTCATTTAGATTTGTAACAAGATGTGTGGCTGCTTGCACAATTGGGTACTTATTCAGTTTTTTGATGTCCATTCCATGCAGACCCTTTGTATACCCCAACTCCTTTCTGGTCTCCAATATTACAATTTTGTCTGTCAGATCATCTCGCAAATCATCTCCTATGCCTTTCAACCCCGTTACCGTGGAGATGAGTGTGGCTGAAATTCTGAATCTGTGACCTACAAAGTAGAAAAATTCCTTGTGCAATATGCTCATGAGCCATTGGTACAAGGGCTTATACTTCTCATAGTAAGGGAGCTCATATAGTTGGTAAACTCCTATTATTGAGTTGTGGAGCTCAATTACTTCATTTTAGCATGCAATTGGAACTTGTTGGAAAACACAATAACTGGCATCGGTCAAGGGCAAGTAGGAACTGCGATGGTTAGGAAAAACCGGTATCGGTTACCTGTGTGATGAAGTTTTAATTAACTCTCTAGAATTATATCTATTTTTAGCATTAAAATAGATTTATTAATTATAATTGCATGGCTAAGTGCCCTAAGTCTATAAAAAACTATATAAGCATAAAAGCTAGGGTTTAGAAGTGAGGTGGTGGATCATAATTACAAGATAATTATGTAAGAGAGTTTTCTTGGTGAAAGAAGAATAAAAGCTTGAAGGAAGAAAGTATTGAACATCTGATAGGTGTGGAAGATTGTAAATCTTCATTATATATCTTGTCAAATCTTTGGATAATAGATTGGCTTGTTTCTTAGTGGATGTAGCCCACACTAGGTGAACCACGTTAAATATGGTGTTGATTTATGTCTCTTGTTTTGTATATTTCTTCTGGTAGAATATCTACTTTTATTTGCATGTGTGCTTAGATCTGATATATTGTCTGTACAACTGGTGTGATAACCTCAACAACTGGTATCAAAGCTTTGTTTGAGGGTTTTGTGTTAACAAATTTACTCACAGAGGATTTTTTGATTGAGTGGGAGCTATAGCAATGGCAGAAGATAATAAATACAAGGTATAGAAATTTGATGGCCGAAATTATCAATTATGGAAGATGCATGTTGAGGATTATCTATATCAAAGAGATTTGTACTTACCTTTGGATGATAAGTCTAGACCTATGAAGATGATTGATGAAGAATGGAAGGTTCTTGATAGAAAGGCTTTGGTATCTATAAGATTGAGCCTGGTAGCATCCGTGGCTTCCAATATTATAGAAGTTGCTTCTACGATAGACTTAATGAAATCTCTTGCTATTTTATATGAAAAACCTAGTGCTTCAAATAAAGTTTATTTGATGAAGAAACTATTTATTTCTAAGATGCATAAAGGTGAATCTTCCTCTAATCATTTGAATGATTTCCAATCTATTGTAAATCAGTTAAAATTAGTTGCAATACCATTTTATGATGAAGTAAAAGCACTTTTATTCTTATGTTCTTGGCCTGATAGTTGGGACAACTTGGTAATGGCTATTAGTAATATAGCATCTGTTAATAATATTTTGAAGTTTGATGATGTGGTTAGTACAATCTTGAATGAAGAAATTCACATGAAGAGTACAGAGGAAACATCATCTGGAAATTCTTTGAATGTAGAAAGCAGGGGCAGGAAGAAGGAGAGATCCAAGAGTAAGAGTAATGGGAAATCAAAGTCAAGGGATAGCATATCTAAATCTAGAAGTAAGGGAATCACTTCTTAGAAATGTGGAAAGAAAGGACATGTAAAGAAAGATTGTTGGTCAAAGGATAAAGAGAATCAACAACCAAAAAAAGGTAAAGAGGTGAATCTTGCTTCATCATAGGTAATGCAAGATGCTCTTATTCTTTCTTTGGACAATAGAATTGAATCATGGGTTTTAGATTCAAGAGCTTCTTTCCATGTAACCCCTAATAAGGGTTATTTTAGAAATTATGTCTGGGGTAATTTTAGGCATGTTTATTTGGGTGATGATGAACCTTTTAGTATTACTGGTAAAGGGGAAGTTCATCTAAAATTATAGAATGGAAATACATGGGTATTGAAAGATGTGAGGCATGTGCTAAGCCTCAGGAGGAATCTTATTTATGCATGGCAACTAGGTGAATCTGGTTGCATGGTTACTTTTACAGGAGACTCTTTGAAATTCACCAAGGGTGATTTTGTTGTGGCAAGAGGTAATAAGGTAGGAATGTTATATTTATCTACCTATATTACTAATTCCTTTTCTACATTATCTACTTCAGATTTAGATGCATGCATTTGGCATAATCGGTTAGGTCATATGAGTCAAAAAATAATGCAAATCTTAAAGGATAAGGGTAAGTTATCAGATTTGAAAGATTTAGATCTTGATTTCTATGAGTATTGTATCTTTGGAAAGCAAAAGAGAGTGAGATTTCTCAAATTTTGGGCAACTATGAAGGAGTAGAAATTGGAGCTTGTACACTCAGATGTGTGGGGAGCAGCTCAGGTAGCTTCTCATGGAGGATCCCAATATTATGATACTTTCATTGATGATGCAACAAGAAAGGTATGGGTTTCTTATATTAAACGTAAATCTGATGTTTTTGAGACTTTTAAAAGATGGAAATCCCTTGTTGAGAATGAATCAAATTCTAAGTTAAATTACCTTAGATATGACAATGGTGGTGAATACTATAGAAATGCTTTCAATGATTATTGTTTAGTGAATGGGATACATAGAGAAAGAACGGTTCTAAGAACACCACAAGAGAATGGTGTTGCAGAAAGAATGAACAGGACAATCATGGAACGTGCAAGAAGTATGAGGATAGATTCTATATTTCCCTTGCAGTTTTGGGTAGAAGAAGTTGATACAGTGGTTTATTTGATTATAAGTGGGCCTTCAAGCTCACTAGATGGAGGAATACCAGAGGAAGCATGGACCAGAAAAGAGGTAGATCTTTATTTTCTTAAAGTTTTTGGTTCATAAGCTTTTGTGAATGTTGATAAGGAAAATAGGAAAAAGTTGGATGCAAAATCCAAGAGGTGCACTTTCATTGGTTATGGATCTGGTGATTTTGGTTTCTGTTTTTGAGATTTAGAGAATTCTAAAACTATTAGGAGTCATGATGTTGAATGTAATGAAAAGAGAATGTACAGGGATCAAATTTTGGTACCCAAGGATGAGAAAATTGAGAAGTTTATTGATGAATATGAACTCTCAGGTTTTAAAGAAACACCTACAGAAATACACAGTAACCATGGTCAATTAGTCCCTGACCGGCATCGGTCAGATGAACTGCCGATGGTTACAGAGGATCAGATCCAGTATCGGTTAGCAGAACCGATGTCGGTTAGAGGTGACCGAAGTCAGTCACTTTCAAAAGTTTATACTAATGTCCAGGAGGCCCAGATTGAGTATCTGATACCCCAAACACTTGTGAGAAGGTCACAAAGGGTAAGTAAACTTCCAGAAATATTTACACCTCTATTTTATTTATTATTGACTGTTAGTGGTGAACCAGGGAGCTTTGAAGAAGTAATGCAAGATAAGACTCACGTTCAGTGGGAGCATGGCATGGATGAGGAGATGAACTCCTTGGAACAGAACTAGAATTGGGATTTGGTTAAGTTGCCAGCAGGTAAAAGGACATTGTAGAATAAGTGGGTTTACATGATTAAGGATGAAGAGGGTGGATAGATAAGGTACAAGGCAAGTCTTGTAGTAAAGGGATTTTCCCAAAAATCAGGTATTGAATTTGGTGAAATATTTTCTCTTATTGTTAAGATGACTTCTATTTGTACTATATTGATTTTAGTTGCAGTAGAAAATGTGCATTTAGAGCAACTAGATATGAAGATGGCTTTCCTTCATGGTGATTTGAATGAAGAAATTTATATGTAGCAGCCGCTTGGGTATGAAGTCAAGGGTAAGGAGAAATTAGTGTGCAGGATGAAAAAGAGCCTATATGGGCTCAAGCAAGCTCCAAGGCAATGGTACATGAGGTTTGATAGTTTTATGCATGAGCATGGTTACTTGAGATGTGAATCTTACCATTGTGTTTATTTCAAGAAACTTGAAAATGGGAGCTATATTATTTTGTTATTATATGTGGATGATATGCTTATTGTAGGATCTAGTATACAGGACATTGGTGAGCTTAAGAGAAAGCTAGCTCACACATTTTCTATGAAGGATTTAGGAGCTGCAAAAAGAATCCTTGGCATGCAAATACATAGAGACAGGAAAAACAAGAAACTATATTTGTCTCAAGAGGATTATATCTAAAAGGTGTTAGAAAGTTTCAACATATAGAATGCAAAACCTGTTTGCACACCTATGCTTGGACACTTTAAATTGAGAAAAGATCAGTTTCCTTCATTATATGAGGAGGTCAAATACATGACATGAGTACCATATGCTTCAACAATTGGGAGTCTCATTTATGCCATGGTTTGTACCAAACTAGACATTACACAGGCAGTGGGAGTTGTGAGTAGATATATGGCTAATCTAGGTAAAGAGCATTAGAAAGTAGTCCAATGGATACTCATGTATTTAAAAGAGACATCTAGCATGCAATTATGCTATGGAGGTTTGAATATTTCATTATGTGGCTTTGTTGATTCAGATATGGTTGGAGATCTGGATGGTAGGAGGAGCACTACTGGATATATTTTCACAATAGCTGGAATGGTAGTTAGCTAGATTTCTAGATTGCAGAATTTTGTGGCTTTGTCTACTATAGAGGTAGAGTATGTTAAAGCTACAGAGGCTATCAAGGAGATGATATGGATGATTAGGTTCATGGAAGAGTTGGGAAAGGAGCAAATTGATTGAAACTATTTAGTGACAGTCTGAGTGCAATTCATTTGGCAAATAACTCAGTTTTTCATTCAAGAAGGAAACACATTCATTTGAGGTATCACTTCATATGGTAGGTATTGGAGGATGGACAGTTAATCTAGAAAAGATTCATATGAGCAAGAACCCTGTAGATATGCTAATGAAGCCATTAAATAAGGAGAATTTGGAGCTACACTCCACTTATGTTGGTCTTCGAGTTGGAGCTACACTCCAGTTCTGTTGGTCTTCGAGTTTGAGACTTGAAGAGGAAGAAACAAAGCTAAGAAAGAATCCAAGAATGACGTTGTACAGGTATGGTGCAGTGATTAAACTCCAAGTGGGAGATTGTTGAATTTTGGAGCTCAATTACTTCATTTTAGCATGTAATTGGAACTTGCTGGAAAACACAGTAACCGGCATCGGTCAAAGAAGACCGGAATCAATCAAGGGTAAGTAGGAACCGGTGACACTTTGGCAAAACCAGTTTCAGTTACCTATACGACAAATTTTTAATTAACTCTCAGGAATTATATCTATTTTTAGCATTAAAATAGATTTATTAATTGTAATTGCATGGCTAAGTTCCATAAGTCTATAAATGACTATATAAGCATAAAAGTTAGGGTTTAGAAGTGAGTTGGTGGATCATAATTATAAGATAAATATGTGAGAGAGTTTTCTTGGGGAAAGAAGAAGAAAATCTTAAAGGAAGAAAGTACTGAACATCTGAGAGGTGTGGAAGATTGTATATCTTGGAAAATATTTGGATAATAGATCAGTTTGTTTCTTGGTGGACGTATCCCACACTAGGTGAACCACGTTAAATCTGGTGTTGATTTATGTCTCTTGTTTTTTATATTTCTTTTGGTAGAATATCCACTTTTATTTGCATGTGTGCTTAGATTTGATATATTTTCTATACAACAGGTGTGATAACCCCAACACCTATCCTATCCAAGAGCTTCTCACCAACATTGTCATACACCGGCATTTCTTCCTCCATGCGTTTATTTTTCTTCATTTTTAGCAACGCATTAAGCTCCTTCTTATTCTCTATGGTACGGTGATTGTACTCACTCACGTTACTTTTCCTTATGTGAGAATCCCACTCCTGGCCGATGATAACCCCCTTTGGATATTTCATTTCAGAAAAATTACTTTATGGAGCCATCTCTTCTTCTTCTTCTACCACCTTCTTCTTTCCCTTCACTCTTGTTGCAACTGCTTTCTTGAGTGTCATTTCGACCTTGCAATCCTTTGTAGATTCTTTCCACTCAAATTCTACAAGGTGCAAAGTAAACCCTAGTTCGATTCAACGTGCCCTAGGTGAAATTATGTGCCATATCACTTTGTCACCTCACTTCTCTCAAACCCTTCACCACTGGGGACACAAGCTCCTTCTACACATAGATCTCTTCATCACAACTGGTTACACACCTCTCGTACCTTAAAACGATCACTCGGCTCTTTGCACTTGGCTTCTTTCAAATACTCTTAATCGCAATGGTAAAAATGAACTCGCATCACATTCTTATATAAATTTTCAAATTTTCGATTCATTCATTGCTCCTCCACCTACCAAATATATGCTCATTAGTTGACCAATTCCATCCTTTCCACGCGTTACATCCTCGCGCCCCAGCTATAACTTTCTAGTGCGCCTTCCTACCCTCTTGTCACAGACTTATCTTTAGCGCATATCCTTACACATGAGTACCTCATCACTGTACCTTATCCTAGAATTTATCATGGCCTCTTCTTACCTCACGTTATACTGTTCCTTCTTTCATCTTCATCCTTGGTCAATTTTGAGAAGTAATGTTTTTACTTTGACAAACACTCATATCAGCTTATTATTTTCATCTTTTAATTCACATAATATTATACCTGGATGTCAACAACCACCCCATACCAAAAGGATGTGCAGTCCTTTGTGCATAAACATGCTTCACATAGTAATTAGCTTCATGCGCGCAAGCACACTTATTTCACAACAACAAAAACTAAAGTGATAAAGCATAGCAACAATGAAGGAAATACATAATGGGAACCTAATCTAAATGGCAATATTGCCTTATTACAAACACCAAGAAGACTTACTTATAGTAGGGCTTCATCCTACTCTTGTTGAAGTAACCGGGTAGCCGTGTTCCATCTAGTGCTTCTAACTGGCAAGCATCTATTTCAAGGATGTCAGTTATAACATACGACCCTAACCAATGTACCTTAAGTTTTCCTAGATGGCACGAGAACTTAGAGTCATAGATAAGTACCATTTTTCCAATCTCAAACTTTTTATCCCTTATGTTTCTGCCATGACATGCATTCTACCAAGCCTTTTCCTGCTTCTGACTCCATCTTGCTATGACTCATCGCTCATCTAGTTGAATCATCTTCTCAATATGCTCTTCTAAAGCCTTCTCATCATCTAGACCTCTAGCGTGCATAATGTGCAAAGAGGGTAACATAAATTCTATAGGGAGAATGGATTCGGTGCCAAACACCAACTGAAATGGTGTGGCTTTGTTCAATCTCTTATAAGTTATTATATATGCCCAAAGAACAGCTGACACTTTATCATCCCAATCCTTTCTTCCAGCATCACAAATTTTTGTCAATGTCTAACTCAAGATCTTGTTGAAAGCCTCAGCAGTCTCATTTTCCTGAGGATGATAGGGTGTAGTTTTATGGTGTGCAACCATAAACTCATCTAACAGGATCCTAATTGTCTCATTCAAAAAGTGTGTACCCCTATCACTTGTCAAACTTAAAGGACATCAATATCTTTAAATAACATTCTCCCATAGAAACCTAGTTGTTTTAGTCATTGTACACTCCTTCGTAGGTGCTAATTTTTCCCACCTTGTGAGATAATCTATATAAGTAATGATATAGCGTGACCCAGTGCTACGCGCGGCTGGAGAAATAGGTCCTACAAAGTTGATGGCCCATTTCTCAAATGGTTCGGCACTAGTAATAGGTCTCATTGGCATCTCATCTCTTTTCCCTGGTTTACCTAGATGCTGACAATGGTCACATGCTTTGTAATACACTTTACAATCTTTATACAATGTCTCCCACCATAATCCAACAAGTAGGATCTTTCGGGTAGTTGCATCACCTACATAGTGGCCCCCTGCAATACCACCATAGGATTCTTTCATAATATCTTTGCGCTCATGCTCTAATACACAACAGTATAATACTTCATCTCTACCTAACTTGTAGAGGTCACCACTGATTAACATAAATGGTGTCACATATATAGCAAGTTGTTTCTTTTCTAGTTCCTTCATTCCTTCTTGTGCCACACCATTCCATAGAAATATAGTAATGTCTTCTAACTCTGATGGAACGTGTTGTAACCTAAAAAATTGTGCATCTTGCATGGTTTATTCAACTGTTTGTCCTTCTTCTCCTGAGTGAATTCTAGACAAGTGGTCTGGTCCAGAGTTACTTTTCCCTGGCTTCACCACAACTATGAAGTCAAACTCTTGAAATAGGAGTACTCATCTACATATGCACCCTTGTAAGTACAAGATGGGTTTGTTCACCAAATACTTCAATGCCATGTGATCTATATAAAGCACAAATGGGGTTGTTAACAAGTATTTTCAAAACTTGTGCAATGCATAGATCATTGACAAAGCTTTGCGCTCTGTAGTTGTATAATTCTATTCAACAAAAGTCAGCTTCCTACTAGCAAAAAAAAATTGGATGTTCTACAATACCTTCACTAGGTTGAGCTAACACAACACCAATGGCCATGCCATAGGCTTCCACATGCACATGAAATGGTTTATCCCATGAGGGAAAGCATAGAATGGGCGCTAGTAGTAACTTTCTCTTTTAATATCCCAAATGTGTGATGTTGCGGTTCTCCCCAATAAAATGTACCTTTCCCTTTTTGTAATTCTTCCAAGAGTGCAGTAACATTGGCATACCCTTTGATGAACTTCTGATAATATCATGTGTGACCCAAAAAACTGCACACCTCACTTTCACTGGTAGGCGCTTCCAGGCCTAGAATGATGGTAAACTTAGCTGGATCAACTAACAAACCTTCCTTGTAGATTATATGTCCTAACAGTATTCCAAAAGGTGTAGCAAATATGCACTTCTTGATGTTCAAAGATATACTCAATTGTCTGCACCATTCAAACATTAAGCATAGATTGTCACAATGATCTTTCACAAGCCCATATATTATACAATCATCTAGATAAACCTGTAAAAAAGTTGTGAATAAAATCTTTGAATGCCGGAACAACTATCCATGAGAATACAGCAAGCACATTTTTCAGTCCAAAAGGCATCACAGTATAGGAAAAACTACCTCATTTGGTAGTAAAAGTTGTCTTTTCTTGATCCTCCTGAGCAATCCTAACCTGATGGTACCTGAAAAACCCATCTATGAAGGAATATATTTCACACCCTGTAACTCCTATTATTTTCTCAGTAAATGGCTTAGGGAATGGATGTGTTACACATGCAGCATTCAAGTCCCTATTGTCCACACATATTCCAATTCATCCATCCTTCTTGATATTGATCACCATTGGACTAACCCATTCCGACTCATTAAGGGGCTTGATAATTCTAGATTTTAACATGTTATCAATCTCTTCTTTGACCTTTTCATGTAAATCAGGGTTCATTCTATAAGGCCTCTATCTAACTGAGTGTGCACCATCCTTAAGTTTTATCTTCATTCCCCAAGTGATTCATGCATGCCTTTAAGTTCATGATACCCTCGAGGGAATAAGTCCTAATAATCCTTGAGTAACTCAATGATCTTTTCCACTTTTGATTCTAACCAATAATCTCCAATTATGACCTCCTTTGGCTTAGCCTCTGAGCCTATATTCACCTTCTTTGTCTTCATGGGTTCGTGATAGGCATATGTATCCTTTTCTGTACTTTCTAAGACCTTTCGAACCCCTTGTGAATGTTCAATATCCATGTTCTCATCTTTCTCATCATCCATGATGTAAACCATCTTTCCTTTCTCTTTCTCAAGGAAAGAACATTCATGTAGTATGGAGTCCATTTCTTGTTCCTTTTCAAAATGCGCTCTGGACTCTATCTCACTAAATAATTCCTGAATATGCTCTTCTACCTTTGCACTATCTCCCATCGTTAAGTTCTTGACAAATTTTAATGCTTCTTCTACTGGAGGTTTAGTCGAGAATTATTCAAAGGTCTGGATCATTCCTGAAGTCAAATCCTACCAATTCCTAGTCTTTTGATGTAGTTCAGTGTATACATACCAAGCGCTTGCGCATCCTTGTAGAGTAGAGTACAATCTATGCCACCTAGAGTGAAGGTGGTAATTTTCTTGTCCCGTAGTCCAGATTCTCTCACACTATTGAATGAGATGCTAAACAAGTTGATCACCATTATAAGTGCAGATTTATGTAGGTGCATTGCTTGTTAAAAACCTAGTAGATAAGGTGATTCCAATCTCCTCCCATTCTATAAGATTATCTATGTGGACTACCCACCAGCGCGTTGTTGTCCCGCGCAAGGTATACACTAACATATCTCTTCTCTTAATTTGTTTTGTCCACTTTGCTTCCACGGATTTCAAAAATACAAGAAGATACTTTTTCCCTTATATACCAAGGTACTACGCTACCTATCCATCGAACAGAATTAAGTCCATTCTTGCACGCAATCACACTTTTTACCTCGCACCCTACTAGTTCATATGTACCATGAGCCCAATTTCACACGCAATACTCGTTGTATCATTAATAGAATGAGAATATTCCCACTGTAGGATGGTTTCCTTTGATGGTTCATTGACCTCTGGGTCCTGAATAGTGCATACATAGATTTTGTTTAAGTCCTCCTCAACTAGAGGCTTAACATATGGTGTAGACTTCCCATCTGACAAAGGTATCACAACCCTTTCCTCCTTGTTCTCAAAGCTGATATACACCTTATTAAATCTCAAGTCAGCATTATTCACATAACACCAAGGGCGTCTAAGCAAGGCTGGAAAAATGTCTACTTCTGCAATTGCTAATACCTTAAAATCCCCAGTGAACTTGGCCCCTTGTATGGTTATAAATGCATCCTTTAAAACTCCTATGGGAGTGGCCTTAGTCCAATTTTCCATAAAAAACACATTAGATGATGGTAGCAATGGAGGCCTCCCCATTTTTACCCGTGCATCTAATGTAAGCACATTTACTTCCACACCTATATCAATCGATATGTTGTTCAGCATCCATCCATCCATAACAACATTCAGAGTAATTTCCTTGTCATAGTCAATGTTATCAGGGGGAAGATTTACATGCAGGATCTACCGTCCAGTCTCAGTACTTGTGCATGGAGTGTTCCCTTTTAACCAACTTCCTAATAGTGGAATTATGTTCTCCTGGCACAACATTTTGCACACTTCTCTCAGATCATCAATATCAATTTAGATTGTCTCTGATGCTTTCTTCTGCTCCTTTAAGTATTGTATCTCACCCTAAAGATTCTTTAACACTTCCATGGAACCTGATAAACTTCCTTCTGATGAGCAGGATCTAGGTACCTTGCATGCAAAAACTCCTCCTTAGTGATCATAGGCTTCTGGTGCAATACCTCTCTTGTGCGCACTGCTTCAACTCGTGTAGTAATCTTCACTGTTAATGCCTTAGGTCCTAGTGCTATCTTGGGCATCCACTGATCTTCTACTACATGCTAGATTCTAACCATCCTGGTGCCTTTTTTTCTTGCTTATGTTGCCTACTCAAATGCTCATATAAGTTTGGAAATTCTTCATAGCTATGGTTCTTTCCATAGAAATAACATGTAATATTCTGAGGACATTCACACCTATAGTGGTTAGGAGATCCACATGTATAACATGTTCCACAAGGGAACTCACCTCTTCCTCCACCACGGCCTCGTCCTCCATATCCACCACAATATTCACGTCCTCTTCCACAGCCTCCTTCAAAACACCCCTCATTCGTATCATAGCGCATTTGATTATGATCCCGATCCTGGTACTCATTTTTACCCTTAGAATTATATGTTATGCTTTTTTGTCGTACCCTAATGTCTATAGCATCTTGGATCTGGCCAATCAACCGAAAATCTTCAATGTCATGGATCGTGGACCAGAAAATTTTATAGTAACAAGATACATTCTTCCTTATTACACGTTGTAACAAAGGATAGTGACTAGCATCATGATTCAAATGACAAATCTCATAGTCCAACAGTAATGAGAATACTATTCTGTGAGGACAACTATCCTTGGTGTGACCTTCCACTTCACAATTTGTACACCAAATCCCTAAGCGTGTTTCATGGGCTGAATTTTCTGATAGCTTCTCTAACTATTTTGCCATAGCTGTAATCTGTTCTTCTATGAATGGACTAATTCCAGTGTCAATGCTCCTACCTCAGCATGCAAAGCTCCTTCCAGTTCTTCACATGGATCAGTGTATATCTTATGTGACAGTGCTCTTTTGAATGGTGTAATCAATCTGCCAACAAACCATTATGCATGCTGGCTTGTGTGAATATCATAAGAAAGCTTAAATATGAGTGTTTTAAAATTGGCATCATATTCATGTACACTCTTAGTAGTGCCTTGTTTAATATCCTTGAGCACACTTATAATCTTCTGCTCAAACTCAGGGATATGGAATTCTTTCAAGAAAGCATCCTTCAGCGCTACATAATCCACGCAAGTTTGATCAGGGTAAAACTTCATATACTAGTTGTGTGCACGTCCCTGTAATGTAGTAGCAAATTGACTTACCTTGCGCTAAAAATCCATGATCCCTTACACACGCCATAATATTTCACACATGTGCACATGCTCAGCAGCATCCTCTATGCCCCTATACTCCGGAAGAGGAAGAGGCATCTCCATATAAGTATTATGGGGTTGGTGCGGACCTTGTCAACCTAATCTAAAACCTCCTATATTTCTCCTACCTCTAGAACCACCAGAACTAGAACCACCTATTCCTCTTGATCCTCCACCTTTAGCTAGAATAGGACCTATAGATGTACTCCCCTATGCTCCGAAAGTAGTACTATACTCAACCCCTACAGTTTGTGTGGTAGTTCCACTTCTAGAGGTGAATCCAACATTCGGTGCATTTACATTCTGTGTAGATGATGTGCCTAAAAATGTTCCTCTAAATAACATTGAAGCCATCTATCCTGTCATTGATGTACTTGCTCTCTGAATTACTCTGGTTCTCCTATTTCCCAAATCTACCTGTTGATTACTTGTCATACTAGATACTGGAAAACCAAGCGCAAGGGCTAGGTCACTAGGTGGATTAAGATGTACGTTCCTGGCCCAGGTAGTCTCTGCTAGCACACTTCTGTGTGAGGCCAAGGGGGGATCTCTGTCATACTTCCCAATATGGGGGAGTTCCTGATGCTCTGGATCCACTTCTTCTAAGTGAGCTTCAAATCCTTCACGAGCCATCTCTCTCCTCAACACCATACTTTCTACAACATATTGTTGCTTCTCTATCTCCCTCTCGCATACCTCATTATACTTAAGCCACCTTTCCTCTCTCTACCTTTCTACCACTAGGTCTTCCATCTTTCACCAAACTTGTTCCTGCCCTCGTGTGTGGTGAGGTTTAGTTGGCCATTGGTTTACTCTCTAGGTTCAAAGTTACCATCAAGATCTTGATCGCCGGTGGAATGCCTTGCAGATAAGCTCCTCTTGGATATCATAATAGCTGGAATTCAGCTACTTCCGGGAAAGAATACGTCAAAATTGAATATTCCAGAATATAACTATTTAGAACACCATGAAACCACTTATCCATAGTGCAAGTCCAAATCGGATTAGCATCATAAAGATCCTGAAATTCTTCCTATGTCCAAACAAGTGCGTGATACCTCCAATTTCACTTAGATGCATAAGCAGTCAACCACTCATATAATTCTACTAGAAAGATGGTGAAAAATCTCTCATATAAACTGTCATACAAATTATGTTCTACCTAAGTGCGTGTGTTAAACTCAAATCCAATGTTGAACCTCCGTGCATATTCTTACTCCAGATCATGTATCCACTCCTCAATACTTGTTAAAGTTAACTGGTACGTCTTCATCGTGAACCATCCTGAAAACAACAGAAAAAGAGGTCCCGGCAACATAACCAATGATGTAGCCTAGAATTCACCAGATAATACCCTAATCGCGTTGGCACATCACTCAGCCTAGACTGAGTGCTCACCAGAAGCACGCAAAGGTACCAGGTCCCTCTTTAGGGTTGTTGTAGCAGAATGCTAACATGATGAGTACTTACAGCATATGGATTCATAACCAATACATCATTGTACAATGCATGACAGATCTAGATCTAGGAAAGAATAGGTTTAAACAATAATCATGATAGAAGTAATAGCATGCACTACCCAATTACACATAGGAATAACACTTAGGTTCATTCAATATCTTCCATCTCTTAATTATCACAATAACACAGAAGCTTCTTACAATACCGGCATTCTATGCTGATGTGTGCATGGATCTGATACAGTAATCTTGAATCATGTACACTATGTTATCTATCTTTCCATATCCATCATCTATCATCTCTTATCTATATCTATCAGGTACTTAACTACATATATATAGGGTGGGGACTTTCCCTTCACCACTTATTTATTCGAAAAATAGGCCACATGCTATTAATAGCCACACGTCATTTTCATGCCTAGCCACACATGTAAGTGTGTTATCTATATACTACTGATAGTTAACTAAGGTGACAATCCTATTCTAAGACTGTCTCCATGCAAAAGTGCTTTGAATCTGATCCTCCATAAATAGACAATGTGTGGCGCGCATGTCTCTGCATCGTTGGTGTGTTTTGCACGCCATCTTCCAAAAATAGATCTTCATGCCCAAAAACACCTAAGTCCTGAATACTGAACTTCTACTCTGCATGTGTGTTCTTCCTATACATTCACACCTTTACGTATGACTTGGTTTCCCATGTGGACTTCTTGTGTGCTTTCTATGTCAAGTGTTCTTTGATCAACACTTAGTGTTTAGAAACTTTTTTTCATCCAAGAGAAAGGGGATTTTATCATAAGCAGATTTAAGAAGGGCCACCAGATGGAAATCACTAAAATGTGACTGCCAATCAAGGGATCTGAGGACCCTGTCCAACTCAATTTGGATATGATTAATCCCTAACCTTATATTTGACCAGGTAAAAGAATCTCCATATAGGTCAAAATCAATAAACTTACCATGTCTAATAAAGTTTCAAAGAGATTTTATACTGCTACAACTAGCTAGAGCGCCACCTTTCTTTTCCAAAGGAAAAAGAGGGGTGTTAAAATCCCCAGAAATTAGCCAAGGAAGATGCTTACAACTATTTATGAAATACAGCATAGCTTCCCAAATGTTATCCCTTTGTGATTCTAGATTAGGAGCATAATCATTGACTACAATCCAACTCAAATTTAAACAAATTTCTTGAAATAACACACATAAGAAATGGGGTATATTAATGGTGCATTCACCATAAAGGATAGAAGGATTCCAAAACATACAAAGCCCTCCATAATTACCAGCTGAAACATGGGAGGAAAAGGAGGCTTTGGCCCAAATCCTAGGAAGGATATTATCCTCTTTGATTTTTTTCTCTTGTAACATGATGATATCAGGAGAGTGTTTTTAGTCTGAATTCTTGTAGAAATATTATTTTTTTACGAGAATTAACTCCCCTAACATTCTAAGAAAGAATATTTATTTCTTATGTTTGGAATTCCCCCCACCCTTAATGGAGAAAGTACCTTAAGTTCCCTGAGCAATATTTTGAGCAGTTTAAAGATAACGCTTAACTATTTTAGAGGGTCTTCCATTATTTTTATTGATTCCAAGATCCCAATTATTTTTTATATTTTCTTATATTTATTCTAGGTGGGATGCAATATTCAATAACCAAAAATAAAGGAGAGTGAAATGAGGTGTTTTATTCAAAATGGTAAATGAGAGTAGGGGAAGAGGGATTTGTAGAGACACTATCCTCACAGGGTTGGGGAAAATTATCCAAAAGAGGAGGATCAGAAATTGAGGGAGGTTCAGGGAGATCTCAAAGTGAGGGGGAAGAGGGAAAAGGGGTAGGGAGGTCCACCGCAACCATAGATTCAGGCTGGTAAGAGGAGTCTTCTGAGGGTAGGATCTCACCATTTTTCACCAGAGCTTCAAAAGTACTAGAAGTACCCACCTTTGGAGAAACTTTCGTGATAAATTTCCCCTTTTGCTTAGGAGAATGCATAGAAGCTTTCTGATTTGGAGCAGGTTTAGAGGGACAAGCAAGGGCTCGATCGCCAATGCTTTTAAAAATGGAGCAACCTTATGGCACATATTCATATTCAATGGGTTGGGTCCAAGTACCGAAATTTGAGAGGAGGTCAATAGAATTAAGAAGAGGATTACTAACATTATCATTTACACATAATAGAGCATGAATGTGTCTCAATTGTGCTTTAGTATATTGATCAATTGCAATAAGGGAATATAAGGAAAACGCAATACCTTCGATCACCGTTACCTCCTAAAAATTGAGACACAGTCCTGGAAATTGAACCCAAATTGGAGAATTTTTCATTACTTCAATGCTGGGATTGAAACCAAGAGATGATTTCTGGAGATAAAAACCATGTCATTCAAAGAATCAGGGTCCCCCAAGAAGAAATCTATAAAAATCCTCTTTGTGGCAAAAGGTAAAAAGGATAAAGTCATTTTGGCATAGTTGTAACCTCAAGGGGCCCACTTAATATGAGACCATTTTTTAATATCTTCTAAAAGGGGTCTTGGGCCCATTAGTTTATCGATCATAGAAATATCCCTCGATGCTAGAGTCACATTCATGATCTAAGAAGGTATCAGAAGAGATAACATCTCATCTTGCAATGTAGCCTATAGTTTCAATTATCGTGTCATCATAGGGGACCAAACGATAGCATCTTTCCACAAGCCAGGTGGGACCCGTGGCAAGGCATCACCAAAACCATCAGGAGAGGGAGTAGGATCCAAACTAGGAGGATCTAACATAGCCACTAAAAATATCATGCAAAAAATTCAAAATTTTCCAAGAGTTGGAGAGGAGAGCCAGCTCCAAGATCGGCCACTTTTCCAAACATGAAGAGATTAATGATGATACTCATTTCAGCATAAATGAGCTTAAGGGATTTAATAAACTCTTGTATGTTGTATTTCAATTGATGTGTTATAAAATCATTAAAGTCATTAATTTTAATTAATGAGTTTTAATGTACAAAATAAAATTCCATTATTTTTTTGAAGCATAATTAGGTGTTACAAATCTATAGATCTTTTAATTTAATTTAACACATTAAGGATAAAGAAAGGGCCATTTCAATGTGCTAATGTATTGGGGAATGTGAAACATGGATTTATTTTAATAATTGGTGAGGCTTAGTATACCCTTTTGTATGGTGACATGCATTTTCTCCCCAACCTTGGTTTACTTGGTCTAAATTTTTAGCTTGAGATGTTAGGGTACTCAAAAATAGTCACCATGTTATGCTTACTAAGAAACACATGTTTTATTTTATGAACTTGAATGAATTAGTGGCTAATGTTTTATAAGAATACATTATTTATAATCATAGTTTAATCATTTTCTATCTCTTATAGTGAGGTTCCTACCTCAAAGTGACATGCAATGAATTATGCCTCACACATTACTATTAAAACATGAGGGCACTATTGAGCTAATTGTTATGGTGAGGAATTTGGCACCATGTCCACCTTATGATTCTAATTGGATCGAGTGGAAAAATGATTCCATATATTGGGATGGTATCTTACCCCACCACTCTAGGAAGTAGGTAGCTCAGGTTTAAAAGTGAGACAACTATTCTCTTTTTTATGAATTTCAAATATTATCAGAGTATTTATAATGCAATCCTTTTGATCCTTGGTTGTAATCTTTAGATACTATTCCTTGGCATAATCTTAAGATCAGCAAAGTGCATGCAACTAAGGGATCATGGATCCTTTCTCATTTACATTAGCTTAAGGTTAGAGATCATTCCTTTAAGGATTTCTAAAAATCCCTTCATACCAAGTAGGCTATAATACATATTAAAGAATTAAAAATAGTTTAAAATCAGTTTATTGTCCTATCCAATATCATTCATGTTTTTTTAGGAAGTACAAACTAGTTTTGTAGGCTCAAACTTTCAATGAGTAATGATACTTTCTTCTCTAATAATGTCTTTATGCCATTTCTTGCAATATTTTGCAATATTTCACCCTCAACTTACATATTTTGTGATTCTCCCCTCATTTTAGAGGATATTCATGTGTTTCTACAATTTATGGCTGATGATAAATACCTAAGAATTGATGGCTTCCCTTTTGAATTATATAAAGCTACTTGGAGTTTTGTTGCTCTTGACTTGCTTCAAGTTTTTGAAGACACATTATCTATGAAATATTTAGATATAATCGGTAATAAAGAAATTATCAAAATCATACCTAAGTCATGTCATATGGATATCATTCCCATTTGTAACTTATCACTTTTCTTAGTGTCTGATATAAAATCATTGATAAATATTTATCATTTTGTATTCAGCACATTCATCATTTTATTTTACTACTTTAGAAGATAATTTTTATCAGAGTACTATAAATTATTGATAATACCTTTTTTATTTTGGAACAATGGTCCCATCCTCTCATAAATTAACTATACTTCTTATGATGTACTTTGAGAAAAAGTATAATTATATCTAACAGTCGTTTGTGTTCATCATACTTAATAACTTTGCTTTGGTGAAGTTTTTCTTAAGGCTATACAAACTCTATTCTTTGATTTATATGATTTTACTACCATAAATTTTCACAATTCATAAGGCTTTTGATCATTTATATCTATATGGAAAGGTTTTTCTTTAGTTTCTGTACACTTTATTTTTATTACAGATGATTTGGGATATTTTCTTTCCCTTTGATATTCTAAGGGGTTATTATGAAGAATTTTTCTACTAGATCACCTCACCCATCTCATGAATGATTTCTTCACAAATGAATCCTTTATGAAAATCAATGAAAATTAAGCCTCTTTTAAAGGATCAATTGTTGTCTTAATATTTCCTACAAGGATTCTAAGTCTTATTGGAAATGGACCAAACTATTGTGTTACAAGAAAATATTGTTCCCCATGTCCTATTGGATTTAAAATAACCTTGGAAGTGGCTTCCATGATGATTAGAATTAAAATTAATAGGTATATTGTTTACCTTTTATATGTCTCCTTCCAAAATATGACATGTTATTGAAATAATTGAGAAGAGAATCACCTTTTGGGTGGCTTATCCCCTCTCTTTGGATAAACAACTCCATGTTTTTACGAGGATTAGTATTACCATTCAAATTTTGTATTCTTCTTTTTTGGCCCCTTATAATGTGTCTAACAAAACATTGGCTAATATTTGTGGGACAGAAACAAACCAAATATTTTCATCGAATTTCTTGGGATGTTTGTTTCCTCCCTCACGAAAATGGTGATATGGGCATTATAAATGTTTATAGGAATATTTTACATCTATGTGATAAATAAATTACTTGATGTATTTATGGGAAACTTCTTTTAAGGAATTAAACTAGAGAAAATAGGCCCTATATGGAAAAACTTGTTGGAAGAACATTGGCTTTCATAATTTTCCCATTGCTTGTGTGCAAGTTGAAATTGAAGGTTATTTATTATAAAAGAGCTTGTATAAGGATTTTAAAGTAGTCAAATTGTATTTACATTGTGTTTGTGATGGCTTGAAACCTTGATTTCCTTCAATAGTCACAAAAAATCATAGTTAGTGATTATGTTAGGAAATTGCATTCCCTTAGCATAAACTTTTGAAATTAAGGCCCTTTACTTATTTAGGAAGATAATCACTTATATTCAAAAACATATCCATTTAATAAGTTGTATAGCATAGTGAAAACATAAAATTAAATTTAAAATGGCCAATTTAGACATCTAACAATTCTTTAAAAATAATGAGCTCCTCTAAAATGTTATGTTTTAAAATATTGATATTAAACCCTCAATAAACTCATGAAGGGAGTGACATTATAACTTTTACACCCCTTTTAAAATCTACTATGTATGATTTATTTTCATAATACAATCTCTTTCTCTCCTTCCCTCTATGAGTTGAAAACTTAATGGAGCTTGAATTCCCCCCAAATCATATCTTGCTTAGTTTAATTGTGTTTATAATTCCCAACTAAAGCCAAATATTACACACTTCTTATGGTGATTTTTCAGTAAAGGATTTCCATTAGGAGAGATTCTTAAACATATTAGTGTCTCCATTCTCAAATTTCCTACATGTGGCTGACCCAATAATATTAAACATCTTCTATAACATTGTCTCCATGCTTAAGATGCATGGACTTGGATCCAATCCCTTTTTAGACTTTACCACCTTGATTAAATTATGTGGAAGTTGGTATTTCTAGGGACTCTTATATTTCTTTTTTGTGGAAGTGTATTATAGCTATTATTATTTTTCAGCTATGGAAATCTAGATATGTTATTATTTGTAGTCATGATGATGTTTCACATCATTTTCATAATAATGAGAAGATCAGTTTTATATATGATGTGTGCTTATAAATACAAAAAATATGAGGAGAAGGTGGTTTTGAATTTTGAGCATCTACAATAGTTTCTTCGTCACCGGGGTAGAAACCCTTGCACCATGAGGTATACTATATTACATCCACTATAATCGGTATCCTATCTACTTGTTACTAGGTGGAGGAATATCTATTCACGTATTCATATTTCATACTTTTTTTATGAACATGTCTCTACTTCCACGTATGTGGCATGGTCCTTAAATCACATATCCACCTCAAGAGAAATAATCTTCTAGCTCATATATTTATATTATTCTCATTGTACCTCTCTATTGCAAGGTGGTTTCATTGTTCTTAGTCGTACACTACCTAGTTGAGGAATTATAATTCCCTTGGATATGTAGGACTCTCAGAAGTTGGATGAATGGCTCTTTCTAGATCCTCTAGATGACAAGTTGTCTTGATTACGGTCTCTACCTCCCCAAGATGGTACACCACCTCATTCTAGTGATGTTGTTGTTTGTGCTTGAATCCCTCTCTTATATCATTAAGTAATATAGTTTATTTGTTTTCCCACATGCTTTTTTTGCTCATGGTGAATTTTTTTTGTAATGGCGTGGATATCAAATCATGAATATTTCTATTCACCCCTTTTATCATAACCATTTTTATTGAATTAGATTAATACAATCAGTACTCAAGGTCTTGGTCTATTGATGAGTTAGAAGTAGTTTATAATCATTAACCCAAGTTTCATGCCCATTGAGGCCATTGGAAACTGTCAATAAGTATCCATGGAGACACCTTTAGGTAAGGGTAAAACTTCTCCATGTGAACCAATCGAAACATAGCAGTGCGCTCAGAATGTGGATCTCTTAGTAGACATTAAGGACCCAAACCACCTCCATGTCCCACTTAGAGAAAGTGATCCTCCAAAACCACCACTCTAGTTCATAGCTCCAGTATAATAAAAGTGTTTACCATCCAAATTTTTAACTCAAGGTCTTGGGCTATTAGTGAGTTACAAAGTAGTTTGTAATCATCAACCTAAGTTCCATTCCCATTGAGTTCATTGGATGCTTTAAATAAGTGGCCATGGGGACACCTCAAGGTAGGGGTCGAACTTCTCCATATGGACCAAGAGAAACTTAGTGGGGTGCTTCAAATGCATATCACTTGGTGGAAATTAGGGACCCAAGACAACCCCTATGTCCCTCTTAAATAAAGTGCTCCTCCACCACTCCAGTTCATAGCTCTAGTACAATAGAAGTGTTTACCACAAAAAATTTTGAACTCAATGTCTTGGGCTATTGGTGAGTCATAAGTAGTTTGTAATCATCAACTCAAGCATCATTCCCATTGAGTTTATTAAATGCTTTCAATAAGTGGTCATGGGGACACATTGAGGTAGGGGTCAAACTTCTCTAGATGGACCAAGTGAAACATAGTGGGGTGTTTTGAATGCATATCACTCATTAGACATGAAGGACCCAAGCTTGCCCCCCATGTCCCACTTAGAGAAAGTGATCCTCCACCACTCCAGTTCATAACTCTGGTATAATAAAAGTGTTTACCATCTTTTTTTTTTAACTCAGGGTCTTGGGTGATTTGTGAGTTACAAGTACTTTATAATCATCAACCCAAGTTCCATTCCCATTGAGTTCATTAGATACTTTCAATAAGTTTCCATGGGACACCTTGAGGTAGGGGTTGAACTTCTCCATATGGACCAAGTGAAACATAGCAGGGTGCTCTGAATGTGGATCTCTTAGTGGACATTAAGGACCCAAGCCCACCCCCATGTCCCACTTAGAGAAATTACTCCTCCACCACTCTAATTCATAGCTCTAGTATAATAAAATCATTTACCATCTAAAATTTAAAACTCAAGTTCTTGGGTTATTGGTGAGTTACAAGTAGTTTGTAATCATCAACCCAAGTTCCATTCCCATTGAGTTCATTGGATTCTTTCAATAAGTGGCCATGGGGAAACCTTGAGGTAGGGGTCAAACTTCTCCATATGGATCAAGTGGAACAAAGTGGGTCACTTTGAATGCATATCACTCAGTGAACATTAAGGACCCAAGCCCACCCCCATGTCCCACTTAGAGAAAGTATTCCTCCATCACTCAAGTTAATAGCTCTCGTATAATAAAAGTGTTGACCCTCCAAAGTTTTGAACTCAAGGTCTTGGACTATTGGTGAATTATAAGTAGTTTGTAATCATCAACCCAAGTTACATTCCCATTGAGTTCATTGGATGCTTTCAATAAGTGGTCATGGGGACACCTTGAGGTAGAGGTCCAACTTATCCATATGGGCCAAGTGGAACATAATGGGGTACTCCGAATGTAGATCGCTCGGTGGATATTGAGGACCTGTTGTCTCCTGAAAATTGCTCTGTGTTTTTATAGCCAAATTCAATTTTTAGAGCTCATTCCCTTCGTTGGTGTTTAAGCTAAGTGAGAGATTCAAGAAATTAGCAAAATTCGTGCCCTAGAGCTGTTTAAACCTTTATTTTTCTCATTTTTTGAAATACTCCATTTCCCATCTTTGCACGTAATATCATCTTTGCAACCTCCATTGTTTTATCACAATTGTTCACTTGTTTTATGGCATGGGTTGTCAAATCATTATTTTGCCACCATGCCTCTGGCTCGCGAAGGAAATTCAAAAATTGGACTCAAAATCACATGAAGTTCTCTTCCTCTATGTTATTTTTCCCACAGTCGGGAACGATGGGCATTTCTTTCTCCATCAAATTTTGACCTCAATGCATCCCTGAGTGATACGTGGTCAGTATCCTATTGGATTGGGATGAATGGGATTTTTAGTCATACTTCAAAATCTAGTGGAAGCAGCCACGTGTCGCAACAACGCAAAATTTACCAGGGGCGGGGTCCAAGGGACAGTCTTCAAGTTAAGCGTAGATTTTCCACGTGTTCATTGCAAGTATAAAAGTGGAAGGTAAAATCCTAAGTATACAAGGCTCAGTAGATGGATCCACGTGTTGCAATGGCACAATTCTGAAAGTGGGGCAGAAAGGGCCAATTATCAAATCAGTGCCAAATCACCACGTGGTCGAAGTCATTGGAGAGGCAAAGCCTGCCATTGAAAAGTCAAAGCAAACAAGTGGGCCGGCGGAGGAATTTTTTGTTTTTGAGTCCCTTTTCTAAAAAGGTGAAAATGTTTAGAAAAGTGACCCGCAACCCTGTCTCCAGGCTTTAAAAGATGAAAAATGTCAAGATTTCAGTTAGAGCAGTGGGTTGGTAGAAAAAGTCAAAGTGTTTTTGAAGCCTCTTTGCAAAAAAGTTGAAAATTCAAAGCAGTGACCTGTAGCGGGCCGATCGGGGAACTTTGGACATTTAACCAAATTTCCAAAAGTAGAAGCCCACAAGTTTTATAATGCTCTATGGCTCCACCAATGTCTCAGACCCGCCATTTAAAATTCAAAGCGGAAGAGTAGGAAAATGGAGGATAACTTTGAGTTTTTGAGCATTTTTTCCAAAAAAGGTTAAAATGTTGAGAAAAGAACCGTGACCCCCGCCTCTAGTCAGAACGTGCCATGTGTCCTAGTCGAATCGAGAGCAGCGGGCCGATGGAGGAAAAATGATTTTTTTGATCCTTTTTCCAAAAAAGGTTAAAAAATTGAGAAAAGGGCCGCGACCCTGTTTCTAATCAGAGGGTGTCATGTGTCTAAGTTGAAAAGTTAAAGCGGGGCTATGAGCCAATTTGTTCCAAATTGCCAAATCTCACAAAAAATCACAAAATGTGAAAGGCTTCCCCTGTAACTACTCCAATCCCTTCCTGCAACATGGACAACCCAATTTCAAAGTTAGAGGAGCAAATCAAATGGTCTCTATTTAAACTAGAAAATTGAATGTAACGATTGCTTTGCAAGATCTAGTTTTTAACCCGCCTTGAGTGTTTTCTTCACAACATAGGAATTTGAAAAGGCGTTGAGGATTTTGTGAAGTTGTAACAGTTTCTTGCGAAGGATATAATGGCCCCTCGAATCCATTCTAAAGGGCTGGCGATTGATTTTTGAAAAAGACCAAAGTGCTCTGTACCTAGAAAAGACAGAAAAATGCCATATTTCTTCTATCTTCTTTCTCCTTAGATTTTCCTCTATTTTGAATGCTCTGTACAAATTTTGCTTTAGCTTTAATAATAAAAGAAGGAATTTTTGCCTTTTTGATTGAGGGATTGATTGGTACCTTGCGACCAATGAATTTTATTCGGTCGTGTAGCTTCTCCTGCGGATTTTTTTTCTTCTAACTATAAATGCATGTAAACAAAATTTCTAATTAATGTGTGTGGGTATCTGATATTCTACTCACAACATTAGTTTTCTCCTACCTCCATTTCCACTCCCCTTCCCCTTTCCAAGAAAAATTTTCTTCTCTAGTGAGACATTTCTAGCTTTGCCATAGGGTCAGTGGAGTGCCCCTATTGGATCTATGGTCGAAAGGCCACCATTAAAACCCATCTTTCATGCATGCACCTATGGAAGCTACACCATTCAAGTAGAGGGACTTAGATTCCCATAGCATTGGCTTGAAACCCACCAATTTTTTCACAAGACAAATTTTCTTGCCAATAGTTTTTGGCACCCACCGTGGGGTAGATTTTGTAGCATCTACACCTAAAATGACCGCAGGGTCATAAAATACGAAAAAAAAATATTCTAGAAGAAAATTTTCTGGAGATTGAATAATCACACAAACTACATGGATGTAAATCATGGCATTCTAGGAAATCCTCCTATTGGGGGACCTGATTTACTCTTTTACATCTAATAAGACATTGCTTCTAATCTGAGGGAAGTTATTTGACATAATAGACAAAGTGTCAATTAATACTTCATTACCATAAGGATTTTGAACTTGGAAGAGGAACGTGTTGTCGAATTAGAAAGGCAGAGACAAATTCCAGCACTCCAGAGAAGAGCATAAACTTTCAAGCTGGTTGATAGAAGATACACCCAAAAACTGAGGAAAGTAGGACAAATTGATCCCATATTTGAAGGGCTTGAAAGAGAGACAGTTGCTTAAGAGGAGATAAGGGCTCAACTTGAAGAAATAGAAAGACTCCAAATTGAATCAGAAGAAAGAGAGCAGCAGTAGAAATAGCCTTAGCAATACTGGAGGATAGAAACAGGAATAGAATGGGTGATCATGACCGTGAAGCCCGTAGGCCCAACGTACCATGGGGAAGAAATAACGGTCGACTGGCTCTTGCTCAACCACTCCATGAGCTCCCAAGAGGAATCAGAAGAAAGAACAAACATTCAAAAAATTCAAGAGGAAAGCATGGATGAATATGAAAACTCCCTTGAAATTTAACATGTTGCAGCATTCATCACTGGCTTGATGGAGTACGTAATGATGAGGATAAAGGTGATGAAGATGTTTCAAGTTAGGCTCTTCATGTGGAGTCTTCACCAAGAACAGAGTTGTTGAATGGTGTCTACATGTTGCCCCCAAGATTTGTCACAGAGAGTAAGAGGAACATAAGAAGATAGCCTTTGAAGCATCCCCTAAACAAGAGCATCAGAAGGGGATTATCATTGCCACCTGCCATGGAATAAGCTAGATTGAGAAATCAAATTCACCAGTTTTCAAGGATCACACTCTTGTGTCAAGTCAGTTGAGATGATTCTTGTAGTAAGGTCTAATAGCTGTTAACAAGAAGGACTCTCTTCAGAAGATATTGGTAGCCCCAAGAAAATCCAAACTTGAATCAAGGTTCTTCACCCTCAGTGCTCCTTGCACATTAGCAAGTCACTTTCTTCCTCAGAAGGAGAACCCAACACAAGAACATTGAACAAAACCTCTAAGTTCAAGACTAAGTCCTGCATCTACTGAGACAACCTCTTCCTGATCTATCATAACTCCATTTGACTGGATGGAGTGAAAGTACCAAATGGGAAGCAAAGTTCATCTCTCTGAGATTCAAATACCTACAATCACATCCTTCTGAATTTGAATGATTCATCAAGGCAATCCGAGGTGGCAACTCTACATCCGAAATCTCTAGTTGCTTTGAAGAAGGCTTTCTATCCCACACCATCTATACCACCTTCTCAAAACATGTTAACCCTCAGTGTCTTCAAGGACCACCAGAGTTGATCCTTTTTACCTGATCACTTCTCATCAGAAGGCTTCCCGTTCAACAATCCTATCGTAGGCTCTAGAGCCTTAGATGAATGTGATGCCACCATAAAGTTGCAAATGCTCTTAACATCACTGTGACACTAGGGTAAATGGCAGATTCTATTCAATGGAATCCAGACATGTTCCATTGGTAGGAATGAAAAAAGAAAGCATAGGATGCACTAGCTAATTACCCAGATCTTGAAGATACTTCTGACCATCTTGGTTGGCATGCACAATGGCCTAGCATCTTTTGGTATACTGTTGAGTAGATGTTTTTGCATAGATCTAGGTGGAGAAATGAAGATGGATTGGTCATCTACAATTTTTTCAGTGAAAGGAGAAATAAATAAATTGCTACCAATCAGTGCACATGAGATTCACAGTAAGGAAATATGATGATCCAAGAGCAAACATCCTCTTTCAAGATTGTGGGCTAGGAAACTACTTACTTACATCACAAAACGAAGAGAACTTGCCACTCCTCATGGAAGAAGAGGAAGATCATAATTTGGACAATGGAATTTGAGTGGTAGTCATTCCAAAGAGCAGGTTCAAGAGATGGTGTATTATTTTACTCTCCTTCCAATGAGGTGTACCCTTTCACCTATAAGATGTAATTTGACAATACAAATAACAAAACAACAGAGTACGAAAAATTACTCTTAGGAATGAATGTTGCAGAAGACATGGGAATCAAGTAGTTGAGATGCAAAGGTGATGCAGAGGTTTTGGTAAAGCAGGTCCACCAGCCATATCAGGTAAAGAGCCCCAAGGCTAAGGCACTATAGAAACAGAGTGTGGGACTACATCGAATCCTTTGATACATTCTCCATTGAAGATATCCCTACAAAGTAGAATGAAAAGATTGATTCTCTAGCTAGTTTCATCTTCCTTAGTGATACCTCATCCTTATTTTGGCAAGGATAAAGTGACCGTTGAGATGGTGTTCAAACCCAATGTACCAGACAATGAAAATCACTGGTAGGTATTCAATGATGACAGTTAGATCCTATCCTTCTTCAGAAGAAGGGGATAACTTCAATAATCTATTCTTTGAGGGAATTGAAAATTCCACATCAGTGAATCAGTCCCCAAATAAGATAAGGAAGGAATCGAGGGAATTGATGAAGAGGGAGTAATCAAACTCAAAAGGGAAAAAAAATCCCTGAAGGCCTAGTTTCTTTGGAAGACCTCTTTGACAAACATAACAAGTTCATCCAGGAGAAAGAAAGAACAATCTTCTCGGTGTCCATATGGTTTTGATCAATAAAACAGTGGCACTTTAGAGAATCAAAGGATGATGAACATTGGTAAATGCTACTCACTAGAAGAGAAGAGAAAGTTTGTTGCTCTGCTAAAAAAGTACTTAGATTTCTTGGCCTACTCCTATGATGAACTCAAATCTTTTTAGCCATAGGAAATGCATCACTCCATTCCTTTAAAGCAATGAGCCAAGCCCTTCACGAATAAACAAATGGCCCTAAAATCCAAACATTACTGATGTTATCAAAGAAGAGGTGACAAACTATTCTCAATGCTAGAATCATTTTCGCCATCCACTATTCAACATGGGTGGCTAACATTATGCTTGTACGAAAGAAGAACGGGGAAATAAGGATTTGTGTAGGATTTCCGAAATCTGAATCAAGTCATCTCTCAAGGACAACTACCCTCTTCCAATCATGGATAATATTTTGCAAGTAGTCACTGGATCTGAAATACTCTATTTACTTGATGGATTCTCAAGGTACAACCAAATCAAGGTGATAAAAGAGGATCGCAACAAAACATAGCCTTCACAACACCTTGGGGCAATTTTTCCTACATCAAAATGCCTTTTGGCTTGATCAATGTTGGAGCCACTTTCCAAAGAGCAATGGACTTAGCCTTTAAATATTTGAAACACTGCATTCTTATTTACCTTGATGACCTCACAATTTTTCTCAAAGAGGAGGGGAGCTCATATCATGTCATTTGGAGCAAGTCGTTGCAAGGTGTAGGAAACATGACATTTCTATTAATCCAAAGAAGTGCATCTTTGGAGTCACAGAAGGTAAGTTATTGGGACACATTATGAACAAACATGGAGCACACATTGATCCTGAGAGGGTTAGGGCTATCTAAGTACTAGCCTTACCAACCAGCAAGAAGGAAGTTCATTAAATCTTTGGAAAGGTAAACTTCGTTCATCATTTTGTGCCTAAGTTTTCTAAGCTGACTAAGCATATAACTTCCATGATGAAGCCTCAAGCAAGTTTCAAGTGGAGTAAGGAAATAAAAAAAACTATTTGAGGAGATCAAGAAAGTCATCGCCAAAGCTCCAATTCTTGTATATCAATATTTCAACAAGGAGTTCATCATGTATTGCTATGCATTAGAACATATGCTCTCTATTGTCCTTGTTTAGAAAATATTATGAAGGTTTGGAAGCACTCATTGCTTTCATCAGTTGTCCTTTGAAAATTCATGACCTAAAGTACATCCAATTGGAAAAACATGCCTGCGCAGTGGGCAAAGCTGTTAAAAGTTTCATATTCTACATTCTCAATTCCCATACAGTCATGATTGTCCGTAGAAGTGCAATCAAGTATATTTTGACTCAACAAGATCCTGGGGCTAAGAGAGGAAGTTAGATTGCAAAGACCAAAGAGCATGACTTGTAGATTAGGCCCTCTAATCTAGTGAGAGGAAATGGTTTGTTCGAGCTCATTGCTAAAGATGAAGCTATAAAGGCTCAGCAAGAAGAAAAGGATTGTGTTTACTCAACCTATTCATGAGACAGTCCATAGGAGCTCTTTGTCACCACTATTGAGGAGCGGTATGCTAACATTACTTACTACCTCACTTATGGAGAATTCCCTCCTCATCTTGATTACAAAAAAATAAGAACACTTAAGCTAAAGGTAGCCATGTTTGTGATCTAGAATCATGCACTTTACAAGAGAGGCCTAGATGGATTGTTTCCTCAGGTGTGTAGATAAGAATCAACAAGAAAAGTTGCTCAGGGAATATCATGATCAAGCTTGTGCTGGAAATTTTTCGGCAATGGTCACCACACATAAGATCCTCAGAGGGAGATATTAATGTCCCTCCATATTTGCAGAAATTCAAGATTAGGTTTCCAAATTTAAAGCATGTCAACAATTTGTTGGAAAGCCATAACTAGTTGCATTTCCACTCAAGCCTGTGGTGATTGAAGAACCTTTTTAGCAATGAGGGCTACATTTTATTGGTGTTCTGAATCCTCATTCTAGTGCAAGGCATCCTTATGTACTCACTGCAACTGATTACATCACTAAATGGATGGAAGCCATCCTAACCATGAAAACCAACTCTGAAACAGTTTGCAACTTCATCAAGGAAAATATTATTATTCGTTTTAGGATACCACATTAAATTGTTTTAGACAATGCCACCTATTTCACTTCCAAGGAGCTCACAAATTTTTGTTATGGCTTTGGAATCTCCCTATCTCACTCTTCTGACTACTACCCGCAGCGAAATGGACAATTTGAGTGAAGTAATAAGAACATTGTGACCATTGTTTGCAAGTTGGTAGATGAGAATCAAAGGAACTGGCACAAGAAGCTATATGATGCATTGTGGACCGATAGGATCACTCCTAAGAAGGAAATAGGTATGTCACCTTTCCAAATGTTGTATGGAGTTGAGGCAGAGATTTCCCCTCACAATTGAGATGCCAGCTCTCAAGTTGCTGTAAGAAATAGAAGATGGTCAATACAAAGACTCCATTGACAAGAGGATCCTCTTCTTGGAAAAGCTGGAAGAAAGCAGATGCCAAGTGGTGGATAGAATTAAAGAGCATCAGTTAAAAGTGAAGATTTTTTTTGAAAAGAAGATCAAAGCAAGGAATTTCAAAGTTGGAGATTTTGTCCTATTATGGGACAAGAGAAGAGAACCAAAGGGCAGCCATGGAAAGTTTGATTCATTGTGGCTAGGCCCATTCCAAATTCATGGAGCTTGTGGTGAGAATGTTTTTCTCCTCTCGTACTTGGATGAAATGCCATTGGATTTGCCTCGAAGTGGGAAATACTTGAAACTGTACCATCAGTGAAAGCGGGTTGTCCCCCGCCTTGTACCATAGGTGATTTACGTAGGTGTGTTTTCCCTTTTCTGTTGTGTGGTTTTGGTTTGGTTTTGTGGTGCTTTTTGTTGTGTGTGGTTTGGCTTGTGTGTTTCCTCCTTCCATTCTTTCTCAGAATTATACATGACTCTGCAAGGCCCAATGGATAAGGCACTAGTCAACGTAATATGTTTGAAACTTGAGATTATGGATCCTCATGTCATGCCCTAGCCATGCCCAGTTCACGCCATGTCCCCAAGCTAGAGCCAACTGTTGTCTCCTAAAAAAATGACTCTACATTTTCTATAGCCAAATTATATATTTTTTTGAGCTCATGCCCTACGTTCGGTGTTTAAGCCAAGTTAGAGATTCAAGAAATTAGCAAAAGTCATTCCCTAGAGCTGTTTAAACCTCTGTTTTGCTTGTTTTTAGAAATTCCCCATTTCCTGGTCTGTGCACGTAATATCCTCTTTGCAAACTCCATTTTTTATCAAAATTGTTCACTTTTTCTATGGCCTTAGTTGTCAAATCATTTTTTTTCCTCCATGCCTCCAGTTCATGAAGGAAATTCAAAAATTGGACTCAAAATGACGAAGTTCTCTTCCTCTGTGTATTTTTCCCACAGTCGGGATGATGGGTGTCTTTTCCCAAGTCAAATTTTGGCCCCAATGAATGATGATACGTGGTTAGATCTTATTGGATGGGGTGGAACGAGATTTTTGGTGAACTTAACACTTTTGGTTGACTTTTGGAAAAAATGGTAAATTTTCCCCTGAGGACCGAAAATCCAAATCGTCATTGAAAAGTCTAGGCTGATCGGATCACTCCACGTGTTACAATGATGCAACTCCAGGGGAAAGGTTCCAAGGGGACAGTCTTCAATTAAGCACAGGCTTTCCACGTGTTCCAAGTACAAAATGAAGGTAAAATTGGATAAGTATGGAAGGATCAGTGACGGATGGCTCCACGTAGTCGCAACAGTGTAATTCTGAGGGTGGGTCCAAAGGAGCCAACTTACCATAATTAAGCATCAGAGTTTTTACGTGGTCGGAGTCATTGGAGAGGCAAAGCCCATCGTTAAAAAGGATAAAGTGGACAAGTGCTTCCTATTGGAATCCCGCAACCAATCAGATGGATGCCATGTGTAGAAAGCACAAAAGTCAAAGAGTGACCCGCAGCCTTGATCAGTGGAGGAATTACCAAAGCCTCAATGCCAAATTCAAATGTTGAGATAAGAGCCCACAAATAAAAAGTCAAAGGCAGAAGCCCGCTGTTGAAAAGTCAAAGCGGATGAGCAGGCCATCAAGGGAACTTTGTGTTTTTGATCCTCGTTTAAAAAAAGGTGAAAATTTAAAAAATGATCTGCAACCCCAATCAGGCTTCTAAAAGGTAAAAGCTCTAAAGTTGAATCCGCATAGGGAAAAGTTCAAAGATAAAGCCCGCCGTTGAAAAGTCAAAGTCGGAAGAGCAGGCCATGGGCCGGAGGAATTTGAAGTTTTTGAGCCTTTTTCCAAAAAAGGTTAAAATGTTGAGAAAAGGGCCATGACCCCCATTTTCAATAAGAGGATGCCACATGTTAAGAATTCAATTAGAGTAGCGGGCAGCAGAATGTGCCACGTGTCGTGACCCCATAATCAAATTGAGAGCAAGAATTCAATAGGGTAGGTGGAGGAATTTGAGTTTTTGAGCCTTTTTCCAAAATAGGTTAAAATGTTGAGAAAAGGGCCGCGACCCCATTTCTAATCAAAGGGTGCCATGTGTCTAAGTTGAAAATTCAAAGTGGGGCTGCGGGCCAATTTGTTCCAAATTCCCAAATCTCTAAAAAATCAAAAAATGTGAAAGGGATCTTCCCCCCCGTAACCGCTCCAATCCTTCCTTGCCACATGGACAGCCTGATTTCAAAGTTAGAGGAGAAAATCAAATGGTCTATATTGTAACTAGAAAATCCAATGTAACAGTTCACTTTGTAAGATCTATTTTTTAACCTGCCATGAGCGTTTTCTTCGCAATGGAGGAATTTGAAAAGGTGTAAATGATTTGTGAAGTTGTAACCAATTTCTTGTGAAGAGATATAATGGCTCCTCGAAGCCATTCCAAAGGGCTGGCGATTGATTTCAAAAAAGACCAGAGTGCTCTGTACCTGGAAAAGATAGAAAAATGCCATATTTCTTCTATTTTCTCTTCTCCTTAGAATTTCTTCCATTCTCAAAGCTCTGTACAAATTCTGCTTTAGCTTCAATAATAAAAGAAGGAATTTTTGCCTCTTTGATTGAGGGATTGATTGGTACCTTGCGACCAATGAATTTCATTCGGTCTTGTAGCTTCTCCTGCGGATTTTTTTTTCTTCTAACTCTAAATGCATGTAAATGAAATTTCTAATTAATGTGTGTGGGCATCTGATATTCTACTCACAACATTATTTTCTGCTACCTCCATTCTCACTCCATTTCCCCTTCTCAGACAAAGTTCTTCTCTAGTGAGAAATTGCTAGCTTTGCCACATGGTCAGCAGAATGTGCCCCTGATAGATCTCAGGTCGAAAGGACACCATTGAAATCCACTTTTTCACACATTTACATACGGAAGCTGCACCATGTTCAAGTAGTTGGACTTATATTCCCCTATCATTGGCTTGAAACCCACCAATTTCTCCACAAGACAAATTTTCTCACCAACAGGACCCAAGCCCACCCTCATGTCCCACTCAGAGAAAGTGCTCCTCCACCACTCTAGTTCATAGCTCTGGTATAATAAAAGTGTTTACTATCTAGAGTTTTGAACTCGAGGTCTTGGGCAATTGGTGAGTTACAAGTAGTTTATAATCATTTACCCAAGTTCCATTCCCATTGAGTTCATGGGATGCTTTCAATAAGTGGCCATGGGGAAACCTTGAGGTAGGGGTATAACTTCTCCTTATGGACCAAGTAGAACATAGAAGGGCGATATGAATGTGGATCTCTTGGAAGACATTAAGGACCCAAGCCCACCCCCATGTCCCACTTAGAGAAAGTACTCCTCCACCACTCTAATTCATAGCTCTGGTATGATAAAAGCATTTACCATCTAAAGTTTAGAACTCAAGTTCTTGGGTTATTGGTGAGTTACAAGTAGTTTGTAATCATCAACCCAAGTTCCATTCCCATTGAGTTCATTGGATTATTTCAATAAGTGGCCATGGGGACACCCTGAGGTAGGGGTCAAACTTCTCCATATGGACCAAGTGGAACATAGAAGGGTGCTCCGAATGCGGATCACTCGGAGGACATTAAGGACCCAAGCCCACCCCCATGTTCCACTTAGTGAAATTACTCCTCCACCACTCTAGTTCATATCTCTGGTATAATAAAAGTGTTTACCATCCAATTTTTGAGCATAGGTCTTGGGCTATTGGTGAGTCACAAGTAGTTTATGATCATCAACCCAAGTTCCATTCCCATTGAGTTCGTTTGATGCTTTCTATAAGTAGTCATGGGGACACCTTGACGTAGGGGTCAAACTTCTCCATATGAATCAAGTGGAACATAGCAGGGCACTCCGAATGCGGATCGCTTGGTGGACATTAAGGACCCAAGCCCACCCCCATGTCCCACTTAGATAAATCACTCCTCCACCACTCCAATTCATAGCTCTAGTATAATAAAAGCGTTAAAGGAGAAAATTTTCACCAATAGGGTTCGGATGGATCGGTTAAGATAGACGGTTGTGTCCGGATCCACCCAGGTTCAAATCCCGCTAGGCACGATCCCCTTCGGGGTGGTTTACCTATGGCGGTGGGAGTTACATCATCACTAGGTTGCGGTGGTTATCATTGGTAGCGGGAGTTACATCACTGATGGCTACGGCTCATGGTTTTGGATGGCGCTTTTCAACGGTGGTGGTTTTTACATCATTGTCATTGGTTGCGAATGGTGATTCTAAAAACGGTGGTGCTGGATAAAAATTCCATCGTCGGTGATAGATTATTGGTCATCATTTGTATTGATTTAATTCTAATATCTTGTCTATATAAGGACATTGTAGTGTGGGGCCCCACCAACCCTCTGGTTCATAGATACAGTCAAAAGCATTTATCTATCAAAAAATATATATTAATACAATCAAACATTTCAAAAATAAATGTACTAGTTACAATTCTCTTGATAGAAAGATTTTGACAAGTTTTTTATGTTTTTAGCATAATAATAACATGATATAAATTACGATAACTATTTTTTAAAAAAATTGTGTGTTGTGGTTATAGAAAAATTGTAATGTTATAGGACATTAAGTTAGTTGTTTGCATTGCAAATGGTATTTTTTTATAGTCCTTATACACTATCTTATATTATATGGGAGACCTACTTTAGCTCTATCTGGGATTCACTTAACCACGTCTTAAATATTATGTAAACTGGGATCACATTTAATTTTAATCCATAATTTATAAATGACAATGCAATCCAACTTTTCTTATTCTTCATTCTTAATATTCATAAACATAGATTATAGTCATATGTAAGATATAAGGGGTGAACCTTAGACTTCAATCACACTCCTAATATTTGTAAATATGGATTGCATTATGGTTTAAGTTTCTTTGTGCCTAGAAATAATAATAAACTCACAATTTATCCATTAAAAATCAAATGTTGAAATATTGTGCATTAAATCGAAGTCTTACAATATAAAAGGATGTGAAAATGACACTACACTAAAAAACATTGTGGGGCTTATAATTTAAATACTAATGAAAACTAATTTCTTTTATAATAATAAAAAAATTACTACGCAACTATGTAACATTTAAATGTGTATGCATATGCATATACATACCAAGATGCATTTAAATGTTAGGAAAACACTTTCATTATAATATGATTCATTAAGGAAATAATTAAAATACATGTGTAACCCTATTCTCCTTCCCCACACACACATCAAATAATCATTTATATTTTAATTTCGGTGAAGTATATTATATACGTCTACATTTATTCTATTAGTTTTTTGGGGAATGAATTTCACTCCTCTATAATTTGTGTGGAAATAAATATTTTTTAATTTTTTTAAATTCAATTTATCTTTATTTCTTTAGATGCAATTATTTTCTCTTCCTAATAAACAATTTTCTCTTAAAAATTATGTATTTTTTTTCTTGTCTATTTAAAGAAAGACATTCTACATAATTAATTTTTTTTGAAGATATATAGTCATGAATATTTAAATTTTAATTAAAAAATAAAAATAATGTGAACTTGAAATCATTAATAAAAACTTGTAAAAAGTGAAACATTAATAAGAGACAATCACCATAAAAATGTGTTCATGGAGAGAGAAATCGTTGTGTGTTATATTTTACATTCATTAATAATTTGAATATTTGTGAGTTAAAAGTAATTCGTATCAACCCTCGTTCCATTTCCATTGAGTCAATTGGACACTTTCAATAAGTAGCCATGGGGACACCTTGAGCTCAGGGTCAAAATTCTCCATGTGGAACAAGCAGAACATAGTGGGGTGCTTTGAATGCAAATCACTTATAGGAAATTAAGGACCCAATCCTGCATCCATTTACCACTTAGAGAAAGTACTACTCTACCACTTTAGTTCATAAATTTTGTATAGTAAAAGTGTTTACCATCCAAATTTTTAGGGTGCAAAGGTGTGTCTTGAGTGTTCACCATCCACCTACCTAGGTTTTAATCCCCTAGGCCCCAAGGGATTGGTTACCCTTGTATTTACACATTTGGTTAAGAGGACTCACGTGCATACCAATCGGCCTTCCACAAACACCTATGGATGATGTTGCTAGTTATATCATGAAGATCCAAACATTATTTTATCTTGTGTTCATCATTCTCGCTCTCCCCTTGTGCAACTACATCATGACATATATCACATTATCGTGAAACTTTAACTCTTGATTTTTCCAAAGGATCAAAACTTAAACTATGTGAAACCAAATCGTATGTGCTTGGAAAGGAACATGCAAATTTTTTGACTTATTCTAGCCTCTTTCAAGTGGAGGTTTAAGTTTGTATTTTTGAAGCAGGATTATGATGAGTGTCACATTCTAAACTTCTTTTATGTTAGCATCTCTAATTTTACTAACCCATGTTTCTCCTTATGATGAGATGTCGGCATGTATCAAGATTTGGTGATCTCATCTCACAAAAGGCTATATTTGTTCCTTTCTTTGTTTTCACATTTCATTTGTCTCTATGGAGAAAGATGGTCGCACATGGAGGAGTATTAAGGTTTTTCTTTATTTTTTTCTTAATCATCTACATTTAAATGTAGGTGTTCAAATATTGCATGAATCTATATGGAAAGAGGCCACCATGTGGCCAAAATTCTTATGTTTCATTTGATGTTTAATTATTTCTACAAGTACACTTAGGAAATGGAAATGAAACTATAGGAAAATTAAGGGCAGCCATAAGGCATTCACCATATAAACTTACATCCTATCACACACATTGGTAGGATATTAAATAATATCTCTATTCCAAATCTACATCTCAATCTTCTATTACTAATGTCCCATCCTAATACAATATTTTAATTACAAAATACCCATTATTTTACCATATATCCAAACTACCCATTTTCCCTCTATGATTTTTATACCCCTTTTTATTTCCACATTTTCAATGTTAGATTCAGTGTCTTAAAATTTCACAAAATTTAATTATATTTCCACTTAAAACCTTAATAAATTCATATTAGAATCGAAAAGTAATAAACATCATTATGTGTAATTTGATGTCTCTCCTCCTTTGTATTATATATACATTTGTCACACTAATCAAACTATATATAGTAATGATAAGGTTTGAATATGTGGTGGAATTATTGTTAGTTAAATTTATTAATCTTCATCACATCCATTCTTCTTAAAAAATTGAATCAAATGACAAAAATATGTTGTATCAATAAAACTATGAAGGATGCATCAGCTATTCAAAGTTATGTAGTGTCATCACTACATAGATACATGTTACTTTTCTAAACAATTGCCACTTCTTTGCAAAAATACACAATGAAAAGGATATGAATTCAAGTCTTCCCCATCTGCCCTAAAAAATACTACTCCTTATTCCTCCTTATCATTCCACATACCCTAACCCTAGTATATTTTTAAAAAAATATACATTAACCCATTATATCTCTTAATATGGGGAAATATATTGGGCCCGTTATGAATAATATTTAAGAACCATATATGAACACACGCAATTGGTAATTCTTTGGATTTTGAATGCATAGTGAGGTTAACCCATGTTTTTATTGGCTTATACTCAACCAATAAGTGTATTCATTTGCATATATATTATATTTTATTTTCACATATGTTATTTTGTTTTTATGATGTTTTATTCCACTGCAAAATTTAAATAACTAAAATTATGTGTTATTTTATTACATTATAATTTATTTTAATGTGATGATCAAACCCTAATTAGGATTGGAATCTAGAGAGGATGTATATTCAAATACTAAATTAACATTCATGAATAAATATGAATAATAATAAATGATTAATATATTTAATCAATTAGGGAACATACTAAATATAGTACAATCCATGGGGGTTTCACTATCTAGGAAATATCCTAGCACGTTCATTCATATTGAGGTAATTAAAATTGATAAAATTAAAGACAATATACTGGTATACATTAAGGGATGAAAGGGTTTAATTTATTAATTTTTTGACTTAGGTATTGGGGGTAGGGAAGAGAGGTGTGCCAAAGGAGAGGTAGGGTTGATTTTAATATAAAACTAAAACATGTGAACCCTAGTTTTTAAAACTAAATACCTTAAAATTGTAAAATGAGTGTGGTAATAAAGTTAAATTATAATCTCTTTTTGAATAAGGAAATCTCAATTAGGATATTCTTTACCAAGAAATAATAAGATGGTAGAATACTATGATTGAGTATGCTTTTGAAAACAAGTAATATTATTTCACCATCTTAATTATTTGAAGAACTATTGATAAATTATTAAATATTGAAATTAAGGTAATTGGTAATAAGTATTGAAGGAATTTAAAATATTTTTATAGAGAAAAAGTGTATAAAGAAAATAATAATTAAGTGTGAAACATGATAAAAACAAAATTGATATATTAGTGTTTGACGAATTTTCCTACTCTTGTTTCAAGATAATGAAATGATGTGCAAGAAAGTAAGAAACTCCAAAATATTGAGGGATTTAAGGCCACCTCCTGATGTATGATGATGATGATGATGATGATGATGATGACGATGATGATGATGATGATACGGGTGTAAATATCCTCTCTATGGTGAGCTCAGTAACCTGCACAACAAAGAGACCACTAGACAAGAAAAGATTAGTAGATGAGATGGTGGGTTTCTGGAGAGATTAAGTCCCAAGAAGTGATATACTTCCTAGGGAGGATGTCAGCCCACTTTTATTAAAATATTGATAAAGATTAAATATGGATAAATTATGGATAGCATGACCAATAATAGAATGGAACATAGATCAGAGATATGCTAAGATAAGCTAAGATAAGGATATGATAACAATAAATGATGATAAAATAAAACCAAACCTGATCAGTTCAATGATAACCCATGATGGATAAAGGAAACTGATGGAAAATATAGCAAAGTAAACCAAAAGATGTGCAAAAAATAGATCTGGAACTGACTCCAAATTGTTGAGGGTGTCCTGAATTTGATGCAAAAAGACAAGAAACATAAAAGATGGAAGATGTAAATAGATTTCATTTGAAAGAAATTGGGGGTAGATCTAGGATGGTCGATGGTGACTAGGGCCAAAACTAAGATTTGGGTTGTTAGATAGATGGATGATAAAGAAAGAGGGATCTGAATGCTAAAGGAGGTAGGAAAATAGATGATAGATAAGGAAGAAGGAAACAAAGTTGATGCATATTGGGTTGACGGTGACTGGGTTGGGTTGATGGACACTAGAGAAAGATTAAGATTTGATGAGATTGACTAGATAGCAAAAAAAATGTGAAGAAGAATCAATTATGGTAGATAAGATGATGGATCTCCAAGGAAATGAACATACTTGTAAAATTGATGGAAAGAGATGATAAAACAATGGTAGGGCTTAAAGAAAATATATCCTTTAAATCTCCTAGGATGGCATGCAATCACTCCAAGATGAATCAAAACTAATGATTGGATCTCAAAAGAAGAGATTGAAACAAGGGAAACTCGCAAGAAGGCCAAAAATCCAAAATTTAATTCTCTTAAGGAGGAGGGGTAGTGGTATACTTATAGGGTTGAAGGAGACTTCCTAGGGTCATCATGGAATATGGCTGATAGTCAATTTGGGTGGTGGAGATGATGCAAAACTCAAGACAAGGGGTGCTTATGAGATTAGATTAGGGTTTTGAATTGTTTATGTGGGTTTAGGGTTACATAGGGATTGTAAAAGGTGGTTGGAGGGTGGAAATGATTAAATGAGGGTAAATGGGAGTCTAGGGAGGATAAAGAGGGTGGTTAGCAATGTGAATAGGGTAATGGATAGGTTTAGGGGTAGTTAAATATGATTAGGGATGGAATATGAGAGATAAAATAAGGATAGGATTAAGATAGGAAAGTGGGAAATTAGATGCGATGAATAGGATGTAGGAGGGAAATAGTAATTCAAATAAGATGTGAGTATGAAGGTGTAAGATGATGATGAAGGGAAGAAAATACAAGATGGGGGACATACCAAAATTTGGTGTCTAAATTTTCCCTTTTTTTCAGGTGGTTTGCATTAAGCAAGCTACGAGATAAAAACTAGAAGTGAAAGAAGATTATGGTTGAGGTGCTCCGCCTCAAACTAGGGATCGATGATATGAAGAAGAATCGCTGACTAGGTTGAAAGAGATGAAGGAAGAAAGGAAAGAAGGGGATGATGAAAAGAAGAGAAATGATTCCCAAGAGGAGAGGGATAACCATTGTGATGAAGAGAGGCTAATACAAAAATAAAAATAGAAAAGGTGGTGATCTTGGAAACACTTTGGTAGGGAACATACTATGACCTCAACGAAGGTGATAGAAATGTCCTATAGACCCATGAATCAGAAAATATCACTACGGGATGGATGGATTCCAATGGGAATCCACTCGGATGGATAAGATAAAAAAGGGAAGGAAACCTGAAAAACACATTGGTATGGAACATAACACGGCCTCTCCAGAGGAGGTTAATGGCCTACGAATCCGTGAGTCAATAAAGATCACTGCATGATGGAGGGAATCCAATGTGAATCCACTTAGATGGATGTGTAAGTCATGGGACCAATGGGTCAAAGGAAGACATGAGATGTATGTGTAACAAAGCGAGGATGGTGAAGAAAATGGTTTGACAAAATGTGGGGGGCGAAAGAGTGTGTGCTAGCCTTCAAATATGAGAAAGTGAAAAAATATGTGTTCTGGTGTGATAGATATGGAAAATATAGCCACAATGGTTGGCTTAAGTTGAGATAAAATGCCCTGAGAGGGATCACAGAGCGGGCTGCTAGATGCAATTAAGGATTCATGACGAGATAAAAGGATAGCAAAATGAGCCATGCAAGACAAGAAAAGGTGTGTTATGGGTATCACACAAGTCTGAAGTGGAAGAAAAGATAATTTCATAAGGAGAAATTGGATTAGATGAGATGAAAGATAAAAAATAAGGTTAGGTTGATGAAAACTAGTTAGGTTGATGGTGATTTGGCTAGAGTCGATGGCAACTGGGCAGGTCTATGAGAATCAGGTTCACGCAGCTATATAAGTGATGGAGATAGCTTACAAAGATCATTTACATGACACAATTTTGACAATTGAGAGCTCAAAGAGATATAAAAGTTTAAGATTTGAGAAAAAATGGAGGCTAGCGGAGGAGGAAGGAAGCACTAGAGGTCTCAGAAAGCGGTAAGTGCCGAAAAACTGGCTTAGTTTTGAGTTTTAGTTTATTTTTAATTTTTTATTTATTTTTTTTATTTTGGATGGGTTCCAACGCTTGGTCGGTAGCAACTGGGTATGGTCATCATCGACCAAGGAAAATTTGGCATCAACTAGGATAGGGTTGATGTCTACTGGGTAGGATGTATGTTTGATTGATAATTTTTCATAGAAAAATGGTGATTTTGGATGATTAAATGCTTATGGGTGGTTGTTTGATTGGTTTTTATAGGAAATAGACACTTTATACATGAGAGATTGGGTCTCAGCTATGTTGGGTATGATCATAGTAGATGTGATAGATGTCAAGTGGGATCACTTGGATGCAGTGGGATTGGGCATATTCTGCCATTATCAGAGAGTTCCTAGAGATACAAGCTTATTATAGCCTTGATAGAGATATGGGATTTGAGGACTAGTACCTTTTGGTTTTAGACTAGAGAGATCATGATTACACTAGAGTATGTGTATCGTATACTGAGATTACCGATTTAGGGCGCATTGATAGTGCCTACTACAATAGAGGGTGTTGATCTAAATTCGCATTCCCTTCAAATTAATGAAATGTACTAAAGAAAACTAAATAACTCCAAAAATATGAGGGTTTAAGGTACCTTGAATGTGTGATGGATGAAATTGGATGTGCGCAAAGTGGATGATCTCGCAACAAACTCAATGAACCTGTAAGACAAGAACAACTCTGAGGGAAAATGGATTAGTTGGTATATGTGGGGGTTTCCTAATAAAGTCGATTCCAAGAAGTGTTAACTTCCTTATGTGGATGTCAACCCCCGTGTTTGATAAAATAGGATGAAATAAATGATAAGGAACTAAATAACATGCAGAATATGAGGCACACAGAAATTAAAAATACAGATATGTAAGACACATACAAATCTAATCTAGATTGACATAAAACACAACATACTTGGTTGGGTCGATAGTGACCCAAGCTGTAGAGGGCAGGTCAACAGTGACCTAGACAGATGGATAAAAACACCAAATGAAATGTAGATCTGAGGGTTTTGTGCACATATCCAAATGGAAAAAGCTCTGTGATGTCTAGTATCAACCTGCAACAGAGACCTGAAACTAAAGAAACATAAAAGATACAAGGAAATAGAGATCCAAGGTGATAGGTTAAAAATAAGAATCAGGTCAATGGAAACTACATATTGACAGAATGGATCTAAACTAACAGAATGGTAGAATAACAGGTCTAGAAGGAGATGATGTTGGAAACAGACATACTAGATGATAGGGGATCTGAATAGCAGAACAGGTGGTGTAGCAGGGTATGGGTCGACGATGACCTGTCAGGGTTGAAAATGACATGAGTTGAACTAGATATGGCCGAGAATGGATGGATTGGATGAAAAACCTACACACAAAATAGATAGGAAGAAGAAATAGATCTAATCTCTCATGGAAGAAATACCTTCAAAATGTTAGTAGCAGATAACAATAATAATAAAGATGTAACAAGAGAATAAATCAACATAAAGTGCATATGATCTCCCTAAGGTCTCCGCAGATGATCAAAATAAGCTCAAATGAACCTCTAGAAGACTAAATCAGTTACAGAGATGGTCAAGCTCAAAGATAGGATTGCAAGAATGCAAGAAAAATATAATTATGCCTCTCTTTAGGTAGGAGGTAAATGTTTCCTTATAGGGTCGATGGTGAACCGGGTGGGTCACCACCAACTGTGGGAAAACCATTCCTTTGGATGGAAGATGAGTGATTTGTTTGAGATTTGGGGCTTATATATGAGGATGAGTGCTTTAAATCATGTAGGTGGGTAAGGGTTTCCTAGGGAAGTGTTATGGATAGATAAGAGATAAAGGTGGCTTGAATAAAAAGAAAAATCATAGGGATAAACAAAAAGGTAATTAGGGATAATAACAATCTAGGGAGGAGAAATAAAATTTAATTGAAGGTAATTAATTAATGAGATGAGGATTAGGGGTTGATTAAATGAAGATTAATTAAAATTTAAGTTGATAGGCTAATAGATGAGGAAAATGGGAATTTTAATAGAAGAAATGAATTAAAATAAAATGGGTCTAGGTAAGACCATGGTGAAGGAAGCAAATGCGGCCAACAAGGGTGGTGATACCAAATTTTTGTGTTTAAATTTGCCCCTTTTTGTTGAGTGGTTTGTGTTAGCAAGCCATAAGATAAAAACGATGAGAGATAAAGAGGAGGATGAAGGTTAATGAAATATTGATGATGTGCTACCCCTCAAACAAGGGATCGATAATGCAATGGGCAATCGATGATGAGTTTGAAAGAGGTAGATGGGGAAGGACATGTGGGAGAAGAAAGATGGGTGAAATGATAAGGTGAGGCAAGATGCTCTAAGAAAAAAGGATTTCAACAATAATAAAACTTATGGCGCTGACTCTGATATCATGGCGGTAGGTAAAAAAGGATGGTCTCAATGGAGACGGAGAAAATGCTCTACGGACCAGTGAGTGGGTGAAAATCACTACAAAATGGAGGGAATCCAATGGGAAACCACTCAATATGGGTGCAAGCCATAAGGACCAATGGGTCATAGGCACACCAAAACTATGTGCAACTCAATGCAAAAATAATAAGAAATCCTTCATACATGAGGAATCGATTGAAAAGGTATGCATCCGCAATGGAGGAGGATGGAAGTAATGGTGTCCCAAAAAAGGAAATGAAAATGGTAAAAAATTCAAAATACAAAAAAGTGATGATATAAAATTCCCAAAGGGGAAATAAACATGGCCATAATGGTGTACTTTAGATAAGATGAGATGATGAGAGGGTGTCCTAGAAATAATGGTACCCCAATAAAGGAAATGATAATGGCTAAGGAGGTAAAATATAAAAAGATGTGGTATGGTATCCTGAAAGGGAACATAAATATGACCACAAAAGTGAACTTAAGATAAGAGATGGAGGATAATATGGTGCCCCAGCAAAGGACAAAATAATGGCCGAAAAGGACAAATAAGAAATGATGATGGCAAAGCCAAAAAAACATGAAACAGTGTTCTATTGGTGACAAACCAAAAATAATATTGAAAAAAATATGATATAATGATGATAGGATACCTTATCAATGGGATATTTTGATAGATGACATATAGATGATTTAGACATGATAAATGCTATGGTGACAGTACGAATAGAATGCGACTTGATAATTAGCAACCTATGAGTGTGAATGATGCTACGGCATATCAAGCAGTGTGCGAGGAAATGATTCCTCCAACCGCATTGGAGGTAAACAAAAAGGGGATCCGAGTGACGCAAGACACATGCGACCAAGAAAGATGTCAACATATAACCAACGATAGTTAGTTATATCAAAGATCATGAAAGAGAAATGAATGGAATGAACTCATCAACCTAATTTTGACATGAAAAAAGGGGTTTGCGATGTAACTTGTACACGAGAAGAGGGTTCTCCATAAGTGGTGTTTCCTAAATCTATGCCCCATCTTTGGGTAGGGGAAAGAGCAAACTAATCAATACGGGAAGCTTTTTTAAAATGCTGACAAAATAGAAGGTTGATCAATGTGGGAATCCTTCAATGCCATGATACAAAAGAGTATCCATCCTTCAAGGGTATCGTTTACTTTATACATATATGACATATATGACAATAATGATATACATGATATTCATCATGCGATGGGAACAGTCTATTGATTTTTTATTTTCTTTTTCTTTTTTTCTTTTTTGACATGAATAGTTGTCCTTCGAGGGAGAGGTATATTTTTTATAGATTCTAATTTTTTATAAGAGCATCCATGAATTTTTACTTTTACATGGGAAAGATCTGGGAATAGCTAGGTAGATCACTTAGAAGGGGATAATGAATGCACAAGAGACACTCGTGGACCCTTAACATAGTTCCAATAGGTAAACAAGAGGGTGATGGATGTAATGATCACGGAGTTCTCACCAAAGAGGGAGAACCTTTCCATAAGGAAAATACTATGGGTAGAGCCATGGTACCCATATATATGGTCATGCTTGGAAAACTGATGATAGACCACATAAATCCATATCATTAAAATCATAGATGGAAGAGGCTAAGATGGAGGAATGATCTAAGGATATGACTAAGTGCTCACTTATAGAAATTCTAACAATAGAATGGTTGCAATTGTAATGTGTTAAGTGGTTCCACTTCCGTTTTACCATCAAGGGAGGTCAACTGATAGGATCCTGGCCGATAATTATGTGTGATAATGTTGGCTCCTTTCTTTAAAGTCACTGATAGATTGAAAAATATGGGATATGATGAGATAAATGAGAGAAGATAAAAAATATGTGCTACCTTTTGAGGAGGCGAAGAAAATATGCATCACTAACGAGATGAGGAAATGGCCGCAAAAGTGGACTTAAGGATGAAACAAGGTGATAAATTGGATGAGATAGATGGGAAGGAAACAATGCGCTACCTTTCATAAGTGAGGAAGTGAGAAAAATATGCATCTGAGACAAATATATCCACAAAAGGTGGACTTTGGATGAAAATATGGTGCCCCAAGAGGCAGAAATATGGCCACAAGAGTGGACTTTGGATGAAAATATGGTGCCCCGAGAGAGGCACAAATAAGGCCAAAAAGGTGGGCTTTAGATGAGGTTATAGATATGAATAGTTATGATAACAAGAGGTAAAATGTATGTGTCCCCCCCCCCTTCAAAAGTGAGGGAGAGAGGGAAACATGCGTCTTGTTGAAATGAAGATATGATGAGAGGATATGGACACTATGTGTTATCTTTGGGAAGCAAAGAAAAAAAATTACCCCTAATGAGACAAAAATGGCCACAAAGGTGGACTTAAGGTGAAATATGGTGCCCCAAGAGAGTAACAAATATGGCCACAAAGGTGTACTTACGATGAAAATTATATGATTGATAGATGGATGAGATTAGATGAGATGGGTTATTTACGGTGTGATAATGTCAAGGAAAAGAGCTAATTTGATAACCCAGTGATGCTAAAGTGAAATCCCCCAGCAACCATGAAGTTGTTCAATGGATAGGAGGACGAATTGATGCACCTAGGATATGTGGATTAGGAAAAATGTGCGAGAGGACTAGAAGAAAGGGATAGGTACTCCCTTAGTGAATAATGTTGCATTGCATTAGGTAACTTGAATATATATGTAGATGAATTGGTAGATGTGGATGACGTGATAGGAATTTTAGGAGGAGTATCGATGATGAATTTGGACTTTAATTGAATAGATTATTGGTGATCGTGGGGCTGATTGGTAAGAAATATAGTATCAATCAACAAGGGAGGACCCTTTTTAGGAGGGGTAACATGTGAAGGAGGAATGAATATAGGAGTTGAGTGAGGAGACTTAGATAACTAGTTGGATGAGGATGTAGAAATAGGGAGTGGATTGGTTATAGATAAAATGGTGGATGGAGAAGGATGGTCCTCTTAGATGAGAAAATATTCTCTCCCAATAAGGTTGAGGACCATAATTTGAAGGGCCTTACAATGCTCAATGTCTTGACCCATGGTACAATGGTAGGCACAAATACAATTAGAGTCAAACCACGATGGATTTTTACTATGAGCATCAAAGGATTTGATAGGAGGAAGTGTGATCATAGATGTTTGGATTAAATGTATAAGGATATCTATGTAAGATTCAATAGTATTAGTGAAGGGAATGTTACTCTTGTGAGATTTGGTAGGAGATTTTAACTTGGATTTAAGGGAAGGAGTGGATGTATATCTGATGGGTATATTAGATGTCTTAGAAGATGAATCAAATTTGGGAGGAGGATTAGATTGTTTGGATTTGATTGATCAATGGGAGATGTCATAGATGAAGGGCTTGGCCCTAGGATAGATGGGAGCATGGTATTAGAATGATTAGGGGAGGTAAGATCTAACTTATTATGGGGATGCATGAGATATTTTTAGGGATGCTTACCAAGAGTCTTTGATTAGGAATATTTACCCTTGGCAGGGATGTCAATGATATCAACTGGAAGGTTTGAAGATTGTGGTGTAGGGATGGATTTTGATAGAGAGAGAGGTGTTTGTATGATGTAATTAATGAGGTATATGTGAGATGTGAGTTGTGTAGGTTTTGGATTGGTCAATGTGGAAATAATTGGTTTTTTAGAGGAAGCATGAAAACCCTTTGTGTTTGTCTTAGGCGGGGGTGCTTGTTTCATGAATGTTTCAAGGGGCACCTTTGATATGATTGTAAATCGAGAAGATATGATTGGTGCGGGTAGTGGATATATTTGTGGAAATTGTAGATGTTGAAGGATTAAGTGTATAAGATTGGGATAAAATAGGTGATATGACCATGGGAAAAGATGTAGGTATATGTGATGAAGATTTAATGGTAGATGTAAGTGAATTTATGGTAGTTATAGGGGTAGTTGGGATTAATAGAGAGGTGGGTGCGATTAGGATGTTTAGGGATGTAAGTGATGTAGTGTTAGGTGTGTTTGATGTAGATGTAGATAATGGGTTAAATATGATAGGTTGAGGCATGATAGATGTGGATGAAGTGGTAGGTATAGTCAAAGTCGCTGTGGATGTGGTAAAGGTAGGAATGGATGTAGATGTAGGACAAGTGGTAGAATTCAATGTGATAGGTGTGGTAGTCATGGATATGGTTGATGTATATGTGAAGGTAGATAGTGAAGAACTCGTAGACACAATGTCTAAGGTAGGGGTAAATGATGGGGTAGATGAGATAGGAAAGGATGTAGGTGTTTGATGTATAGTATTAACTGTATAAGGGTTAAATTTGTAAGATATGGAAGGCGGAAATTAATTTGTCGGTGGTGTATTAGGAAAAAGGTTATTTGAAGATGTCAAGGGGTTGGCTAAGAGATGAGACAGAATTGTCTATTTGGAGATCCCCCTGATTTAAAAGTTTTTGAAGATGATATTTAAAAGAACAAAACTTTTCAATGTTGTGACCTATGACATGATGATATTTTCAATAATTACCCTCATAATACCAAGTAGGTTTGGGGTGTAATTTTTCAATAGGTCAGATGGGAGGTAGTTGAATAAGGTGAGCCGTCATTAGCTTATCGAATACTAAACTATAGGATTCCCCCAAGGGGGTATAATTGGGATGTGTGCAAAAGGTGGGTAAGATATGAGAAGTGGATGGATAGGGATGTTGATAGGTTTGAGAGGCTTGAGGCTATGTTGATGTAGATGAGATATAATAAAAAGTTTTAGGTTGAATTGGTTGGGATAATGTTTGATGCTAGAAAATAGGAATGTGACAAGATGAGATAGGTTGTGATAATGATCGTTGTTGAGAAATAGAAATGTGATGTGATTGTTGACATTGAATGGATTATTGTGATATGGGAATGTTTGATTGTTGAGGGGTATGGTGAGTGGGATAGTAAGTGTTAAGAGGTTGATATGGTTAGATAGATATTATAGCGGTAATACCGGATGAAGTAGGGGTGGTGTTGATATGAAACGACAGAGGTGGAATAGGATCCACCAACTGAGTGGATTGATAGGATTGAAAGATCGTGGGAGATATATGAAATATGAAGTCATACATGGGGCTAGAAGGAGGTCTAAGAGTCTCCAAAGAGGTAAGATATGGAGATGTAGTTGGTCGAGGGAAAATAGGCTACTGAGAGATAGGATAATCAGTTTCAAAAGGGAGATCAATTTGGATGACATTGTCTTCACAAGGTTGAAATGCCATGGAAACACAAGGTTGGGAGACCTAAGGAAAGGTATCAAGTCACTGGAGGAAGGAATATCGTTAGATAGGTTGTATTGTTGCGTTGTCTCCTTTTGAGAAGGAGTATTAATAGGCATGAAATGGGAAAATATTTGTTTGAAAAACAAATAAAGCAACAATTTTGTAATTATCATGATTAATTAGAAAGTTTGAAATAGAGAAAAGTGGATAACAAAGGTACCTAATAAATGGTAATCTAAGGTTGGTTTTAGGTAGTTACGGCTGGGGAGTCCTCGATATACCTGAAGGTATGTGAGGGCCGAGTCTGTGTCGGAATTCTAACGTGGCCAAAACACCGTGGTAGCTTTCTATCGGGTGATGAAATCCCAATCAGTCCACCTAGTAGGAAGATGTATAGATGTGTTAATTGATTTGTGAGTTTGGTTGTGTGTAAAATACAACCAATTAAACCCCTACTTAGCTAGATGAACAAGAAAGGATGCAAAAGGTTCATTTTAATCCAAATCCAAATGTGAAAGTTTGATGAGGAAAAACACACAATGAAAGGGAAAGTATGATGCAAAAAGGAGAATACATGTAAAATGTTTTTCCTTTTTATCTGGTCTTTAGGCAAGCAAAGAGAAATCCAAGCAAGTCTAGAAGCCAATGCAAACAAGCAAAAGTGAAAACCTCTACCGCAATGTTATTAGAAAATAAAAGAATGAAATAAAATATAAGAGACTCGCCTAAAAAGGAGGTCCCACTGGGCGTGCCAGAATGTTAATCTAATTTATCGTTCCCTTCAAATTAATGAAAGATAATAAAGAAAACTAAATAACTCCAAAAATGTGATGGTTTAAGGTAACTCAAACGCGATGCAAATGGATGGGTGCAAAGTGGATGATCTCGCTGCAAACTCAATGAACATGTAATACAAGAAAATTTAAGAGGGAAAATGGATTAGATGGTATATTCAGGGGATTCCCAAAAAATTTGGTTCTCATAAGTGTTAACTTTATTATGTGGATGTCAACCCCCGTGTTTGATAAAATAGGATGAAATAAATGATAAAAAAACTAAATAACATGCAGAATCTAAGGCACACAGAAACTGAAAATGTAGAAACATAAGGCACATACAAATATGATCTAGATTGACATAAAACAAAGAATACCTGGCTGGATCGACTGTGACCCAGGTTGCAAAGGACAAGTCGACGATAACCTAGAAAGATGGATAAAAATAATAGATGAAATGCAGATCTGAGGGTTCTATGCACAGATCCAAAAGGACGAAGCTCTGGGATGTCCGGTATCAACCTGTAACATATACCTGAAACCAAAGAAACATAAAGGATATAAGGAAATAGAGATCCAAGGTGATAGGTTAGAAATAATAATCAGGTCAACGGAAACTACAAATTGACAAAATAGACCTTTACTGACAGAATGGTAGAATAACAAGTCTAGAAGGAGATAATGTTGGAAACAAACAGATTTTATGGTATGGGATATGAATAGAACAATGGGTGATGTAGCAAGGTCTGGGTTGATGGTTACCTAAGATGAACTAGCTATGGCTGAGAATGGATGGATTGGACGAACAACCTGCACACAAAATAGATATGAGGAAGGACTAGATCTGGATCTCTGACGAAATTGAGACCTACAAAATGTTAGCAGTAAATAACAATAATAATAATGATGTAACAAGAGAATAAATCAGCACAGAGAGCAGATGATATCCCTAAGGTCTCTGTAGATGATCGAAACAAGATCAAATGAACCTCCAGAAGACTAAAGCAGTTACAGAGATGGCCAAGCTTGAAGATAGGATCACAAGAACGCAAGAAAAATCTAATTATGCCTCTCTTTGGGAAGGAGGTAAATGTTTCCTTATAGGTTGATGGCAACACAATTGGGTCACCACCAACTGCGGTAGAACCGTTCCTTTGGATGGAAGATGAGTGATTTTTTAGAGATTAGGATGAGTGCTTTAAAGCATGGAGGCATGTAAGGGATTCTTGGGGAAGTTTCATGGGTAGATAAGAGATAAAGGTGGCTTAAATAAAAACTAGAAAAAGAATAGGGATAAATAACTAGGTAATTCAGGATAATAACAACCTAAGGAGGAGAGATAAAATTTAATTAGAGGAAATTAATTAATGAGATGAGGATTAGGGGATGGTTAAATGAAGATTAATTAAAATTAAATTTGATAGGCTAATAGATTAGGAAAATGGGAATTTTAATAGAAGAAATGAATTAAAATAAAATGGGTCTAGGTAAGACCTTGGTGAAGGAAGCGAACGTTGGCAACAAGGGTGGTGATACCAAATTTTTTTGTATACAAAGGGCCAGATGGATGTCGTGACACATTTTTTTGGAGTAGAGGCCCCACAAATTACATTTGTGTCAGGGAATTTTCACATTGAGACACACTATCAACCTGCGACATGAAGAAACCTATTGATATGAATGGTCATGATGGCGATATCTTACTATGCATTACCAGATTTAGGTGGGGCCATATTTTCATGGGCCTTAGTAGTGGTGGTGGAGAACATTGTGCAGCATAGGACAATGTTCACATTTGGGGAACTTCTACTAGCACATGTGTATTATGAGCTTTGGATGTACGTGTCTAGGAGGAGGTTGACTATCGATGCGGGCTTCCTATTACATTGTTAGGCATATGAGAACATACCTATGATGAGGCCACCAGGGCTTCCATGGATCACATGAGACCATATAGATTTGATAGTTGGATTTTTGTGATAAAGATCTAATGAGACTCACAGAGATAGGGGTGAGATGGTTTAGGACTAGTACACAGAGATATTGGGCACCTTGAATGTATATTATGTCAGATAGAGGCCATATAGAGGGTTCCCTACATGGTCAAGCATAGATATACATCTTGCAGGTATGAGGAGAGTGAGATGGGTACAAGGGCAGAGGCCAGAGATGGTGGAGGTAGTAAAATTTTCACGGGTTATGAGGTAGTTTGAGTTAGTGCATACGGTGCCTGGGGTACTAATTAGATACAAATAAGATGATACATAAAGGGACTTACCCATTCCTATGATGTTTGATCCATTAGTGGAGGAAGCAGAGTTGTAGGATATAGATTAGGATGATGTGGGAGTTACAGATGGTCATATGAAGTGGTGGACATAATAGTGGGCAAATTGGGTAGTTAAGGAGGTAGCACAGGTAAGCGGATATGTGGCAGTACTAGCAGGTGGAGAGGTAGCAACACCTATGGAGGAGATGGAGGTGCGGTGGTGAACATTTCCTTGTTACATGCGGAGTAAAATGTTACTCGCTAGGAGTGAGATACCATGTGCCAAGAGCTGGATGGGATGCGCCAAGAGCTGGATGGGATGCACCAAGAGAGAGACCTCACTATACAATAGTGCAATAGATATCAAAGATAGCGAGATGACCTTCATGCCAAATATGGATATCTAGGCACTCCATTTGAGGCGATGGGTGGTGAATCCTAGTGAGCTATACAGGGGGGTGGATAGATTTATCCACCCAGTTTCGTGACACTAAATCAGTACCAAGAACTAGGAGATGAGGCATGCTACTATGAGTGCATATTAACGATGAGATTACCTAATGTACCGCACTATGTAGCATATATGGCTGGAGAGAGGAGATCAGCACGGTCAAATGCTTTAGGGAGCATGATGAGTGTGGTACAGTCGCAACACGATGGTGGTCCATATGGTGGACAGGGAGGAGGAAAGGCAGGAGGAGAGGGTCTTACCTCAGGAGTTAGAGCTTCGTATGTTGTATTCACTGAGTAGTGGATGAACATTGTGTAGACATTATAGATTTTGAGATAGAACCCAGTTGAGGCCTATCATGGATGTAAAGAAACTTCGATGATATATATATATATGATTTTTTCGTGATGTTGGATGAGTTAGATTATATTATATATGATAGGTTATGATTATATGATGAGGAATTTATTATGGAGATATGATGTGAGGAATTTAGATGTTATATTAGATATTAAAATGATGAGATGGATTTAAAATAGATATATAAAATTTATATGGTGGATTTAGATTAGATATGGAAAAGATATGATGGTTAGATTAGACATGATGTGATGTGATGGATGTAGATGGTAGATATGAATAGATGTAGATGGTGTGATGGATATAGATTAGATGTGATAGAATTAGATGTTAAATATGATGATGATATGATTTATGTGATGGATATGATAGTTATATTAGATATGATGTGATGATTTAGATTAGATGTGATGGATGTAGACGTTAGACATTAAAATAATTTAATAGAATAGATGTTAGATATGATGAGGTGGATTTAGATGTTGGAGATGATTGAAATATGAGATAGGATGATGTGACTTGACCTTGATAAGGTGACCTAAATATAAGAATGAAACTTGTAACATAGCAAGGAGCACACATGGAATATATGCTTTTGGACAAGATTGGAGGTAAAGCGTAAAAAATTGAAACAAATCAATGCACTTGCAGCCTATGGTAGGTGTTAACAAATAACTAACGATATTTAGTCACATTTAATATTGTGATGGGAAAATAGAAGGTTTGCTTATACACCTACTATAGACATGACAATGGGGTTAGATGTATCTTGTATGGGGGAAATAGTTTCTCTTTAGGTGGTTTTCCTAGGTTTATGACACAGCTCTGAGAAATATGATGCAAAATGATCAATGCAAGAAGTTTTCTTATAGATGGAAATTTGATCGATGCGGGAAGATTTCTTAGGATTCTTGCTTTTGGATTTTTTTTTTCTTTTGATATTTAGAATTTTGATCAATGTGGGAATCCTTTTACTACCATGATACAACAAGGTAGCCATCCTTTGAGGGAGTGGTCTACAATTAGATTTTTTCTTTGGAATTTTTACTTTAGATTTTAGATGGTAGGATAAAGTGCATGATAGTTATCCTTCTAGGTATTAGTTTATACTTTTGACATTATTTTAGTTAAATGAACAATTGTCCTTCAAGTGAGCAGTTTGTTTTAGCTTTTGATATGAGCATCCATAACTTTGAATTTTAGGATAGAGCTGAGGATAACCAAGTAGACCACTTGGGGAGGGGAAATAAGGTGTACACGCTACACATATGGACCCTTAGCATGGTTCCAGTAGGTAGATAAGAAGGTGATGGATGTAATGATTATAGGGTTCCCATCTAGAAGGAGGAACTTGTCCATGAGGAATATGCTATGAGTAGATTCATTGTTCCCATATTCAAGGTCATAAATAGGATAGTGACAAATGACCACATGATTTTAAATAATCACAATAAGAGATGAAGAAGGCTAATGATGGAAAAAATATCATTAAGTGTGACTAAGATCACGTTGGTATGTGTTATGTGACTAAATCCTCAAAGATTTAATCATTGAAGGCTTGCTGAATTATTAAATAAAATTTTGAGTTGAGATTATTTATAAAAAAGGCGCTATAATAAACTATTGAAAAAATGTGGGAGTTATAACCCGAGTACGTGACTAAAAGAATATTAATTAAAATTGAATATGTGGGACTGTTGTGGTTGTTCATGACTCTCTATGGGAATATTATAAAAGAGGCATATGAAATTAAAAGAGAGACACTATTACTTTGGAAAAAAGGAAATTGACAAGTGAATTTGGAGTTTATTTTAATCACCCTGACATTTAACGTGTGTATAGTATTTACAAGGTAGAAAAGGTACAAACATGAAGTGGGTAAGAGAGAGGGGCACCAAAGGTGTCCTAAACATGGGTACAACTTAAACCTCAAATGGTTCCTGGCTAGGGAAATGTGAAATTACACTGGGTGTATAACATTTCCTCTCAACAGTGTGGACATAGTCTTGTGTCTATTACCTGGGTTTGTATTGAAATTTTGTATTGAATTCTTAATCATTTGTCTCAGATAAGTTCTCTCTGAAAAACTATTATTATCCGAAATTCACCCCCTAAGGTAATTTTGATAACTTGCACAATTTCTTCAGGATTGAGCAAGTAGAAATGACTCAATGCCCAAAATTAGGTTTTTAGGGATCCCTTGGATTTTCTCTAACTTCCCTATCCAAATAAAAATCCAAGGAGTTAGTGAAAATTTACAAAATTCTGAAAAAATGAATTCAAGGGCCTATTTTTGTGAAAATCAGATCTGAGGGCTGCGGGTGGAACCAATGCGGATCATATCAAGGTTCATCATACCTAGTTCAGGTCTGATTTGCAAAAGAGGAAAAATATTGTTCTGCACAGTCTGTGGGACAGTTGGGACCTGAAAAGCCAAAATGGCCGCAAGTCAATATATTGCGGATATGACAGAAAAATGTTGTTTAGGACGATCGGGCTCAAGAAAGCCAAAATAGCTGATTTAAAAGGTGGGTCGAGTGTAGTGTGGGTGACGCAGAAAATGTCAGCCTATACGGTCTAAGTACCACCAGGACAGAATTTCCCCACAAACCCAAAATCACCGCACTTAAAGCATTGTGGATAATTCGACTCAATAGCCCTCATGGCCCAGTAAACATAGTACATGGAAAGCGATGTAGACACGATAGAAGATGGAAGTCCAAGTTGTGGAAAGGGTGGACAATATTTCCCGAATGTCCTGAGATACATGAGTCATAAAAATGTGCCATACCTGCATTGCAAGAACATCCTAACCCCAAAATTCAAATGGGCATAACTTTTGATTCGGTGCTCCGATCTTTTGCAATAAATTGGAATTTTTGGAAAGGGCATGACAATGTCCTCTACACAAAACAAATTTAGATATTATCATATTTCTGATGGGGGTAGGTGTGTGAAAATAAATAAACATATCCAGCTCTAATAAAGTAAAATCCCCAGTCCCGTGAAATGCGATAAATCCTTGACAGATTCAGAAATAACTATCTCACACTCAAAAGATTTCCATATCTTTTGCATTTATCAAAAAAATAATCATAAAACTAGTACCCACTGGAGATCGTGAATCTAGAGCGCCATGCAAAAACATTAAAGAAATGATGGAATTTGATGAAGTTTTAAGGGTGATGTTGATGAAAATGTGTCTAAGTTAAAAATAATGATTTTATTGGTGGGTGGGAGAACATTAAATGAGCATGGGAATATCATTCTTTGACTGACTAGTAAGTTATGGGACATCATGGGGATCCTTTTTCAAGAAATTTACCACCATTTAACTCCAATTTATGACATATTACAGGTAGTTGGAACGGCAATTTTTGGGGATTTTCATTTCTCCCTCTCTCTCACTCCTCTCTAAAACTCTTTAATTTGGAATGTTGGACTCATTCATAAAGGGAAGATAGTTTTGAGTAGCAAAAATCTGTCATTTTGATTATGTAAATCCAATTTGTGTGCAAGCCCTTATAGTTGACTCCTTGCATGGTGATACAAGCTCCTTATTTTGTAAAAGGTTTAATTGTGCTTATCGATGAAACAATAAATGCAATTTTTTTGGATATATCTTCCCTTGTTGTGTTTCTTTGCATTCTTCTATCCTCTTGAACATCATTGCAAATGTATTTTGTTTATTTTATTCTCTTGCATGGGATTAATTATCATTATGTATGTATGAAATATTGTTGTGAATCCAGTTGCTGGATTTTAGAGAACTCTCATCATCCCTCTCTTGTATGCACTTTTCTTTTATATTTCAAACATTAGAAATACTATTTTCATCACTCATCCTTTTCTGGTGTATCACCCACTTTAGTGTATGCCTTATTACTCATGCAGTCTCTCTCCCTTGTCCCTTGGAAATTTATATTAGGATAATATAGTTTTTTCTTGCATTAGAGTAGATTATGGTGGGTAGTTTAGCAGAAATAACCAACTTTATTTGGAGTTCTATCTCATGTAGAAAGTACCACAACTTAGAGATATCACCCATTTTATCCAGTCATTACTGTGAATGCCCCAGCACACATACTTGTAGGCCATTTGGACAGGGTGTTTTGATTCAGTGATAAATAGTATGGCATGCACTCAGTGGGATAGATAAGAAATATTCATTTTAATTATAACTATGATTGAGGTGCACGTGTTGTGAGTTTCCAAATTTATAAGAAGCCTTGTATTACACATCTGGCGACTCCAAAAAGATATAATCTATTGGTTTCAGAAATCCATATTCAGTGGATTTATGAGAAGAATCAAAACAAGGTCAAGAACTAGATAAGAGTGACTATTTGTCTATCTGCACTTATCCCCAGATAGATAAAGAAAGGGAATAAGAGCTCAAAGGTATCCATCTCCACCAAACATAACACTTATCAGCACCTCTGCCTTGTAGGCCTTTTCTCCAATCATACCATGGTTCTCTGCCCAATCATAATGGTACATCTACAACAACAACTACCACTGAATCTCTACATCAATTTCATTGGTAGTAGACAAGTTTCTCTCAATGCACAGAATCTACTTCTGGTTACACCATTAAAAAACATCCCATGTATTTCACTGGAGATAACCATTCAACTCTGATTGACTACATATTCAAGATATTGATAAATGTCTGTGTGATTCACGAGATTACTAAGATGGACATTGTAGTAAAATTATTAACCATCCTCCATTCACGGGTAAAGCTTTGCAATGCTTAAGGATTTTAACTAGCAAGGTCTATCCAGGAATTGGGACCGTTTGTGCACCACCCTCCACAATAAATTTGGGGAAAAGGGGGATAACATGTCCTTATCGGAACAATTGACAACAATCAAAAGGGATCCTAATGAGTAGATGACCAATTTTAACTTCATGTTTCAAAGCGGACATGGGATAGAATTCTGCTTTCTGTGAGACCAGGCAACTGAAGGTGATTTTCTATTATTCCTAAAAGCTATAAGTTCAAATATTCAGGGAATTACGATATACATCTATAGGATGTATAACTTTACCCGCACATCCTATAACATTTCTATTAGGGCTTGAAAATTGCTAGATCCAAGATGATAAAATTTCACCTAGGCTTCACCTATGCCTCTCTATCCGGAAATTAAGAAGTCCTGATCACTATTTAGGCACCTGTACATTAACTCCCATTCCTTCCCGAAGGAATTAGAGCTCGACTGAATCCTCTTTCCTCATCTTCAAGTACCTCAAGTGAGCCCCAAGAACTTATGAAACAAATGCAAAACTTGGGTAATGAGCTAGTGAACTATCAAGAGACAACACAGCTCAAAATTTTAGGTCATATCACCCTCAAACCCAAACCAATAGACCTTTGTATTAGCCTAATGGGCAACCCATTTAGACTGTACAATGAGAATCAAGACAAACCTCCTACTAATAGGCCATTTCAAACATATAATCCTAAGTGTTGCATTCCATATCGAGAGCCATGGTGATAAATGACAAAATACCATGGATCAAGAACATGATTGGTGATTCCCATAAAAATCAACCTCATAACCATTCAATGTGTTTCAAAGGTGCTTTGAATCAAGCTCTTATGGTGACAACAATAGGTGTGGAAGAAGAAATCAGGCCAATAAGGAAATCAGCAATAGGAAATTAGTCTAGGGACACCTTTGAGTGAGACCACACTTGTACAATTTGCAAGTTAAATAATTCTAACGGTATAAATCAAGCCCCTTCTTAAAGTTTGGTAGCCAATACACAATCCAAGCAGAGAAATATTGCAGGATGAAACAGTCATCCAATCCAAATGATTTGTAACCCTTTATCACTCAACAAGGTGTTAGTGGTCAAATTACATCTCTTAATGTGCAAGGTAAATCCCAAGCCACCTTCTAGACTAGCTCAAGTACCAATTGTAACATCCCATGTGCAGGAGAATAATTGTGCAAAACAAAGGGGAAACGGAGATGATATCTCATCTCCATTCAACATCATTGATCAGCTGAATAAAATGAATGTAAAAAACTCAATGTGGGATTAATTAGCCATCCCCAGGACAAAGAGAAGTATTGCAAGATGCTATGATGAATTGGTCAGTATCAACATCAGGCATCCAATCATACAAGAAAATGTGTTTACAAATGAAGATTAGTAAGGACAAAATTTAAGGAGGTCACTAAGGAAAATATTTTGAATCCCCCGCCATTCTATATCTCATTGATCATCGGAGGATAATTTGGTACATAATTACATGAATCATTCAGAGACCAAGTATCTCAGTCATATCATGAAAAAAATATCTTATCAATTGGGCCTTAGAATGTGAATTCATCTCTAAGAGGTGTGGTGACAATTATTAAATCGGAGAACAATCAGTAACAGTGGTTGGAGTAATCAAAATATTTGAGCCTCACATTGCATGCTTGTCCTAATGTAATGCTCTTGTTACAAGATGTATCAGTCATAGACTTTCCACCACTCTTTGCATTGTGTTTGTCAAGAGACTTCACTACAAAAATTGGAGGCTATTATTTGTCTACTGATTGGTCACACATGTTATTTAGATTACAAGGTGTGGAGCTAAGGCTACAATTATCAAATTTCAGCCTATTGCTAATTTTCATATTGACCCTCATACACCGAGTCCAATCAAGTGTGAATTGTTCACCATTTGATCGAGAGGATTATCCAAGAAACTATAAAGTAGATACCAAAGTTGGATGCATTTAATACTTGACTTTTGATGAATGGGAAAATAAGAGGCATGCATTTGTCCCATACAAGGAAATAGAAGAAGCTGAATTAGGAGTCTATTATCTTCCATGAAAACGAATCAACCTCTCCCTAACATTACCAAACTAGATCATAAAAATGGTAATGAGGTGTGTCAATTATTATTCGATGGATCAAGGAGTAGACAATGTGAGTAGGAGGAGGAGGAGCTATGCTCGTTTCATCATAAGGTACAAAATATTACTTAGCTTTCTGTTTCAAGTTTGCCTTCTCAAAAAACATAACTAAGTATGAAGCTTCAATTCACGGATTTCCTTGGGCAAGCAAGATAGGCATTAAAAAATTGACAATTATTCAAAGATAGTGAACTGATCGTGAACCAAGTAAGAAGGACAAAATACTCGCCAAGAAATGAACTGTTGAAGAACTAAAAAAAATCAGGTATTGGATCTCATTGAATATTTCAAATCTTTTAACATCAATTCCGTCCCGAGAAAGAAGAATGAAGCAACATATAGACTAGCAACAATTCGGGAAGCATTGGATGTTTTAGAAAATATAAAAATTGATAAATATCAACCTCATATAAAAGTGGCTCGTAAGACCAAGTTGTGTAAGATAACAACATAAGTTGGAAAGTCTTTGAGAATAATCAGCTAAATTGTCAATTTTATACAAGAATAAGCTCAATTCTTTGCTAGAAACTAGGACAAGTTGAGAACAGTAGTATGGTGACCAAGTGGTGCAGGTTACATACTAAAAAATTACCGAAAGGTATTTTAACTTTGGATTCAATCTTCAACCCAAATGATTAGTTATGGAAAGAAAAGGAAAACATTCAGGTAAAGGATGAGGATTCAGAACCCATTTTAGTAAATGAAGGCAAAGATATTACAAACTGGAAAAGTAAATACTCAACAAGAGAAAGGTGATTTTGTTCAACTTTGTCAAGAATTCTTACATGTATTCTCATGGAATTACAAGGATTTAAGAGGTTTCAACCTAAAGTTAGTAAAAAATAATATTGAGCTAGACCCAGAAATCAAAGCCTATTAGATATAAACAAAGGTCGGTGAATCCTCACATTGAACCTCTAATGCGAAAAGATTTGAAAAAGTTTATTAAAGCTAGCATTATCTTCCCTATTAAGCATTCAAGTTGGGCTACAAAATTGGTGCCAGTGAGAAAGAGAAATGGAGAAATCAGATTTTTTGTAGAATTTCACGATCTAAATATAGAGCTTCACTCAAAGATCAATATCCACTTCGCTTCAATGGAGACAAATATTGCAAGTTATAACTAGTTCAAAAATGTTTTCATTACTAGATGGCACCTCAGGCTATAACCAAATAATGGTGAAAGAAGAAGATTAGTTCAAGAAATCCTTCACCACGAAATGGGGCACATATGCTTATAAGAAGATGTCATTTGGACTGTCAAACACCGAAGCAACATTTCAGTGAGCTATGGATATGGTGTTCAAAGGACTAATTAACAAAATAGTGCTCATATATCTAGATGATATCATTGTGTTCTCAAGGAATGCAGAAGACTACCTCTTTCACCTCAAGTAAGTATTTCAAAGATGTAGAAGATTCAGAGTGTCCTTGAATCTGAAAAAATGTGTATTCTTGGCACATGAGGGAAAAATTTTGGGCCACATTGTTTCAAAAGAAGGGTTGAAAATTGATCCTAAAAGAGCTGAAGCCATCTGAACACTTCCATTTCCACACCACAATAAGGCTCTCTAAATATTCTTAGGAAGGATAAACTTCGTACACATATTTGTGCCTAATTTTTCCACTCTTTTGAATCCATTAACAATGATTTTGAAGAAGAATCTTGCATTCAAATGGACAAAAGAAGGCAAAGAGAGTTTTGAGGCTATCAAACATGCAATATCACAAGCCCCAACTCTTATCAACCCAAAATTTTCAAAGGACTTCATGTTGTATGTACCACTAATTCACAATCTTTTATGAAGAATTCTAGGAGAAATTCCTTGGGGCACGTGACTAGTGGTATATGTAATACAATTCCATACTTCTCTACTATTTTATTTTAAATTGTATGCCTTATATTTTAGATCATTTTCTTTGGTATGTATGAATTACAACATAAAGGTTTTTTGCATGTGCATGGTTTCTTATGGCTTTAAACTGCACCCAATGTTTATGCATTAGGTTAGGGAGACCCAACATCTATAGAGGCCACTATACTTTGGTAATCACATGTCCGTCAGGAACCCTCGAGACACATGTCATTGAAAAAAGTATGATTGTTGATCCATCCAATATGATCCCTACTTGTTGGACACAACATAGATACTATCTTCTTCTCCATTCATAGACCCATAAAAAACTACTTAATAGTGTTAAATGCCACACTAAATGTTTAGAACATACATGCTTGTAGGAAAAATAATCATGGATCCAATTTCGTTACAATGCCACATGGGAGACTCACTCCCGTTCAACATTGTTCATTGAACAAGATGGGAAAATTAAGTACATTCCTTCAAGAAATAATGATAAGTTGAACATCCACAACCATGCTATCAATATGGATATCCAATGTTGACTATCAGCATGTGTTATCTCACCATGCAGTTCTTAAATACGTTACAAAATATGCTTTCAAGGAAAAACAACATTATGAAACCTGACACTAGATGCTTTTAAGAATTTCAAGAGGTGTTTGCACCATATCGACCAACACATATTTCCATTTGTAAAATGCTTATTAAGAGTGTCATTGATCATGACATTAGTGCATAAGAAATTTTCCACATGCTACAAAAAATTGTTAGTTTTTCTTGCATCCATTCTTTTGTTTTGTTAAATGTTAGAAAGAAGGTTTTGAGGTGGGTCACTGAATCAGAGTCTCAAAGTAAATAATCATCTCTCTTCTTGGAAACCTATAAGGAATGCCCTACATAAATGGAAATTCTTTCACTTATCCGAACTACTCGATATTGGACTTATATCAAATATCATACTAGGGATAGATGGAAGCTCTGAGCCTGTATAAAAATTTCCACTCAAGAATCAACCTCTTTTGAAATTTTATGTTGGAGGTGAATTCCTTTTATACAATCCATTTTCCAATATTTCTTCTAATATTGGCACCACCCCCTGAACAAATCATTTCCAATTGGAACTTATTGAAGAACAATTACCAACCCTAACATGTTAGCAAGTCCATCTCAACCCTTGAACAATCTTCAAGTGAGGAATCTACCTTCGAAGATAAAAACACAAATGCTCATGCTCATTTGGATGAGTGGGAACTTTTTTCATAACTTTTTCCCAAAAACCTCATGGGTCTTGATTGTTTAGATATGTTGGGTCACCAAGAGTTTGATATCCAACACAATTGGCTCGATAATGAATTTTCACATTCTTTGCAGAAGTTTGATCTATCTTTAATATATTTGTAAATTTTATCCTTTTCCCTCATTTTCCTGATCTTCAAATGTCACATCATTTGGTACCTTTTCTAAAATATTTCTTACTACTTTGGGTAAGATTTTCTTGTTGTTAATGATGAAGTTCAAACAAGGGAATCATATATATATATATATATATATATATATACATGCCTTACTATCATTAGGGGCTAGATAATTTTGGGGCTAAAACTTACTATCTACTATTTAGGCAAGAATAACATTCAAATAATGTATTTGGGTTGTATCATTCACTGCATATGAGGTTTTTTTCTAAATTCCATCTCACACATTCATTTTGGGGGAAAAATAGTTTTCACCCATTATCTTGGTGCAACTAACACAAGGGTAACCTAGCTTTAAGGGACATAACTCAAATCACACACACACACACACAAGAACTACATAAAGTCTGAAATGTAGTGCAGCACTCAAAGATAATCACATTGGGGTGACCATCAAGATCAATCTAACTCAAGAATATGCATTATTTATTCCATCTAATTTTTTCTTAAGCCTTGTGCAGGCAGCAGGGTTTTTTTTATAGGTACATGTGTGGCACAAGAACCCTATAACGAAGTTGATGTGATAGAAAACTAAAGAAAGAAGAAATTTTCAAAACCTAAAAATACTAGAAGCAAAATTACTTCCAGGACACTAGTTCCCAATTAAGACACCAACGCCTGGGTGGTCCTATCCACATTTAGGCGCTCTCGTATATAGAGGTTTCAGGTCCCATTTTTCAGATAGAGCTTGCACATATCAGATCCAACCTTTCCAACCTATTTTCTTTCCTAGAATCATCCTAGATCTCCTGATACAAGCTAATTCACTCATATCTCCTATCATGCACACTTGTTTGTACTTTGCATACTAGATCTTATTTGTCATTGTTATATTCATTTGATCCCAGTCCTCTGATAAAGTTTTAAATTTCTTTAAATCAACATGGGCATTCACATGGTACTTTTTGAGGTGAATGCAGATTAATTACATGTTTCTACACAATGTATGATGCTTTTCATTGTACCATACCAGTCCCATTGAGGCTCCTGAGGGCATCTACATTTTCTATTTCTATATATTTAGGTTTTATCATTACAGTGCCTAAATAATTTCATTCCTATTTTCTATTTGTAAACATTTTGGCATACTATTAATTTTTTTAACATGCTAACAGGTGTTTCATGTGTAACATTGGTCTTATAGGCATACTTCCAACCATGGTTATTTGATTTTCGTATATCTTGTCTTCTTTGCTTGTGTCTTGATTCTCTTTCTTTTTGGGCTATGCCCTATACTTCATTGCTTGTTTACTTGTATCACCTTGAATACTTCGATTTTCCTGCAATATATTGGGTGGTGTCCCATGTATTCAACCAGCTACTCGTTGTGTCTTTTTCCATGTTACTATGTGTTTTTACTTTTTTTCTATTACATCATGTATACTCATTTATGACTAACACTTTTAGATAACTTTTCCCATTATTTATATGTACCATGGTTATTACCATGCATATTCTCTATTCCTCATGTAGGAGTCTTATTTCATATGTGCACACCAGTTTCAACTTTCCTTGTTTGGGTCACTCTCACCTATGTTCATCTCATGCACCCCAATCGAGTGAGGGAAATAATCAGGTGATTATTTCACCCTCTCAGTAGTTCAAAGACTAGACACATAATGGTACACAACGAAATCAAGATAAACAAGAGATAATAAAATAGTTTAGAATCAAAATTGGTCCTAAAATTAGTGCAAGTTAGAATTTCCCAACACAGACAAGAGTGGTGGGTGTTGGTGTCCCACCTAGTCATTCCAGTCCTAGGGATAGAAATAGCTACAGTACCGAATCAAAAGGTTCTCAGTGACAATATCTTCCAATTTCCAACAACACATGCTCAGTTACATGTACCATGAAATACATGAACAAAATCAGTGACATGTTACACACTTTGAGTAATGCAATGAATTACTTCATTTTTCTCGAGATCATCTATGACCAGTGGCACTTATCCATGGGGAAACCTTAAAGTTTGGAGGGAAAATCTAAATGCTCTCCCAATACCCTTCCCTTGGCAACATGATTCCCAGATCCTCAATTTAGTGATATGACACTCAAACCCTCAGTTTGGCGACATGATGCTTAAATCCTCAGTACTATTATAACCATCTCCAAGGAAAAAAACATACATGAATAATTATATATCTTTTCTCGTAGCACACAGGTGTACTCTATCCTTGATTCACTTATTTTTCAACATGCATTTCTATTTTGACATGTACTAAGTTAAATTTTAATTTCATTTATTATGAGCATTAACTACACTTATTTTCCTTTACAGGTCTGACCTTACTCCGTTAAAAGGGCAACACACAAATGGAACAAGGAATAATATCAAGCACAAGAGGCTCCAATAAAGGTGATATCCAAGGAACACACACATACATCACTTCTACTATACACACATGGACACCCCTAGGATCTTTATCCTCTCTTATAGATTCTATAATACACTCTTCACAATATTCATTTGACACAATATCAAACACATTCCTCATTTGGAATGTTATTGGCTACAACTCCCTTCGATTATCCATAAGGTACACTCTTCTTATCTACTTTATGATATTGAATATTCATTCACCAGCATAAAGTGGGGGAAAATTTAGTCATGCACTTACTACTTACATCATGCCTTTAAGTATGTTATTATATATATGATTCCTAAGTACAAACACTAGACATTAACAACACTTGTTTTTCTTTTACATTGTTTTATCCCTTTTGGTAAGTTCTTGACATTTATTTGTCTTGAATGGTCACTTTAATTTTTGACATTGGACAATAGATGACCTAGCTTTGTATTTCATGTTTTATCCTCTGAGCATTCCTAACACTACCATCCATTAGGGACAAGAGTGCCCAAGTGCTACTGTCCCCTTTGGGTGATTCTATCCTTTTCCATCTCTTTTTTCAAATTTGTATTGCTGCATCATTTAGTATCTTTTCTAAAGTCTCTTTTATCACTTTTGGCTGGCCTTTTTGGTTGTTAATGACAAAATTCAAACAAGGGAATCATATACATACATGACTTACTTACTATCATTAGTGGTTGGGCAACTTTGGGCTAATACTTACTATCTACTATTTGGGCAAGAAGTAACACTCAAGTACTATATTTAGGTTGCACTATTCACTCCATAAAAGGGGCTATTTCTTAATTCCATCTCACACATTCATATTGGGGTTAAAGTAGTTGTATCCTGTTATCTTGGTGTGAATGACACAAGGGAAACCTAGCTTCAAGGGACACAATTCAAATCACGCACACACTAGAACTACATAGAGTCTAAAATGTATTGCAATGATCAGTGACAATCACATTGGGTGACTTCCAAGGTCAGTATAACTTAAGCATGTGCATTATTTATTCCATATAATGTTTGTTTGAGCCTTGTGTAGGTAGGTAGGGTTTGTTTTACAGGAAAAAGTGCAACATATGAACCCTACAATGAAGTGGATGTAAAAAAGAGTGAAATAAATGAGACAAGTTTAGAACCTAAAAAGAATAGAAACATAGCACTTGTTAGAACACTAGCACCCAGTTCAGACACTAGTGCATGGGCGGTCTTGTCCTCATCTATAAGGTCCTGTCTAAAGAGGTTTTAGATCCTAGTTTATCAAATAGAGCTTACACATATAAGATCCAACCTTTCCAACCTAGAATCAGTCCAAATCTGTGAATACAAGCTAAGTCACTCTTATATCCTATCTTGCACACTTTCTTGTGCTTTGCATGCTAGATCATTTTTATTACTGCTATATTTTTTTTATCTCAATCCTATGTGTATGTCTATATTTGGATCACCTGTAAGATGGATTAGTTGATATGAAATTTGTAAATCAATGCAACTTAAAACAGAATGGGATTGTGTTGTCATTGTGAAGAGAAGGAAAATTATGGATTCTTTCATTGAATAAAGTGGGTAAAATCTCTTCCAGATATGAATCTAAATTTGCACACAAGCACACTTGAAAAATGTTAGTTTTTTTGTGGTTAGGGGACCTGTCTCGGTTAGATTCGTAACCCTTTTAAGAAGATAAAAGACATTTTATTGATTAAAATGACAAAAAAAATGAAAATTACAAATATACCTGACTTAGATCACAAGACAATCGCAGTTGTGGTTCACCAAAAATCACACGGAGATCGCAAGCCTATCACAGTTACAATTCCCACATGTGTTGAAATTATGCTAAAATAACACTGTAACAAGTTGTATTTATCCTTTATGCTTCACTTTCACTTCTTCAAGACCTACAAAACCAATATATTCAAGCAAGAGAGCAAGAAAACTCAAGTGTAGCCTTAGTGCACAAAGAGTCAAGGATTGGAATGAAGGGAAAGAGTGGTATTATATAGTTTTTGAGTACATAGGGGAGTAGGACACATATGGGTGCAATGATAGGGTCCATGTTGCATTGGGCATGCACATGGGTAGGTGGGATGAACATAATTAAATGTGAGTGGGTGAGGGTTAGTAGACGAGTGGTGAGGTGTTTTTTATCCCAATTATGTGGGGTTTTTTTTTAATTTTGTGGGATTATTTGATTTTTTGGGGATTTTTATGTTTTATGATGTTTTTGGTGTTTTTGAATAAGAGACATTATGTGCAAGGTGTATTTTCTAATGTCTACACTCTGATAAAGGTTTAAATTTCTTTAAATCACACACACTACATATGTTCTCATCCCTGTATTTTTAAGGGATTCAACATTTCACTACAAAGGGATTCAACAATTCTTACTGAGATCAAACAAAATCCTTTACAATAGTATTTTTTTTATGTCAACTAAGCTTTCCATATTTTTTGATACAATTTTTGCTCTCAATTTTCTAGCACTGCGTTAATGTCTTCTATATGATCACATTTTCCATCTAAGAGTTGTACACACATATTACCACAATAGATCAAAAAAATTTATTAAAACCATTATGATTTAAAATACTTCCCATAATGTGTTGAACCATGTGCATTGATATTGCCATTGATGTCAGTGATGGAAAAGTAGCAAGGAGTGTATAAATTTCAATCAATAGTCTTCTTATCTCATTCAATAGTCTTTATGTTGTTATGGTGTGTATTGTCTTGACATTCAATCATTCAATGTGTTTAGTGAGTCCTTGTATATGGTCAAACATATATGTGGCTCCTCATGATGTCATGAATGATTAGAATGTTTTTGAAGAGTATTCAATGCATTTTTCATGTTATCTTGGTTACATAAATGTGTCTCGATGTTGGTCTTGTGCCTCTAAAGGTCAGTATGTGCATTGTCTTGGTGAGTGAAGTTAGTACCTTGAGAAGTCAAGTCATTGTCTTGAAGGTTTAAGTGTTTGCATTATCTTGAGATGTTTGGTATGAACCAAATTGTGTTTTCACATGCTCTAGGAGGTGTCTAAAGTATCTATAGCAGGTTCCATGAAGATGTACACGTCAGACTTAGTGCTATATGGGTGAATCCAGCTAAACTGGGTCTAGTTTGAAGGCCTATTCCTAGTAGGTATTGGTGTATGATGGCTTGCATGTCTGATAAGGATATTCCAAGCTTTTGAGGTGTGAAGAAGCATTGTACAAGGCATATAAAGGTGTAAAAGACCATAAATTAGGTATTTGGGGCTTTAAATTGGTCAAGTGAAAATGTAGTCTCGATAAAGTGCCTAGTACTCACAAGAAAATGAGATGGGACGATCAATTTCATAGTACCTCAAGATAAAACAACAAAGGGAGATGTTGTAGGTATGATTTATCATGGTGTGAGAAAAATTTCAGGGTCAGAAAGTGAAAATCAAGCATGTGGAATCACATTCTTCAAAACCATATTTTTGAGAAGTACAAACTGAGCGCCACAACTTCTTAGCAGTTGTTCTAAATTGACATGGGTTCTTCAAATAAATCATAAGATAATTTTTGGAGGAAATTGGAATAAAAATATAATGCAAATTTTCTGAGATCAAATGATGGTGAAATAAAAGAGTTCTATCTATTTTTCTGAACTAGTTTCAAACCCTCCAAAACCCTCACTTAGAGTGATAGGAGAAATATACAAGGTATCGAAATAAAATACATTGGTCAAGATTATTTTATGTCTTATACATGAAAAGTACTCTCCAAGACTCAATAAAATCCAATTGTGCAGCTACATATCTGAATGTACGATACATAATAGCACTGGTTTTGATTAAATCTATAGGTACATGTGCATGTTGGATGCTTCATGAAGATATTTTTATTGTTATAGATAGCTATTGATGTCCTCTAAATGATCACAAAGTGTTTTGAGCAAGTTGTGTGAGAAAAAATTGAAATGAAGATGCATTCCTCCTTCCTACCGCTAGAAGACTAAGTGTGTAATAACTAGTCATCATGAATTGGAAGAGTCTTTGAGTAAAGGATGGTGAGTGAAGTGTAAGAATTGTATGGAAACTCTTTACAGGCCTAATGCAACATGTTAAAGCTCCTATATTGGCTTGGTGGGGTTTTTGTATAATCAGAACCCATTGGCCTAGTATTCTCAAATAGGTCTCTCAAGAAGGTGGTTTGAATCTGATATGCACATGGATTTTTTCCCTAAATATCCTATGAATATGAGTGTTTGAGATGGTATGTCTTGTTGATCCTGAGATGTTGCAAGTGATGGAAAAATATGGAAGGTGATTATGATATATGGAGGCATGGTAAATTAAACTTGGTTCTTGAGAATCTTGGACCTTTGTGAACATGGTCTGAAAGTGGAGTTGGTTAAAGTATTTCTACCACAACCTATAATACCTCAAGTACCTGAAGAGTTAGTAGACCTCCTAGTTCATGGTCTCACCTATTTTGGAAGCATGAAAACTTTTAAAATATGTTTTTTCTAGCTTCAAAGTGTAAACTATTTTTTCAAGGTCCTAATTCTAGTTTGTCTAAGAACACAAATGAACACTTGGGATCAAAATGATGACTCATAAGACTTAATAAGTTAATGGAATTCAAGAAGGTAGGTCTTGTAACATTCATGGAAGCTTATGAAATTTTGTGTGAATTCATAAGGTACTAGAAGAAAAAATATACTCACCACACTAGAAGAAGAAAATCAGTGTAACTTCCAATCCAGACATCTATAGAGTTCTGTCTTAGATTCTTGAGCCTGTAACTGATTATCATTCTGTTAAAGACATATTTTTGTCTCTTATAGGTGCATAATGGATTAAGAAAGCATATATAATTAAGGGAGTTGAAATCTGATAAGATAGAGTTAATAATTACCTTTTATGGCAGTTTGTGTCTTTTCCTTTGGTCTCCTTGATTCGAGTTAAAAGGAGAAGGAAGTTATATAGGTGAGAATGTGAAGTGTAAGAGATCTATCCTTGTGTATAAATATGCTCCATGGTGTTTGAATCATTATTGCTATGGAGAGAGGTTTAAAAGTGCGTTGATTTGTGAAGATAGGAGAAAATTAAGTGAAGAGTTGAAACTGTGATCACAATGTGTTGATGTAAACAAATAAGTTAAAGGTGATCAAAATTTTATATGATAAAAGTATGATTTGTTGCTCAACAATTTAGGAGTGGGTGCTTCTTTGCAAGTAGGTGATTGCAAATCAGTCAAGTGGGTATTTGGATTTGTATTGGAGTGGGTGCTTAAAAAATTAGAGTGGGTGCTTCAGGTTGAGTGGGTGCTCAACACATGGCAAAATCATTGTAATTGTTATAGGAAAATTTTCCCTAAAAGTGCTATGATTTCACTGGGTTTTCTCCCTTATCGGGTTTCCCACCTTAACTCATGTGTCCTCGTGTGTTTTTTCTCTCTCTTCCTATAATTTCATGCTTTGTTCACTTCATAGCTTAAAAGGATGATGAATGAATGTTAGGTTGATAATTGAATTCAATTTTCACAAATATTAAGAGGTACTTATTCACCCCTCCCCTCTCAGTGCCTGAGTGTCTAAAAATTGGTATCATAGCAGGTACATTGTGGAGAAATTCTAACCACTTCAAGTTGGTCCTTCATACACAAAGTTTGGACAACAATCAAGCACAAAGTGGTCTCTCCATGACCAGGTCACCTCTTTTCCGTGGAACTAACTATTCCTTTTAGAGTTTCAAGATGAGTACATACATTCAGTCTCTTGGATATGATATATGGGAATTGGTTGAACATGGTTACACCATTCCTAGTATGCTTGTCACTTCAGTAGTTGACATGAAAGCTCATGAGAATAACTCAAGAGTTATGAATGACATCCTTTGTGGGCTATCTAAGACAAGGTTTGTGAAGGTCATGCACTCCAAAACATCTAAGGACATGTGGCACAAACTAAAGAATATATATGAGGGACAAACTAAAGAATATTAAATGCATTTTATGGGGATTATTTACAATTTTCCATTTCTTATTTTCCTCATAATAATCCAACCTATACCATTGTTCAGATTTACAATTTCATTAGTGTGAACTGGAATGATGATTTTAAAATTCTCCTTATCTTCATGAGTTTGAGTCCCAAGAGGAAGTTATTTGGTATCCTCAACATCAGAATGGGGTGTAGCCTTCCCTATAGGAGTAGGAGAAGGAATTCCCTCCACAATCGTTTGAAAAAAATTTGCTTCATTCTCATAATCTTCCATTGAATCACTATCTGGTTGACTATCAGCAACTAGGTAACTAGTATCTTAATTATTCCACCACGAAGATCTAATTTTACCTTATTTTTTCCCATCTAACAATCTGAGTCTAAGTGACCAAGAGCAAAACAAGTCCTGCATCTGAAAGGGAAACCTTCATAATCTAGATTTTGAGTCCAGGTTTGGTTCTTCAGTATGAGATAAATAGTAGGCGGAAAATCAATATAAATATTCATATCTATCATATATGAGGATATATCGTAAAATGATATAAAGATGTATTCGGATCAATAGTCAGACATTTACCCAAGGTTTCCCTATTGAAAGTAAGTAGTTTTTACTCCAGAATTGAAGAGGCAAATATGGAAACTTAATCCAAAATGGTTTGACATGAAAAGTACCACTCATTGGATTGAACAAGGGAAACCACAGTTTTATGAGAAGGAAATAATATTTAAAATACAAAAATTTACCAAATATCATATCTCTATCAGAATTTTTATCAAAAATTATAATGAAAATGCTCTAGATGTTGGGTAAATATCTAGTTTAACTTCTATAAGAGACTTCCATTAATTCGAGATCTAGTAATGAAGATAAGGGGTACATAGGAATAGATTATTAAATGAACATATGATCCCATTACTCTTGAAATATACTTCAGATTAGAGAACCTCTGCTCCAGAGGAAACAAATAGTGAAGTCTTGGGATAGACCATAGGCTTGGAAGGTTGTCTGCTAGATTCACCCACTTCCCAAAAAGTCATGCCACTGAACCTTCCTTTGATATGACCATTAGTTTTAGACCCTGATCTAACCATAAACTCAGTCATTATATGAGATGAAGTCACAACATTCCCTACCGCCAAAGGATATCTACCATGATCATGGAAACAACAAACAAACGAAGCTCTCTTCCCTGAGACATCTTCCTCTGAAGCCACATAGCCTCTGTCTTCCGATAATGATTACCATATTTTTATATAACCTGGTCTGATTTGATATTTACAAATAATTAATTATTTCGGTAAATATAAACCTTTATGTTAAAATTACATATTAGTGAACACACTTTTTTAGAATTACACACATCCTACTACTTTGTTCCATATGACTAGAATTTCATACTTCATTTTCTAGGGCTTAGTATTTAGTTTTTTCCATGTTCCAATACCAATAGATTTTTTTTATCTTTTCCGTAGGGTTTCATTTTTGGTAATATTTTTTAGGCCTATTCTAAGGGTCATTTTTTATGGGTAATACCTAAAAATCATAACTATAGCATAATAAAACATTTATCTAATCCCTTGAAGATTTTGTGTCCTATCACCAATAGTAAAATAAATTCTTAGAATTTTTCTCATCCCACACATAATTTTTGGAATTACAATTTATTTATTTCTAAAAAAGGGGATCCTAAAATCAAAATATAAATTTATTTTTATAATGATTAGATTTATTTTTTCTAATTTAAATGCTCAGTAACATATTTCCTTTTCTTGAAATTGATCACTGGTCTATGTACATAAACATTTCGTTAATATGAATTTGTTAATAAATCTAAAATTAATTTTAACCTTAAAAGTACGTCATTTATTATTTCATGTTATCATATATCATTTTCTTTCTCTTATACATATCTTCATGTACGTGTGTTTTAACAAAAATAAGCTTTTTATCTAAACCCTAGATACGCTATTTTAGAGTCACAACGATAAATAAACTAGTAAAGTACATGAAATGACACAAGAAACAAGAGAAGTAAATAAAACCCTAACTGCAATAGATAGGTAAGATAATTATGTAATTTTGCAATTTTCCCAATAACGCACAAAGGTGGAAGAGTGGTAAAAATAAAACACAAGAGGTTGTACCCAAACCCAAAAAGTGTAAGAATGAAGGAGAAGCCTGGACCAGGGTGATTGGAATTGTACTGTGGCACCTAGGCGCTAGGAGACAAAGTTAAACTTTCCAAATTGCAGACCTATATAGCACAGTTTAAAATCCTAAAAATGAAGGAGGATGAGAGCATAACTTCTTATTTGTAAAGAGTGGATGAAGTGGAAAATATGATAAGAGGGTTAGGTGAATAGCAAGAGGAATATGTGATTGTTCAAAAAGTACTAAGGTCCCTGACATCCAAATATGATGCAAAGGTATCAGCTCTGAGGAAGCAAAGGACATGACTAAGATAAATTTGGAAGAATTTCATAGCATCCTAGGAGCATATGAATTAAGAACCATTGGATTAAAATAAGTCAAGAAAGAAGCTTATTTCAAAGCTGAAAATGAATCACACCCAAAGAAAAATAAATATAAAGAGGAATCTGATGTGGAGATTGATGATGAGAAGATAGAAGCCATGTTTGTGAGAAGACTCAGAAAGGGATCATGTAAGTATAAGGAGAAATTACCTTTTTAAGTGTTTCAAGTGTGGCCAAGTAAGTCACTTTGCATCTAAATGTCCTCACAAGAACAAAGAGGAGAAAAATGAAAATGAAGAAAAGGATAAAAAGCATCTCAAGCATAAAAAGAGCTTCAAGAGAGAAGGTAAGAGGAAATTCTTCAAAAACAAAATAAACTTCTACACCAAGTAGGATTCAAGCTCATCTAATTCAAGTGATAACAGTAACTCTGAGAGTGAGAATGATGAAGCCTATAATGAAACCTTGTTCATGGCCTTTGAAATACCACATGAAAACAACTCTGAAGGTGAGAATTATGTTGAGGTTGAAGACTCAGATGAAGAATGTGATGTGATAGACCTCGAAGCTGAATTGGTGAGTGCTCTTGAAGAGTTGCAGCTATCTAGAAGGAAGAACCACAAGTTGAGATCCAGTCTGAAGGACTATGAGGAGAAAATTAATATTTATGAAAAGATACTTGGTATGAAGGAGAGACAGGAGGAAGACAAGTTCAAGGAACTAAAATCTCAACTAGAGATAATAGCATTATCATTCACATCTAAAGAAGAAGAATGTCTAAGACTTAAATCAGAAATGGAACTCCTAAAGACTAAGTTGGATCAAATGTCAAGCAAGGTGAAACTATTTGAGAAGTTTAGAAAAACCACAGATGATCTAGATGATCTTCTAAGTAGCCAAAGAGATGCAAGTGACAAATCATGTTTAGGATACAAAGAAGAAAACAAGGATGTTGGAACAACATATAAGAAAAATGGAAATAATGCTCTAAAATCATCTCACACCGCCAATAAGAAGATCAACAATGATGCCAAGAGATATACCAAGCCCTTCAAAAACTCCCATGCAATCAGGTACACTCACTCCTTTTTGGGTTATTGTTTCTCATGCAACATGTTTCGTCATAAAGCTATCAAATGTAAGAAAATGCTAAAGGTCATGAAAGGCATTATAATTCACAAAAATGAGAAGATACAAGGGTGTAGTTTTTTAGAACTTCCAAAATATTGGACACTAATAAAGAGGGTTATACAATTTTCATGCATTCAACTATATTAGAAAGTAGCAAACATTAACTTCACCCTAAACCTCTACAATGAGGATCTTCTAAGAAGCCTAAATGGCTCAAATTGCAAAAAATTATCAAATTATATTAAATGGATTTCTCAACACCATACCTTGTCTTGTACCCTTCATTCAATCCCAATTTAACCACCAAATTTATCACTCTACATACAAACTCTTTTTACACTTACCTTTCTTGACGTGTCCTTCACCTTCAACTCACTAGCTCTTAGCAACAACAAGAAATTTTGGCCTAATAGCCCCCACTAATTTTTTTTCTTCATTTAACCTGTTCCAAACTTATCAAAAAACATGAAAACCATCATTAGAAATAATAACAATAAGAAATTTATCAAACTTCTCCTACATTCACTCAAAACTATCAACTTGTGCTCCCAAAAAAAAATGGTATGGAACAATTTTATGTCATAGATATCTTTTTCTATAGATAGCGAATTGTCTTAAAAATTTGATAGATTCTAGTAGTCTATAGCAGGAACATATGTTCCAAATTTCGTGCATTTTTTGTTATGGAATTCAAAATTTGTGATAGTTTTCCTAGAAAGACATTACGTCAAACAATTTACATGCATTCTCATTCCAAAATAGAAAATACATCATAACACAAAAAATATTCGGATTCAATATAAACTATTCAAAACCCATCTAAATAATGGTAATTTTTACCTACATAAAAAATTTAAGAACATTTGGAATTTATAAGTAAAATTTATCATCGTTGTCCCAAAAATCCTATTTGAAGGTTCCACAGAGCCCGAGAAGGTACCAGTTTGATCTAATTTTCTTTCCTAAGTGTTTCAAAACCTTAAATCAACTCATTCAGGCTCTATAATAACCTACTATGTCTTTCCACTCATTTAATAATATCTATGAGTGTTCATACATGCTTCTGCAATGAGGCTTAGTTAGAATTCCATTAAGAACATTAACACACAGTTATAAAACCTCACCATAAAGTCTTAATTACAAGTTCCATAGAAGATGGATGCTAGTGATGTATCAACAGAGCTTAGAATGATGTTTTTCTCCTCATACATGTAATTCATTAATCTCCACAGTCCTAATTTCCCTTGCTCTTCATTCCTACATAGTCTTAGTTAACAATCCAGTCATAGGCCTTGATACATAAGAAGATATGCACCCATCTAAGTTAGAATCAACCCTCTTAGACATATAGAATTTTATTGCTGTCAAACATAATAAAAAAACCACCAATTAATTGTATTTACACACTAATATATTCAAGACTGATTTATTTTATTCAAACTAAATATATCTTACAATACTCTAACTATAGGTGAGCATGCATGGCTCCTTCCATATGAAAAAACTATCTTCAATTCCTTCCAAGACTATACACCTTCTATCTCTACATACTCTTTATTGATAATCCACATGATTAATATCTCTTTTAAGAGCTAACTTCCTTCCTACATACATAGGAACATAGTGTTTATCTTAACCAACAAACATTCCAAACTTAATAGTTAGTTCCTAAATATCCTCATCTCCTCAACAAACATACTAATTTGACTTTCTCATGCACTAGTACGTGTTTATCCTATTATGTGGTGGAATTACAACCATATTACATCTTATATTTCACAATTACACATTCCCACTATAATAATGTCCTCTAAGCCTCAATTAAGACTTTTCAAGTAACCACGCGCCTTTGAAAGGTAACTTAAACTATGAAACCTCCTAATGACAACAAAGACTACTTATTTGAAAACATAAATTATGAGAAATACTATAATTCAACCTCTTATTGAGCTATTACAAACACACTGAAGCCACGGTAGGCTTCTTATTGCAAACTGAAAATATATACATCCTAGCTACTTGATGCTCTTACATCAGATTCCCCAGGTAAGGAAAACTTTGAGCTCCATCTCATATTTTGCTTCTTCTTCTTCCTTGTCTTCCAATTGTACCAAAATAGTACAATTCTTCTTGCTTCATGAATGTTCTTGTCCTTCTTGTCTTCTTTCTACATAGTGTCATCCTCCAAAATAAGGATGTCTTCTTATAGTTTCTCTATTTGAACTCTCTCAGGAGCTCTTCTTTCTATGTCTTCCACCTCTGCATTCACAAAATCAAATTTATCTTCAATTGTAAAACATTGGGACCTTGATGTCTCATCAATTCCTTCTTGTAACTTCCTTTGTTCTTCATCATCTTATTGGTTTCTTTCACAATAATTCTCAGTTGCACTATCATTTTTGATCAATTTTTCCAAGCTTTCCAATTCAGCTTCAAGTTGTTCTTGGCTTTCATAAGTGAATAAACTATCCACTTCTCCTAATTGTGTTAACTCATCTTCTAAACCTTCATACACACACTCAAAAATAATGTTAGATGTAAAAAATTTAGACAAAATTTCCCCTCCATCAACATACTCTTCATTAAAGAGTTTCAATGATTCCATCTCTTCTTTCTTCATGTCTTCCTCATCTCCTATGAGGTTTAAACTCTATGGTTTTCTCATAACCAGCTGCAAATCTTCTTCTTCTTCTCTCATATCTTGATTCAAAACTGATCTATTTCTTCTAGTGCCATATGATACACCTCTTCCCACTCCATATCAGATTCTACAAGCACTTCCATAGGTGTTTCTTTAATACATTCATCTCCCATTAGCTTATCAAGTACTTCCATTGTTTGTTTATGCAATTCATCATTTTGCAAAATTACATTTTTATCATCAAAAACAACATTACAAAGAAAATTTTGATGACATTTAGCTTCTTAAAATACTTCTTCACCTCCATATAGCATATCTCCTTCCTTTACATAACATATTTCCACTTGTTCTTGCTCAAATGACATGTTCATTTGATATTCCATGCCAAAATGTTGTTCTTACTCCTTTTTTCCATCAATGTCATGTTTTCAAAGTATCCTTTTTCATCTTCATTTTCACCTGTATACACCCATGACAAGAAAAGATTAGAAATAAACATTTGAGACTAATTTGTCTCCATTTTCCTTTTCTTAAGCTACCTTGTCAACAATCTAATTTGACTCCTTAGCTGACTGATCTCTTTCTTCCTCTTTCTTTGTTCAATATTCTTTCTGAGAGGCCATTGTATTATTTTCTTGATGCTTATAGAGAATATTTATCTTGTCTTCTCTACGACTTCTTCCATGCATGTTAAGATTAGCTTGATCTCATCTATCTCTCTCTCCACATCTATCTCTTCTTTCGTATGACTCCTCACTTCCTCTAATCCCTTCATCTCTTTCTTTTATTCGCAATCTCTCTTTTACTTTCTTATTTCCTCCTAACAAGTTTATTTCACCTTACTTGATACCTCACCTAGGATCTTTATCTTTATACTTGGTATTTTGGTATTTTCTTTTTCTTTACTTGTCTCACCCAAGTCTCTCTCACCTTGGTCTATTGACTTATCTTTCTTCTTGAGCTTCCCCTGCTCTTCTTCAAGCATTAATGGCTATAGGGTTTCCATTGTCACGCTATCTCTTCTTCTTTCCTCTCTTATCTTATTTTTATCAACTCTCTTCAAGCTCTCAAGATTCTTGAAAGTCAAACAAAACAAAATACTTTGCTTTTCTTTACCTCCACAATGTAGCTTTTTCCAATTCTCTTCTCAATTCCACTTATTTGTGTCCTTGTATCCAACAATCTTCTTCACAATATCAGTAGTACAAATGATCATCCAAAGAGAACCACACTCTGATACCAAATACTACAGATACTTATACAATTTTCATGCATTCAACTATGTTATAAAGTAGCAAACATCAACTTCACCCCAAACCTCTGCAATGAGCATCTTCTAAGAAGCCTAAATGGCTCAAATTACAAAACAAATATAAAATTATTTTAAATGGATTTCTCAACACCATACCATGTCTTGTACCCTTAATTCAATCCCAACTTAACCACCAAATTGATCACTCTTCATACATACTCTTTTTACACTTACCTTTCTTGACTTGTCCTTCACCTTCAACTCACTAGCTCTTAGCAACAACAAGAAATTTTGGCCTAATCACCCCCACTAATGCTTTATCCTCATTTACCATGTTCCAAAATTATAAAAAAACATGAAAACCATCATTATAATGACTAGCAATTAGACTGTTATCCCGAATTCACCCCTCGAGGTAAATTCAAATAACTTGCATAATTTCTTCAGGATTGAGCAAGTAGAATGGGTACGTGGCCAAAAATCAAGTTTTGGGGGGTCCCTTTGGCTCTTCTCTAACTTCCCTATCAAAGGAAAAATCCAAGAAGTTAGAGAAATTTGAAAAAATCTGAAAAAGGGCTTGTTTTAATGCATTGTGGGTCTGGAGGTTGCGGATGGTACCAATGCGGATCGTACCAAGGTTCATCGTACCGAGTTCAGGTCTAATTTGTAAAGAAAACAATGTATTGTGGAAAATGTGGAAGTTTTTGTCCCAGAGGTCCACGGGACAATGGGACATTCGAGCCCTGAAAAGACGAAATGGCTAATTTATAAAGGAATCAAAAAATGTGGAGTTTTTGTCCCAGGCGGTCCGCGGGACATCGAGACAGTTGGGACGTGAAAAGGTGAAATCACTAGGACAATAAAGGAATTGCGGAAAAAGCGGAGGTCAACGGCCCTGACGATCCGATCAACGGCGGGACAGTTGGAACAGGAAAACCTGAATCAGGAGATGCAGAGAAAGGAGGCCCAAACTTTTTGAGTACGCACGGGACATGAGTTCCCCAAAAACCCACAATAGCTCGCAATACAAAGGAAAAGTTGATGTCCAACCTCTGAACTTCAAACGGTCATAACTTTTGACCCAAAGCTTCGTTTTTCATGAAATTTGACTTTCTGGAACGAGCATGACGTCCTATATGCCACAAAAACTAGATTTATTATTTTTAATGAGGGTAGGTATATGAAAATAAAGGAAACATCTCCAGATCTGATAGATTAAATGCCCATTCCCGTTAAATGACAGAAATGCTTGGCAGACCTAGAACAACTGCCTACACTCAGAATGCCATATCTTTTGCAATTCTCAAAAAAAATGCAAATAATTGGTACTGTTGGAATCGTGGTTTTGAGACCAACACATGAAAATCAAGAAATATAGAATTTTATGAGGAATAGATGGTGATTTTGTAGAAAACGTGCCCAGTTTAGAAAAGTGTTTTATTTGGTAGTTGGGATGCATTCAATGAAGCATGGGTAGACATTTCTCACTGCCGCAAGTTATGGGACAGTATGGGGGTAATTTTGCAAGAAAAAGAACATAATTTCACTTCATTTACTACCTCTTACAAGTGGTGGGAGGACAAATTTCAAGATTTTCATTTCTCTCTCTCTCTCCCTCTTGGAATTCTAGAAATTGGAGTGTTGGGATCATTGTAAAAGGGGATAGTTTTTGTGTAGAAAAACTCTGTCAAAATTGTTTTGTGGAGACAATGTGTTGCAGGCCATTGTAGTGGACTTCTTGCATGATGATCCAAGCCCTTATCTTGTAATAGATTGAATTATGCATATCAATGAAGTAATAAATACGAGTTTGTGGATGCCTCTTCAATCTCATGAAAACATAATGTTTCTATCTTATGATCATGAAGAGATTCATGATTATTGTGTATGTATGAAATATTGTTGTGAATGCATTTGCTAGACTGTGGAGAACTATTATCACCCCTTCTAGTATGCACTTTGCTTATATTTTTCACACATTGGAAAACTATCCTCATTCCCTCCTTTTCTAGTGTATCACCACTTTAGCTTAGGATTTGTTTTCATGCACTCTCTCCCCTTGGTCCCTTGGAAAGTTAGATTAGGAAAATATAGTTTTTCTTGCATTAGAGTAGATTGTGGCAAGTAGTTTAGGAGCAAGAACCAGCTTTCTTTGGAGGCCTATCTCAAGTAGCAAGTCCCACAAATTGGAGATAATACCCATGTTATCCAGTCACACCGTGAGCTCAAGCACACACATTTTTGCAAACTGGAGGGTGTTGTGATTCGGTGATAACAAAGACATTTATCAACCTTCTCTTACATTCACTTAAAACTATCAACTTGTGCTCCCAAGATCAAACGGTCTGCAACAATTTTCTGTCATAGATATTTTTTTCTACACATGGCCAATTATCTTAATTTTTCTATATATTCTATTAGTCTTTATAAGGAACATATGTTCCAAATTTTGTGCATTTTAGTTATGGAATTCAAAATTTATGATAGTTTTCCCAGGAAGACATTACGTCAAACAATTTGCATGCATTCTCATTCCAGAATAGAAAATACATCAGAACTAGAAAAATATTCAAATTCAATATAAAATATTCAAAACACATCTATATAATGGCCATGTTTACCTATAAACCAAATTTATGAGAATTTGGAATTTATATGCAAAATTTATCATCATTGTCCCAAAACTCCTATTTGAAGGTTCTATAGAGCCCAAGAAGGTGCTAGTTTGATCTAATTTTCTTTCCTGGGTGTTTCAAAGCCTCAAATAAACTCAGTTAGGTTCTATAATAACCTACTATGTCTTTCCACTCATTTAATAATATCTAGGAGTGTTCATACATGCTTCTGCAATGAGGCTTAGGTACAATTCCATTAAGAACGTTAGCACACAATTATAAAACTTCACCATAAAGTCTTACTTACAAGTTTCATAGAAGATGGATGTTAGTGATGTATAAATAGAGCTTAGAATGATGTTTTTCTCCTCATACCTACAATTCATGAATATCCACAGTCCTAATTTCCCTTTCTCTTCCTTCCTACATATTCTTAGTTAACATTCCAATCATAGGCCTTGATACATAAGAAGATATGCACTCTTCTAAGTTAGAATCAACCCTCTCAAACATAGAGAATCTTATCACTGTCAAACATAATCAAGAAAACCATAAATTAATTGGATTTACACACTAATATATTTAAGACTTATTTCTGTTATTCAAACTAAATATATCTTACAATACTCTAATTGTAGGGGAGCATGCATGGCTCCTTCCATCTAAAAAATCTATCTTCAATTCTTTCCAAGACCTGTACACCTTCTATCTCTACATACTCTTTCTTGATAATCCTCATGATTCATATCTCTTTTAAGAGCTAAATTCCTTCCTACATACATAGAAACATAGTGTTTATCTTAACCAACAAACATTCCAAACTTAATATTTAGTTCCTAAATATCCTCATCTCATCAACAAACATACTAATTTGAATTTCTCATGCACTAGTACGTGCTTAGTCTATTCTAAGGTGGCATTACAACCATATTACATCTTATATTTCACAATTACACATTCCCATTATGATAATGTCCTCTAAACCTCAATTAAGACTTTTCAAGTAACCACACACCTTTGAAAGGTGACTTAAACTATGAAACCTCTTAATGAAAAAAAAGACTACTTATTTGAAAACATAACTTAAGGAGAAATACTCCGATTCACCCTCTTATGGAGCTGTTACAAACACATTTAAGCCGCAATAGGCTTCTTATTACAAAAGAAATATATATACATCCTAGTGAATTGATGTTCCTGCATCAGACACATAACAAAGACCTGCAATCATAATTCTCTAAGAAAAGATATAAAGAAATATGTAGGAAAATTAGATCCTACTAAGAAGGTGGAACAAACTATGATATCCCAAACAACATTTCATGTTCAAGATGAAGGCGGGATATGGTATCTTGCAGTGGCTACTCAAGTCACACGACAAGTGATAAGAACAATTTTATCTCCCTGACTAAGAATGCCCCAGAAGCTATCAGATTTGGAGACAACAACTCGACTAACATTATTGGTAAGGGATCATTAAGCCTTGACAATGGGAGACAACAACTCGACTAACATTGTTGGTAAGGGATCATTAAGCCTTGACAATGGAAAATTAGTCACTGAAAATGTATTATATGTAGAAGGCCTCAAGCACAATCTCTTAAGTGTTAGTCAAATGTGTAAGGGTACAAATTATTTTTCCATGACAAAGGTTGTGATATCAGAGAAATAAAATCAGGAAAGAATATTTGCAAAGCAAAGAGAACAAATAATAACATGTATGTGTTAAAGGAAGTCCACAAAGAAAAGTGATTTTCAACTAAAGAAGATTGCAGTTGGCTTTGGCACATAAGGCTAGGGCACTTAAATTTTGATAACCTTATCAAAATAAGCTCAAAAGGATGTGTTAGAAACATGCCAAAAATCTTCAAACCAGTTGATGCACTTTGTAAAGTTTGCTTACATGGGAAACAAACTAGGAAAAGATTCAAGTCAATGGAATATTCCGCATCAAGGCCATTAGAGCTGATACACATTGATCTTGTTGGACCCATAAGAACTGCAAACATCCAACGAGATGAGTATTTTATGTTGTTGATTGATGAATATACTAGGATGACTTGGGTTACATGTTTGAAAGAAAAATTGGAAGCATTAGAAAGATTCAATGCATTCAAAGCCTTAGTGGAGAATGAAAAGAATGCAAAGATAAAATACTTAAGATCAGACAAGGGTGGTGAGTTTTGGTCTAATGAGTTTGTTGTCTTTTGTGAAGAAAATGGAATAAGGAAGCAGTTTTCATCAGCAAGGACACCTCAACAAAATGGGGTGGTTACAAGAAATAATAGGACAATCTAAGAGATGGTTAGGAAAATGTTGAACAAGTCCAAACTTTCAGATGGTTATTGGAGAGAGCTAGTGTGTACAGCTGTATACATCTTGAATAGGGAAAAAATAAGAGTGAATAAAAATAAGACACCATATGATCTTTGGAGAGGTAGGCCATCAAATGTAAAGCGTCTTAGAGTGTTTGGGAGTAAATGTTACATCAATACAGATGAGGACAATCTTGGCAAGTTTGATTCTAGATGTGATGAAGGAATATTTCTAGGATACTCTTCAGTAAGTGCAACATATATGTGCTATAATAAAAGACTCAAAAAGATGTTAGAAAGTACTAATGTGAAGTTTGATGAGTTACAACCCTTGAAGATAAAATCTCAACCCAAAAATGATGAAGATGTAGAAGATAAAAATTCATGCATAGAATTTCAAGAAGATGGTAAAGAGGAAGAAAGAACTCATGAAGAATCAAATGAAGAACAAGAGAGACTAGACACAAATACTCCTTTAAGGAAGGTCAAGAAAGATCATCGAGCTGATCAGATTATTGGAAATAGAGATGTAGGCATACTCACAAGAAGAAGGTTGAAAAACTTGAAAACTTATGAGAACACAACTTTCTTATCCATGGTAGAACCCAAGAATGTTGAAGAAGCTAGCAAAGATCAACATTGGCTGAAAGCAATGAATGAATAATTAGATCAAATTGAGAAAAATGAAACTTGGGAGTTAGTGCCTGGACCCAAGAACAAGTGTAGTGCCCACTCCTCTTTGACACTATCTTCGCATTGCTATTTATTCGTTTGTGGACTTGATGTTTAGACATTTGATTATGATACATTGATCAGTAGCTCATAGAATATTATACCGTTTTTTGGATTATTAACATTATGATGTTTACGTTTTATTATGATGCATTAGATAGATGATGTTAGATAGTTTGATGCACATGTTGATTTTCACGATGATGGATATTTCCTAATGACATGTTATTTTTTGGGATATTGGAATATACTTGCAATCTTTTGCATTTTATGTTATATATTTTGACATATTAATGGATAATAGAATTTTTAAATGTTGAACGATGAACATTGAATTTATATACATATTTTCTCGATGTTGTTAATACGGTTGAAAGGCTAGAGCAGGTATTTGTGTGTGCATACAGGAATTTAATTACAAACATCGGAGGGGATAGGGAACCAACCACGGAAGGATGTTGGGTGTTGAGCAACGAGGCCAAATTTGACAACTTGTGTAATGTTTTTTTTGTGTGTGTTTTGCATGTCTTGTTTGGAAGTCTCCCATGGGAGGGTGACATCACATATGTGTCCATGTGGTGTATTGTTTTTCCTTTTCTTTAATTTTTGTATGTGTTTATTTATGTTTTGTGTATTTAAAATTTGGAAAATTTTGTCACTTTATTAGCCTATATGTAAATGTGTGGTTAATTAAGAATTAAACCTTCTTGTTTTTTAGTTAACCAAATTAGAGATGTGACTAAAATAGTTATGATGAGATTTGGTAGTGCTTGTGTAAGTAAAATTTATGTTGATTTGGGAGTGTTTTACTCCACCCCAAGTTCAAAATTCAGATTTTGACTTGGGGAACATTTTTAAAGAGGTTGTTGGGACAAGCAATGCTTGTCCCATGCCTCTTAAACTTTAACCTAACCAACCCTACCCATTGGTTAGAAAGCTTATTTTTGACTTCTTTGTCCATTTTTGAGTGTAAAAGAAGGAAAATTATTTCACTTTCTCTTCTACCCACAATTTATTATGTCCCTTGAAAGCATGGTGTGCAAGTTTGAGCCATGTGGGTTGTCATAGTCCTTTGTATGGTGCATTGATATTTATTGGTCTTGGTGTGTTGTTGACTTAAGTGTGGGGATGGAGGAATGATGAAGTGGCATCTTACATGGAGCCACCTCATCATACCTCACATTCCCATTTCTATTTATTAGGTGAGTTTTGGTTGGAATGGGGGTTACTTGCTCATTTTTCTTTTTGTGCACTTTTGGATTTTGGACCTCTTTTTGAGTGCTTGGAAAAATTCTTGGATTTGATTTGAAGAGGCTTGTGAAGGTTTTTGCTTGGATCTTGATGGAGAGGTAGGATCTCCACACTTTTACTATGATGATATTGTTGTTTATTTGTATGCAATGTTGTTCTTGTATAAAATTTCTTTTTGTCTTGTGATGGTGTCAGTGTGTTTTGTTGGGTGAGTAGTTGGAAATTACTTAGTTGTGGGAGAAGGGTTTTATGGACCATTAGAGAGGGAAAAGGGAGTTTTGTGAGGCATGAATATTTGTGGGAGTGTGAATAGGATTCTTACCTATGGGGAGAGAAAAATGAATTAATGGATTTGTTGCATTTTGCAATGGAGATATAAGGAAATTTGTGATGAGCTCATCTTTTGGGCAGTTATAACTTCCTTAGGTAAGACTCCCACAATTCTCACATGTATTCTTTACAATTCTCTATTTTTTGTTCATAGCACAAGATATTCACTACATTTTCAAGCTGCATTGTATACTCATCATCAAGTACATAACTGGATTCATTATGACAGGGGCGTTTGAAATAACATCTTTGCTGATATTCCTAATTAGAGGAAGAACTAAAATCCAAATCAGAATATATGGTGGTAGAATGTATAATAGGTGATTAATAACACCGAGTGTGTTTTCCTTGGTAAGCAATGTTGTTCTTGATTGCCGGTATGGCATTCAACTCCCTGTGATTCTGTTCATTTCCTAAGAATCTGGTTAAGAACATCTCACAGTTGGCTTCTTCAGGCCTATGTAAATTTTCATGGTGAAGGTCTTTATGCCTGCTGCCATTGGATGAGAGAAAAGGGTTGTCAGTATGTCATGCCTAGGAAGGAGATTTTGATGTCAGTAACAACAATGGTAGTCTAAACTTTATATTAAAGAGAATTAGGGATTTTCTCTAAATCCCATTTCTACTCATCTGTAATGTCCATAAGGGACTAGTCATAAGCTTCCATTTGTGTGATCTATTTCATTGTAGGCACGTTGGATAAATCCAATTTAGGTGATTTGTACAATTCCTACTTCACTGTGGGAGGCATACCAGACTATGGTGGTCCCTGGTCATAACCACATGCTCTAATCTTGGTTTTATCCTCAATAGAAGGTGTTCCTGGCTATGTCTGTGTAAACTCATTGGTTATGGAGTCTTCCTGCTAGTTTTAAGGAGGACCAACATCATAGTGTTGTGTCAACCATGTTGTGCTTAATGAACGTAAAAATATGGTGCTTTAGTTGTCTCTTATTTATCATAAATAGCTCCTCATGGTTCATTCAATTACCCAACTGATATGCTTGGGGGGGCCAAATTAACGGGATCTAATATCAATACACTTAACTGGATTTGAAGATTGGGAAGAGGAAGATGTTTCCTACTCCCCCTTCCTTGCTACTTATTTGATCTCATTTTCAAGTTGAAGCATGTCTACAGTTCCCTTCATTTACCAAGGTTGTCGATCCACTTAGAATGTATTAGCCCCCTCCTTGGTTGAATGCCTTTGATAAGTTGGATGTTGAAACCACTTGTTGTGATATTATTAGTCACTTAACGGTTCATATTTCTAGAATTCAACAGAATTAGAGTGCTAAATGTACTAGCTTATGAGTTTTGATAGTGTTGCCTCAGATTCTTTTGAAATCTCCCAAGAGATGATCTATGATGGATGTTTGATGGTCTTTCTAAGAGTATACATCCTTGACATGGGACCATGTGCAGTTGGAATATATACAAATTTCATCACCTAAATTGTGGAGTAGTGTAGGGTTACAAAAGGGTGGATTCTGAGAGACTATTTTATAGGTTGCCTCTATGATTAATAAATTTCTCTCCTGTCCCAAACAGTAAATTTTTCCCCATTTACTATACACATTTAATGTTTTTTGGATTTTTGTCGTAGATCAGTTATTTTTTTGGTTTTGACAACCAGGTGTATGCAGAAGGGGTGTTTTGGAAGGGAGTAGAAGGAAACCTGTGCACAATAGAGAACATAAAGCATTTAGGCACAAGGTTGACAGAGTTATCATGAGTACAGAGGACCCCACGTTTCCAAGGAGAAATCTCTAATAAATGACCAGTGGGTACCAATCTATTATGGAAGGCACTATTATATGTACGATGAGGACCCCACATTAGTAAAATGATTAATCAGTGACGTAATTGACTCTTTACCTTTTGGGATGACCCTGAGCTACCACTAGAACTGTTCCCATGATAAGATGCAGGAGGCACATATTGAGAGGAACAGTTACCATATTTACCTTTCTTCTTGTTAATCACAACTTTCCAACAATCACCCCCCATTAGGATTCCCAATGCCAATGTGTATCGTCTGACAGGGTCTTTTTCTGAATCTTGTGATGGTCCTTAAGATTAAATTCCTAGCTTCTAAAACCATCGGCTGACCAATATGAGTGTTGTTTTTAGCTAGACCGGGGATTGTTAGAAGCCTCCAGTGTGAGCAAGCTTTAAGATTGAATGAGAAGATCCCAAAGTATTTTGGGCATGATAGAAGGCAAGGGACGCCCCTACATGACATCCATTACTTTTTTCATTTTATACATTTACAAACATTCCATTATATCTATATGACATTTATAGTATAGAAATGACCATCAGTATGTATGTATGTAGGCCATTGTTGGTTCTAAAAAATGTATTTATACAGTTTCCATCCATGTATGTATGGTAGAAATATGTAATTTCCACCATATTATATATGACCCCTTATTCTATTTACAGACATACACATACATGACATATCCATAATCATATGTGTGACCATCAGTGTGACAATTGTTCATGTGAACTGAAAATTTTAGTGAGTTAGCGCGAGCACAGGTCAAGAGTCTAGACGGCTGAGCCCCACCCGTTGAATCCAAAGACTTTACTGTTCTGGGGTGTGGAAAAACCTTAAGAGAACCTTAATCAGCATAGACGGATATCTATTGCTTTACAAAATACATTTTTTATTGAAGGGTTGGCTATCATATAAAGACAGGAGTCAGTCCATAGCTGTATTAGAAGTGTCTTTGAAGTTTACCCACATTGAGAGTTCCCTTGATAGCCCTAAACACATTGTATCATAGATGACTGGCCCGAGAAAGGTCTGATTTAAGCGCATATAATGTATGATCCATTGTCTCTTTCTAGGTCTATAGATATATCTCTGTACTCATAGGGATAAGTGAGGAATTTTTTAAAGTTTGATCCTGTCGAAATAGGATTATAGCGACTGAGCCTATTCTAGCCTGGGAGGTATATAAGAATCACATCAGCCTTTCAATAAAGCATGTGGCAAACACTCAGGACAGGTGCCAAATCGTTATATCGAGAGGTTGAGGGATAAATCTTATATTGCTTAGTTAGGCCCTCATGCCATAGCTTACAGCCGAGTGATTTTCATAATCTTCATTGAATCATCCTTCTTATTAGCAAGGCTGGCTATCACACGAGGACACACACACACACACACACACAACACACACAGACGTCATATAGACATTGCTGAATAGATACCATGAGTCATATATGATATATCAAATTTATCCTCCATATATCGAATACTGGATATCGTTTAGACTGTATATATGTAGCCATGTCATTTGGTATGCATATATGCCCATTACAATATATAACCATATGTATCTATATGTATATATCACTCCCCTATGACCTACATATATATATATAAATATGGCTCCCCTATTTATGTATATTCCCTACATATATATACGTACATACATACATACAGTACATATATACATACATATCCACATATACATACATGACATATATATATATCACCTCCCACAGACCTGTGTGTGGACAGAGATGTGATACCCCCTGTATGTACTGTCCACAACCATAAGCCTATATATATACAAGATCCACATACCGTGTATCCTATATATACATGCATACAGGTATAGGAATATAAATCACCTATGTCTACATCCATGAGCCCCACCATACAACTTTATATACCATAAGACATACACCACCACTTTCCTACATCCATGGTCTATACATACATCCCCCACAAGGCAAATATATGTATGTGTATATGTATAGTAGATAATGTATGTATTGTATAAATATGTACATACATGATGTATACATGTAAATGGTTTCTTATATATATAGATATATATGTAGGAAGACAAGGATATGTATATGTACGCTTATTCTATATAATGTAGGATATATGGAAAGAATCATGATATAGATGCATTTTAGTCAAGTATAAGGAAAGGAAGAAATTGATGGAAATCCTTAAAATGGAAAAGGAAAAATATATATCACATCCTTGAAAATTAATTAGAAATGATTTACTAATATTATTAGTTAAATTATCATGCTCCTTTGAGTAATTAGAAATTTATCTTATTATTCTTGCTTTGTTTACTATACTCTAAATTGACTTGTTTTGATCATTTAACTAAATCAAATCTTAAGAATCTCCATATTCATTTATAATCAAAATATATCTAGTTATATGAAATTATTACTAAAATTATATATATATTTATTAAAATAAATTAGTGTGATATTACTTATAATAAATATTTTTAAAATATACATATATATTAAATTTTATATTAAATAATAAGTATTATACTAATAGAAATTTTTATCGAACAAACGTTTTGTAAAAAAGGGGAACATAATTATAATGGAAACTTGGTTATACAGCTAATATAATTGTTTTAATGTTGGCTTGGGGTTTATGTGGGTAGTGGGGTTGGGGGAGGGGCCACCGCCCCCACCCCAACCCACACTCTAATAAAAGTAAATAAACCATAAACTTCGGCGAGGGCTGAGTCCCCACCAATATAATTCATTTCTTTGCCTTAAAGCAAACAGTGACCGAGGCCTTAAAGCACAGACTGTGTAAATACTCTTGATGTCGCGGCCTTATTTTTTTAAGCAATGTTTTAATATTAAATAAATACATGTTTGTGTGTGTATTTATATATATATATTTATTATTTAGGGTTATTTTTCTTTTTATTGTTTTGGAATATATATATATATATATATATACACTCAACTATGTATGTGTGTGTGTGTGTATTATCCTCTTAAGTTTTGGAAGTATATACATACACATATGTATATACTCAAAATGAGAACATTTTATTTCCTAAAATATAAAAGAAAGGTGTATATATATATATATATATATATATATATATATATATATATATATATATATATATATATAATACAAAACTTGATCTATTGGGTAAATGAAAAATACCCAAATGGGTATTTTTTTGGGTTAAATCAATCTTACAACAAAAAATTTCTTCATCTCTAACCCTTGAATAGGGTAAATAGGAAATAAAAAATAAATAAAATAAGATGAAATTTGTGGTGCATATCTCCATCCCCAAGCTTCCTCTCTCTCCTCCTCTTTCATGGGTTCCTCCTCTTCCATTTTCCTTTAACCTATAAAACCAAAATGAGAGAAATGAGCAAAAGAAAAGAATAAAAGTCTTCCTTAAGGATTTTTAGGTTTGTTTTGAATTTTTTCATCCAATGGCCTAGATTGGATTTATTCAATGGCCCAAAATGTCTCCTATAAAAAGTTAGGTGGGGGAGGGGGGTTAGGTGAGGTGATCATTTGATCGCATGGGCCTCCCTTTTGAATGGGGCCACTTGTGTGGGGTGCAAGTTAATTAAATTTTTTGTATTCTCTTTAAGTTATTTTTTTTAGGTTCTTTCCCCTTAAATGTATAGATTTCATTGAATTTTTAGATTTGAGAATTAAATAATTATTCTTGTGTAAATGGAAGAACTTTTATACCTTAGATTTTAGTTAATAGATTATTTGCATCGACCTTAGGAAATCTAGATATTAAATTAATGTCAGGATTAATGGAATGAAATATTTTAAACTCAACTATAGAATTTAGTCCCAATTATTCTTATTTAATATTATTATTTATTTAATTATTTGCGATGAGCTAGTCTATTAACCAATAAGGGTTTATCTAAGCGTTGTTTTTGTCTTTCAACAAAAAACAATTATCCCATAATTCTATCTATTATAACCTATTTTTTTGATCTTGGGTTTTGTGTGGGAAAAAATTTGTGGGTCCTTACACTTGGTATCAGAGAAGTGGGTTTAACGCTTCGACCCAGAGCACACCTATAAAACATGAAACAAAAAACAATTAAACATAACGCAACTCAAACCTAGTACACACAACTATGCATGTATGATTTGAAACATAAAAAACTTAGAAAATTGAAATTCAAAATCTTAAATGATTATAAAATAACTCTCGCCTTAGTTTGTGTAGGAGGCGCAAACCAGGGGAGGGGTTCTTACACGTGGAGCTAGACCTACGACCCCTAAAATCATGAAGTAGAGTTGTTATTTTCCCACAGATATTGCAGACGTTACAGGAGGTTAATTCCGCTACATGTGGAGGATTAATAGGAGGGCGACCTAGAAGGTAGGAAAGGGATCCATCCATGGAAGTTCATGCACCTTCCCATCATAGTGCAGAGGATAGGTAAGATAACTCCCACATGGAGTGAGTTAGACATGAGTCACCTCTTAGAGGAGCTCATAGATCGAGAGGTGGTGCATAAGAATAGGTCTAGGAGCCCTAGGCCGAGAGTTGATCATACAGAGAGGCCTAGAGGGAAACAATCGTCTAGAGTGGAGTACATTAGGGAGATATTGAAGTTACACCCACCTCATTTTTCTAGGAGACATAAGCGGATTTCAAGCTGAGACATGGTTATTTAGCTTGAGCAGATGTTTCAAGTTATTCCCTTGTTCTAGCAAGATGAAAGATCATGTTACCATCCACCTTCTTAGAGATGGAACCAAAATATGGTGGAGGAATGGAGGAGTAGAAACTCCATGTAGATTCTGAGATTCAGTCACTTAAGAGCTCTTCAAGGATAATTTTAGGAGCAGATAAATTTCCAATAGGTTCATTCAATAGCGGATTGATGAGTTCCATGATCTGTGTCAGGCCTCCATGAAGGTAGCAGAGTTTGAGGGACGGTTATTTGATCTACTTCAGTATATAGACTACATGTAGCATGAGGAGGTTTGAGTACACAGGCTCATCAGGGGCCTGAACTTGGACTTGGGTGGGGTAGTGTGTATTCATTGTCCACAGACACTTTTCAGAGGTCACGTTAAGAAGGCCTATATTACAGAAGAAACTAGGGGGAAGACGCATCAAGGAACATGACAAAGTGAGGATTCACATACAACAACTGCAGGACAATAGATCAAGGGGATCAACATCTCCTCCTCGTGGTGGACACACTTTCAACATAGTCTTCCTTCCAGCCTCCTCCACCTCCTCAATAGCAGTAGCAACAACAGATAGACTCGACCACCCTTCCGACCTCCATAATGCCATGATGCTTAGAGAGGGCGTAGTATGGGACCTCTAGCTAGGGGGCCCAATAGGACACATGCTCCACCTCGAGTGCACAGTCGGCAGGAGTACATCCACCACAACACTCACAGTAGGTCTATGACAGGGTCATTAGGTCCTTCAACACGTACTACTGGGCCACCTGGAGGACTATCTGCACAGTGGAGAGGACTAGGAACTTGTTATGGATGTGGCGTACATGATTATACATGGACATCATTGGAGAGAGTGCCTCTCAAAACCCTGCTAATCAGGGTAAGGAACCTATGTTTCTAAGCCTACTGTTGGTGACATGGCTAGGAGCCACAGGATATATGCAGCAGTCGAAGAACCTCTAGGCATGAGCACTAGGCACGGTGATAGAGACCACAGGTAGCATTGGTGGTATTTCTATCCCTATTTTATTTGACTCAGGCTCATCAAACTCTTTCATTTCACCATCTTTAGTAGAGTGTTACAGGATGGTGGTAATTAGGTAGGGCCTTAGTTAGGACGTCAAGATGGCTTCTGGAGCTAAGATCTCAGTTGACTCCTTAGTCAAGGAGTGTGCAGTGGACCTAGGACCCTTTACCACTACTTTGGATCTTTGTATCCTTCCCTTAGGTTCGTATGGAGTGATTTTGGGCATGGATTGGTTGTCTGCACACAGAGCCAGAGTTGATTGCTACAGTAAGATTATATCTTGTGCAGATGATTTGGGTGTGGAGTCAGATGATAGTAGGAGTCATAAGAGACCCATCTATATTCACCACTATTTCCACTATGCAGCTAAAGTGGTGTGCTCCACGGGGTTTTCAGTTATATGCTATCACAGTTAGTGATAGGTCAGAGGATGAGGCTAGTGGACCTTCACTCGACGATCACCCCATATTGCAGGAGTTTTTGGATGTGTTTCCTAGTGAGCTATCTAGGGATGCCTCCCCCACGTGAGATAGACTTCCACATTGACTTGGTTCCAGGAGTGGAACCTATCTCACGCACTCCTTATAGGATGACCACACCTGAGCTATGTGAGCTCAAGTTCCATGCAGCTTGAGGGCCTTCTTGAGAAAGGCCTAATCTATCCTAGTGTATCCCCTTGGGGTACATAGGTGATTTTTGTGAAGAAGAAGGATGGATCCTTACGATTTTGTGTGGACTATCATAATCTGAACAAAGTAACGATCAAGAATCGTTACCCCCTTCCTCGCATCGATGATTTGTTTGATTAGATGAAGGGGCCACACTATATTTTCTAAGATAGATCTTAAGTCAAGATACCATCAGCTAAGGATCGCAGAGGTAGATATCCACAAGTCAGCTTTCTGCACGAGGTATGGCCACTATGAGTTCACAGTGGTTCCATTCAGTCTTACGAACACCCCTGAAGTGTTTATGAGTTTGATGAACAGGGGTGTTCAGGACCTTTTTAGATTGTTTTGTACTCGTGTTCCTTGATGACATATTGTATCTATTCTCAGGTACGCATGAGGAGCATGAGGATCCACCTTCATCAGGTTCTATAGTTTCTTCATGAGCAGCAGCTTTACAGGAACCTTGAGAAGTGTGCATTCTTTCAGTTTGAGGTGTAGTATTTGGGGCCACATCATTTCTGGGGAAGGTATCACAGTCGATCCTTCCAAGATTAGAGCCATTATGGATTGGCCAGCACCCACTAGTGTGACTGAGGTGTGCATAGTTTCATGGGGTTTATCAGGATACTACAAGAGATATTGTTTAGGACTTCTCTCGAGTTGTGCGCACCCCATCACTTCCCTTCACCATGGAAAGGGAAGAAGTTCATCTGGTTAAGATAGATGTGAGAAAGCCTTTAGGAAACTGAAGGAATGCCTTACGATATGCACCTATTCTTGTAGTGTTAGACCCTCAGGGTGAGTTATTTTGTTTGCACAGATGCTTCTTTGGCATAGGTTAGGAGGTGTGTTGATGCAGGAGGGCTGTGTTGTAGCTTTTGAGTCTCACAAACTCAAAGATTATGAGCTCAATTATCCAACTCATGACCTTGAGCTTGCAGCAGTTGTTCATGCCTTAGTTTGATGGAGACACTTCCTTCTTGGCCAGAGATTTATACTCAGGACTGATCACTTGAGTCTTCGCCACCTCTTCACGCAACCCAATCTCAACGCTCGTCAACGGCGTTGGATGGAGTTTCTTTGTTAGTACGACATGGAGATACAGCATGTGAAGGGGAAGGAGAATTTGGTTGTAGACACCCTTAGTAGATGAAAACATGTGACTATGGGTACCTCAGTGAGTACATATTTATGGAGCAGGATTTTGCAGAAGCTTCCTCACGACAACTTCTACCTTGCAGCCAGATCAGAGATTGAGTCTCAGAGACCCCTTGATGGGAAGTTTGATGGATTTTCATTAGAGTGAAGATGGTCTTCTCAGACACAGAGGTCAGATATATGTTCCTAGAGATGGAGGCTTGAGACATGATATCTTGACAAAGCCTCATTGTGCACCTTATTCAGCCCATCCAGGGGTGAAGAAGATGCATGCCACCTTGAGACAGTTTTATCATTGGAGAGGCCTTCAGAGCATGACATAGCTCGGTTTGTATCACACTATTTAGAGTGTCAGAGGGTGAAGGATGAGCATCAACATCAAGCTCAGCCTTCTCTACCTGCATACCATACCGGAGTGGAAGTGGAACACCATTTAGATGGATTTCATTATCGGGATACCAATGCTCGAGATATCACCACAACGTCCATTATGGTCACGGTGGATAAATCGATGAAAGTGGGACAATTTTCTCTGGTGAATACCACCTATACAATCTATTTCAATAGCATGAGTATACCTTGATGATATTGTTCAGACTGCGTGGGATTCCACATAAGTTGATATATGACCGTGATCCCTTGTACACTTCTTACTTCCGGACTACCATATAGTGGATTCTTGGTACAAGTATAAACTTCAGCACATCTTATCATCCAGAGAAATAGATGGGCAGACAGAGCCAGTGAATTATATTTTGGAGGATACGTTATGCAGATGTATGTCATGGACCAGTAGTTTAGGTGGGAGGAGTACTTGTATTTAGTAGAGTTTTCCTAAAAAAACATTTTTTAGAGTTTGACTAGCATGGCTCCTCTTTAGGCGTTATATGGCAGAGATTGCATAGGACACCTTTGAGTTGGGATAGGATTGGAGGAAAGAGTTTCTTTTTGGCCGGCTGTGGTATAGGATATAGAGCAGCATGTTGTCTTCATTCAACAGACGCTTCAGGAGGCCCAAGATAGGAAGAAGAAGCATGTAGATCTGAGGAGGAAAGATTTGTAGTTTTTGAGGTGGGCACGAAGAGTCTTTCTTCATGTAAGGCCCCATAAGAGTCCTGATCCGTTATCGAAGAGGCTCTATTTTAGCTCTGAGATTTTTGGGTCCCTTCGAGAGCTCAGATTGGATTGGTCCCTTCGCCTATCGGTCTAACATTTCCACCCAGCTTATCTCGCGTGCATGATGTATTTTATGTATCTGCACTTAGGAAATATATTCCAGATCCCTATCATGTTTTGGATTGGACTGCATTGCAGGTGCAGGAGCAGGAGAAGGTATCAATGGAGCCTGCACACATCATCGAGAACATGACCTTGGGCCTGGACTAGGCCGTGAGATTGGACTAGGTGTGGGTCTAGTTAGATAGGTATGATGAGACTGCAGCCACTTGGGAGGATGCCACTATTTTGCGAGCTCATTTTCATCATCTATTCAAGTAACTTCAAGGAGGAAGTTGAGTCTAAGGGAAGGGGGATGTAGTTCCCACTCTTCTTCGACCTTGTCTCATCTTGATACTTATGATATTTTTCTGATGTTTAGACATTTTATTATGATACATTGATCAGTAGCTGATAAATTATATGTGATGTTGGGACTATTGACATTATGATGTTTACATTTTACTATAATGCACTAAATAGAGATGTTATACATTTCGATGCATGATGATTTTCATGACGAGGATTTTATACTAACATGTTATGTTTTTGAGATATTTCGAATAAACTTAAATTTTCATGAATATTAGGGTTAGATTTTGACATATTGATGGATAATAGAATTTTTAAATGTTGAATGATGAAAATTGATTTTATATGTATATTTTATCGATATTGTTAATATGACCAAAAGGCTAGAGAGATTATTTGTTGTGTGTAAGACTTATAGCAAATACATAGAAAGGGATAGCGAACCAGCCACGAAAGGATTTGTTGGGCATTGAGCAACGAGGCCAAATTTTGAACAACTTGTGTAATGTTGTTTTAGTGTGGTGTTTGCATGTCTTGTTTGGAAGTCTCTCCATGGGGGGGTGATTTCACATATGTGGCCATGGGGTGAATTGTGATCCCTTTTCTTTAATTTTTGTAGGTGTCTTATTTATGCTTTGTGTAAATTTCAAATTTGGAAAAAAAAATCACTTTATAAACATGTTGTAAATGTGTGTTAATTAGAGTTTAAACTTTCTTAATTTTGTTTAACCAAATTCGAGATGTGAAAAATAGTTATGATGGGATCTTAGTAGGTCCTATTTATAAGTAAAATTTATGTTGATGTGGGAGTGTTTTACTCCACCCCAAGTTCAAATTTCGGATTTTGAATTTGGGGGCACTTTTGGAGACTTGTGGGACAAGCAAGACTTGTCCCATGCCTCTTAATTTGACCCAAAAACCTTGCCTATGGGTTGGGAAGCTTAATTTTGACTTCTTTGTTCATTTTTGAGTGTAAGAGAAGAGAAATCATTGCACTCTCTTTCTACCCTGACTTATTTTGTCCCTTGAAAGCATGGTCTCCAAGTATTGAGCCATGTGGGTTGTTATAGTCCTTGCAATGTGCATTGATGTTTCTTGGTCTTGGTGTGTTTCAATTGAGTGCGGGGATGGACGACTGATGAAGTGGCATTCTACCTGGAGCCACCTTATTATCCTCACATCTCCTTTTATATTTATTTAGTGAGATTTGGTTGGAATGGGGGTTACTTGCTAATTTTACTTGTTTTGCACTTTTGGATTTTAGAGATATTTTGGAGTGCTTGGAAATTACTTAGATCGGAATTGAAGACGATTGTGAATATTTTTGTTGGATTTTGATGGAGATGTAGGCTCTCCACCCTTTTACTATTATGCTATTTTGTCTGTTGTAAGCAATGTTGTGCTTGTTAAAATTATTTTAATCTTGTGATGTTGTTTTGTGTGGGTTGGTTGAGTATTTGGCCTTAGTTGGGTGTGTGAGGAGGGATTATGGGACCATTTGGGAGGGAAAATGAATTTTATGTGAGGCATGAAAATTGGTGGGAGTGTGAATCTGAGTCTTACCTATAGGGAGTGAAAAGGGATTCATGGATTTGTTTCTTATTACAAGGGAGAGATAAGGATTTGTGTGATTATTTTTGTGCACTTGGAGGCTTAGGGTAAGACTCTCACTTCACTTGGGAAGCATAAGGAGGTGGTCTCCCATAAACCTTACTCTACTTGGTTTGATCCACAAACCTTTGTGTTGTTGTGGAATTTTAATATTGTTGATTATGTTGTCATGATTGAGTTTAATGCCTTATATGTGTTTGTTGTGAAACCACCTTGTCCAAGTTGCCATTTTTGCTCAATGCTCCTCATGGTTCCTTGGTTAGGGCTCAGGGGCCATTAAGGGGATGACTTCTCCCCTTAATGGATTTAAGGTTGGGTGGAGAGTGTTGCCTACTCTGCCTTCCTTGTTTTGTGATCTCATTGGGAAGTTTGAAGAAAGTTATAGTTGGAGCTACCATTTTGATGAAGACATGCATATTGTAAACTTGTAAATTGGCCTTGTGGCAAGCTCATTTGTTGTATATTATTCAAATTTATACTTCCAACGTGAGTGGATGATTGTAAATCTATAAGCTTGCATGAGAGTTATTTTATGACTTGGTAATCCCTATATTTGGTGAACTCTTCTAAGAGTGTTGTATGAGATTGTGCCTTTTAAAATATATTAGTAATGTGAAAGGAACTACCAATTTTATCATATATGTGTGTGTGTGTGTGTGTGTGTGTGTGTGTGTGTGTGTGTGTTAAGTAAAATGGGAATGTATCACTTTCTTTATTTTAAGGTTGTTCCATTACTCACAAAATGTGATATGGTTTGTTTTAGAATAAATGAGCATTGTGTATATTCCACTTGGTTTATGAAAAATGTTTCTTTTTAATTGTTGAAAGATGAAACGAGATAAGTACTCTTGTAGCTTGAATGGAAGGCCTTTTGAAAGGTTTAAACTATATTTGCATTCTAGTTGTGTAAGAAGAACCGTATCCATTCTTCCAATTTAGTCTTTAGCTTGAGCAAACACAAAAAAGGGAAAATTCACACGTGTTATTATAAGAGAATAAGAGTGTAATCATCTTCCTACTTAAGAAAGTAACTATGCTTGAGTAGATTTTATAAGATTTTTTTTTACAAACTTCCTTTATAGACAATTAACCAAATGTGGTTCCTTTAACAAATAAAAGAGAAAATTTAATTAAATGTCATTATTTGAATATTACTAATATATTAATATTATTAATATATCAATCTAATTTTCTATTTTATTATTAATAATGGGAGTTAAATATTAATACTAATATGTATGTATGTATATATATATATTATTGTTAATAGTATAAATAATAAGTATTATTACTAATATATTTTTTTATCAAACAAAAGTTTTTTTTAAAAAAGGGAACATAATTATAATGGAAACTTCGTTATACGGCTAATATAATTGTTTTAATGTTGGCTTGGGGTTTATGTGGGTAGTGGGTTGGGGGAGGGCGCACCACCCCCGCCCCAACCCACACTCTAATAAAAGCAAATAAACCATAAACTTCAGTGGGGGGCGAGTCCCCATCAATATAATTCATTTCTTTGCCTTAAAGCAAACAATGACCGAGGCCTTAAAGTGCAGATTGAAAATATTCTTGATGCCGCAACCTTATTTTTTCAAGCAATGTTTCAATATTAAATAAATATATGTGTATGTGTATTTATATATATATATTTATTTATTATTTAGGTTATTTTTCTTTTTATTGTTTTGGAATATATATATATATATATATTTGTCCTCTTAAGTTTTGGAAGTATATACATACACATATGTATATACTCAAAATGAGAGCATTTTATTTTCCTAAAATATAAAAGAAAGGAGGGAGTACTTTTTTTTTTTTTTTTAAATGTATGTATATACACACATACACACACACACACACACACACACATATATACATATACATATACATATATACATGTGTGTGTGTGTGTTGTGTGTGTGGGTGTGTGTGTGTGGTGTGTGTGTGTGTGTGTGGTGTGTATATATGTATATGTATATATGTATTATACATATGTATGTATATATATAGAGTATACATACATATGTATAATACATTATACATATACATATGTAATATATATATGTGTGTGTGTGTGTGTGTGTAATATATATATATATATATATATATATATATATTATATATATATATATATATATATATATATGTATTACACATATACATATGTATATATGTATATATCTATACATATGTACATATATCTATATCTATATATATGTATGTATAGATATATACATACATATAGATATATATATGTGTATAGATATATACATATGTACATATGTATATATGTATATATATATACATATATACATATGTATATATGTATATATGATACATATTCATATATACATATACATATATGTATATGTATATATAAAATACAAAACTTGATCTATTAGGTAAATGGAAAATATCCAAATGGGTGTTTTTTGGGTTAAATCAATCTTACAACAAAATGAATTTTCTTCATCTCTAACCCTTCAATAGGGTAAATATGAAATATAAAATAAATAAAATAAGATGAAATTTGTGATGTATATCTCCATTTCCAAGCTTCCTCTCTCTCCTCCTTTTCCATGGCTTCCTCCTCTTCCACTTTCCCTTAACCTGCAAACCCAACATGAGAGAAATGAGCAAAAAAATAATAATAAAAGCCTTAAGGATTTTTAGGATTGTTTTGAATTCTTTCATCCAATGGCCTAGATTGGATTTATCCAATGGCCCAAAATGTCTCCTATAAAAGTTAGGTGGGGGGTAGGTGATGTGATCATTTGATCATATGGGTCTCCTTTTTGAATGGGGCCACTTGTGTGGTTTGAAAGTTACTTAAGGTATAGCTTTTTATTTTGTTTTAATTCAATTAAACCCTTCCTTATTAGTTTAGACTAATTTCATATTGGAGAATTAAATAATTAGCCTTGTGTTTTTGAAAGGGGTTAATTTGATTGGGTCTTTAATTATTTAATTTTACATGACCTTAGGAAACTGTTGTATTAAATGTATTTAAGATCATTTGAATGAAGTATGTTAAACCTAATCGTAGATTAAATGAATTCTTTTATTTAAATATTATTACTTAATTAATTTTGTGACGATCATTTATTAACCTAAGGATTAGCTTAATGTTACATTCGTCATTTAACAAAAAAAATTATTCCATAATTTTTCTAGTATAACCTATGTTGTTGTTGGGTTTCGTGTGTGATTTTTTGCAGGCGTTACAACAAGAATGTGATTGGAACAAAGTGGGCGTTTAGAAATAAACTAAATGAAAAGGGTGAAGTAACTAGAAATGGGGCAAGATTAGTATGCAAAGGGTATGCCCAAATGGAATGAAGTGAATTTGATGAAACTTTTGTACCAACACTATACTTTGATTATGCTCTCCTAAAAGGAACATCAACTTTTACGATTCCTTCTTCATCTACTAGAACAACTGGAAATGTTTCGAAAAATGCAGACATACGACATACAAAAGCTCATGTCCCTTACGTGATAGCCTCCGCACATGAGCTTGATTCCAAGCATCTGGAAGGGTGCCCTTAGATGATGTCATTGGGCTAATTCCCTCTGTTTGTGCACATAGAAGGATAGCCCTCTGAAAAAGTCTCCAAATAATTTTGAATACTATACATTAAAAAAATATTGAAAAATGATGTTGTAGTCTGTGAAATAACCAACTGGCTTATCTTCTGCTAAAATTTGTACTATTTCGTACATCTTATCAAGCTCTTTGAACTGTCCTAGGCTGCACCGCCATCCTGCAAGAGTGCATGTAAAAATGTGTTTTTTGGAGCCTCTAGCATGCTCATATCATGCTTTCTAGCTCCACGTGTGGACCCTATGAGTCACCTAGTCAGATCAGATCCCATATCATACTCTTCACTACAAATATACCACAATATTGCAACCTACAAGATGGAAGCCTTCACTCCAACGTGCATTAATACACTTGTCAATTCCTATGAGATTTTAAACAAAAAAACTATGACATTAAGATGTTTTAAACATCATACCCATCTCTGTAAAATATCTTTTCTTTATTTAATAATTTAAAAAATACATTGTTTTTTAGGCAAGGATGGAAGCAATCAGATTGTTCCTGGCCTATGCAGCACACAAAAGGTTCAAAATATACCAAATGGATGTTAAGTCAACTTTATTGAATGGTCACCTAAATGAAGAAGAGTATATTGAACAACCAGATGGATTTTTCCCTCACAGAATACAAAGACTATGTGTGCAAGTTGAAGAATGCTCTGTGTGGTCTCAAACAAACTCCTAGAGCTTGGTATAGTAAGTTGGATAGGATATCTAGTTGACCAAGGATCTCGAAAGGGAGTAGTTTATAATAACATATACATAAAGGAAGAATAAGTATACTTGATGATTATTGTTTTATATGTGGATGACATACTATTTAAGAGAGAAAATGAGAGGATGATACATGAGTCTTACTTGAAGTCATGAAGGAAGAATTTAAAATGTCAATTCTTGGAGAGATCACCTTTTTCTTAGGAGTACAAATCAGTCAATCATAGAAAGGATTTTTCATATCTGAAACCAAGTAATGTTAAAGAGATTCTCAAAAGGTTTAAAATAGAATATTGTAGGCTAGTAGGGACACCATATAATAATTGGATGAAATATCAATAAAGAGGATAGCTCATGCCAAAATTTTATCCAATCTTGTATAGATCCATGATTGAAAGATTATGCTATACTCTAATTACTTCTTGGCTAGATATAGTGTATAAGTTATTGGGTTATTTGGACTATTTCAAGAAGAACCTAAAGAGATTCATATTCAAGTCAGTTAAAAGGATCTTGATATATCTCGTCAGTGAACCCTAAATTATGACGTTTGGTATCCAAGGAGAAAGGAGTTTAAGCATAATGTGAATGCACATAATGATAATTGGGTAGGAAGTATTGAGGATAGAAAGAGCACAAGTTGAGGGGAATTATTTGTGGGTAGAATGTTTTTTGTATCATAGCTAAGTAAGAAGCAATCATTTAGTATCCGTTTCAACATCTAAATTTGATTATGTAGCAAATGTCAATTTGTTGCACTCAAGTACTTTGGATTTGGAAAACCTTGAAGGACCACAAAATCAGATTTGAATGAACCAACGCACATCTATATTGTGATAGTAATAGTGTCCATTAGTGTATTTAAGGAACCCTTATGCTACATTCTAAAACTAAGCATATCCTAGTCAAAATACCACTTCTTGAGAGAGAAAATGAATAACGAGAAAATCAGATTTTGAACATGTAATTACTAAGGAAGAGATAGCTGAAATTTTGACATGAAGCCACTTCCTACAAATCCACCTTTAAGCATATAAGGGAAGAATTAGGGGTCATTCCTTGATTGTAATAGGTACTAAAATCCTAAAGACAACCTAAGGGAGAATATAAAGTATCAAAATATGCTCTTAAAAATATTCAAGTGTCAAAGAACATACGAACAATTTTTAGGGGGAAATCTTTGAGGTATGCCTATGTTATATTTATGTGGTATTGTTTATCACTTGTTTTAGTAAACCCTAATTGTCCATATATGTCGAAGGGATAAATTTGTGTCTCAAATAAGAAAATTGTTCTGTAATGATAATTGGTTAAGTGTCTACCATCAAGGTATCTGGATTGTGTCGACATCAATGAAAAATGGGGATATTGTTGAAACTATTATGCACTAATGTTTCCATTGATTTCAGTGATGGAAATTTAGCTAAGGGGTGTAAAAATGTCATTCAGATAGTCTTCATATGTCATTCACTATGTATTATGTTGTCTATGGTGTCCATTGTCATTCACATTTAATCATTCAATGTGTCTCAGTGAGTCCCTGTCCATGGTCAAGCATATATGTGCGTTCTCATGAATGTCATGCATGATCATAAGTGTTTTGAAGATTAGTCAACACAGTTATCATGTCTATCTTGGTTAGATAAATAAGTCACTATTTTTTTTCCTTGTGGTCTCCAATGGTCTGTATGTGCATTGTCTTAGTGAGTGTAGTTTAGTACCTTGAGAACTTAAGTCATAGTCTTGAGGGTTTAAGTGCTTGTACTGTCTTGAGTTATGTTTGTATAAACCAAATTGCATTTTCTTACATGCTCTAGGAGGTGTCTCAGGTATGTAAAGAATAGGTTCCATGAAGATGTATACATGTTAGACTTGGTGCTATATGGTGAATCTAGCTAAACTGGGTCTATTTTGAAGGCCTATTCCTAGCAGGTCTTGGTGTATGATGGTTTGCAGGTCTGATAAGGATATTCCAAGCTATGGTGATGTGTGGAGAATCATTGTATAAGGCATATGAAGGTGAAAAATATCATAAATTAGGGATTTGGAGATTAAATTTGGTCAAGTGTAAATGTAGTCTTCGAGAACATGCCTAGTAATCATAGGAAAATGAGATGGGAAAAGCAATTTCAGAGTGCCTCATGACAAAAAAACCATGGGATATGTTGGAGGTATGAGTTCTCATGGTGTGAGAAAATGTTTTAGGGTCAGGAAGTGAAAATCAAGCATGTGGAGTCACATTCTTCAAAACTGGGTTTTTGAGAAGTGCAAACTCGAGCACCTCAACTTTTTAGCACTTGTTATAAATTGATAGGGATTCTTCAAGATAAATCATAAGATAATTTTTTAAATGAAATTGGGATAAAAATCTAATGCAAAAGATTCTGAGATCAAATGGTGGTAAGAAATAAAAGAGTTATATTCATTTTTCTTAACTGGTTTCAAACCCTCCAAAACCCTCATCTAGAGCGATAGGAGAAATAAGAAAGGTATGGAGAAAAAAATACATTGATGAAACAGCTCATTTAATGTCTAAAGCAGGTAAGGACTCTCCAAGGATTAAGAAAATCAAATTTTGTAGCTACAGGTATGACTGTATGGTACACAAAAAGCACTGGTTTTGAATGAAATTTTTAGGTACAGGTGTGTTGGATGTTTCATGAAGAAAGTATTAGTGTAGTACCAGATAGCTCATGATGTCCTCTAAATGATCACAAAATGTTTTGACCAAGTTGTGTGAATAAAATTTGAAAATGCAGATGCATTCCTCATTCTTGCCTATTGCTAGAATCCTAAGTGTGTAATAACCAATCATAGTGTATTAGGAAGAGTCTTTGAGTAAATGATGGTGATTGAAGTGTAAGAAGTGTATGGACACTCTCTATTGACCTAATTCAACATGTTGAAGCCCTAGATTGGCTTGGTGGGGTGTTTGCATATAGTTATAATCTATTTGCCTAAGTATGCTTAAATAGGTCTCTCAAGAAGGTGGTATGAACCTGAGTGCACATGGAGTTTTCTCTTAATAACCTAGGCATATGAGTATTTCAGATGGTGTGTCTTGTTGATCCTAAGATGTTCCAAGTGATGGAAAATTTTGAAAGATGATTTTGATGGATGGAGGCATGTTAAATCTAAAACCTTGGTTCTTGAGAACCTTTGCACCTCTGTGAACATGGTTTGAAAATTGGAGTTGGTAAAGGTCTTTCATCCCACAACCTGTAATACCACAAGAAAATAAAGAGTTAGTATACTTCGTAATTCATGCTCTCACCTATTTTGGAAGCATGATAACTATCCAAAAGATTGTTTTCTCTAGCTCCAAGTTGTAAACTATATTTTCAACAGTGTTCTATCATAGATTCACCTAGGAACTCAAATGAAGGCTTGTGATCAAAATGGCAAGTCATAAGACTTGATAAGTTGATGGAAGTCAAGAAGGGAGGTATTGTAATATTCATGGATGCTTAAGATAGTATGGTGTAATATCATAAGGTACTAGAAGATAAAATGTACTTGCCACACTAGAAGACAAAAACTAGTGTAACTGCCATTTCAGACATCTCTAGATTTTTGTCTTAGATTCTTGAGCAAATAACTGATTTTCAGTTTGTTAAAAACTTAAGTTTTTGTATCCTATAGGTGCATAAGGATATTATGAAAGAAGAGATAATGAAGGGATACCTTGAATCTGACAAGACAAAGGCAATTATTACCTTCTATGACAGTTTGTGTCTTTTCCTTTGGTCTCCTTGATTTGAGTTGAAAGGAGAAGGAAGTCATATAAGTGAGAATGTGAAGTGTAAAAGACATGAAAGAGAGCTATCTTTGTGTATAAATATGCTCCATGGTGTTTGAATCTTGTTTTTTTGCAGAGAGAGGTATGAAAGTGTGTTGATTTGTGGAGATAGGAGAAAATGAAGTGAAGAGCTTAAACAATGATCAAAATGTGTTGATGTAAGCAAATAAGTTGAAGGTGATCAAAAACTATTTGATAATAAAAGTCTGAGTTGTTGCTCAGACAATTTTGGAGTGGGTGCTTCCTTGCAAGTAGGTGCTTGCAAAAACATTCAAGTGGGTGCTTGGATTTGTATTGGAGTGGGTGCTTCAAGTTGAGTGGGTGCTCAACACATGGTGAAATCATTGTAATTATTATAGTAAATTTGTACCTAATATTGCTCTGAGTTCAATGGGTTTTCTCCCTTATTGGGTTTCCCACCTTAACTCATGTGTTTATTCACTCTCTTTCTATAATTGCATGCTTTATTCAGTTCATAGTTTAAAAGGATGATGAATGAATGTTAGGTTGATAATTGAATTCAATTTTTAAAGGCGTGAGTTATTCACTTTTATTCTCGACATTGAATTTGATGTCTATTTGACTCCCAAATGGTAATTTTTGGATTAAGGGTAAACTGAGGGTTTTTTGATAAGGACCCACATCATTGTTTATAATATGGAAACCATTATTAGGAACCCTAAGTGAAGCCAAATTCTAGAGTGTTGCAACTGCAACGTATATTGATTATGAGTCTAGCTAACCGAGTGAAGCCAATTTCTGGAGTGTTGCATCAACAGAATAACAACTAGGAGTCAAAATTGGCTGAGCTCGCGTACTTGTCTCCACTCTGAGCATCGAATCCACTCCCCCAATTCAAAGAAGTCACCCTAGAGATCCTATGGATCAGCAAAGAAATCAATCTTTTGTGCTCCTTAATGATGGAAGCCCACCTGTTCTTTTAGTTTAGAATGATATCGAAGTGACAGCTCTTAGGCCATGCTCTTATTTCACTGCCGAGAACTCTGTCATTCCCATTGATCACATTCTCAGTCCACCACATTGTGAATGATGTTGTTGTCAGAATTTGGCTACCTCATTCAAAAGAAAAACCTTATATTGCTATAGAAGTTTACCTGCCAACTCTGTACATACTTGGGATGAGTTGGGAATTTCGTTACATAGTTCAGAGAAAAGAGTGATAGCTTGTCTCTTGTGGAGCAACTAACAACCATCAAAAGCCCCCTACTGAAAATCTCAGATTTTGACTTAAAATTTAAAAAAACTTGAAATGGTATACAAGCTGAATCTGTCCATTTCGTATGGCTTTCTTATATTATCTCAAAGCCCTCATTTCCAACATCTGCATGACAATTTAGTCTATGGGAGGAAGGTCACTTCCTGATACTTTTGATACTGCTGTTTTAGTAGAAAATGGTTTGACTAAAGCTGGGAAACTATCCCCAAGACCCCAGAAACTACCCCCAAGACCTCACATGCCTTTATTTCCAGAATTCCTCATGCAACCCAAAGCCCAATACAAGAGCCTGCTGCTTTACAAAATCGCAGCAAGTTCTATTTCTGCAAATACTCAACTGACCCCCAGCACTTCCTCCAATGAACTAGATGAGTTGAAGGCAATGCTTGAGAAGTGTCTCTAATAAACTAATCATCATCAAGAGACAACAAGCTCAAAGTGATCCAAAACCACAGCATCCATATAATTTGGCTTTTCAGCAGACTAGACCCCAAAATCATGGTCAAATTACCCGTCAGAACCTTGGAATATCCCATCGTGTCTGACCTAATTAGAGCTATTTTTGCAGTTCAAAACAACATGGTCAATTTTGATTTTGAGCTGGTGACTCTTGGGGACAATGATTGCGCAGACTTATTCATCCTCTGAATTCGAGCCTCGACTGTTCAGGGAGTTACCCTCAAACATGCACTCCTGCTGCGGTTGCATCCGTCCTTCCCGAGATTCCACTGTCCATGGATTGCAGTAATACATGAACAAACTCAGGGGGCATCCGCCCCCTACATCTGAACCATGTGAGTGGTTGAGGGACCAATTTTATGGTGTTTCCTGCTTAATTTACCACACGATTCTAATAGTTGTGTCTATGGGAACACAAGACAAGCCTTAATGGTACAACGTGCCACAGCATACGAAGCTCAAGGAGTGCAAACTCGAGCTAGCTCAAGTGCCGACAGTCCCCGGAGGAAACCTGGTCTATTGGGCTGAAAGTTACTTCTGCACTATAAATACCAATGGAGGAAGGTCTGCAGATCTTCAAGTGCAGCCAGACTGCAACACAAGGTTGAAGAATTTTTTTTTTGGAGAGTCGACCAAAAAAGATTTCAGCTGAGGCATAGAAAATTAAAGTTTCAGCAAGTTCAGAAATTCCAAAAGAAATGGTAAAGGCCACTGTTGCAGAAGACAGTAAAAAAGGAACCTATGGCGCAATAGAGTAAGCCTCTCCAAGGTCTTGGCATCCAAGAACTTCTTACCCCATGGTGAAGAAGCCAAGGAAAGAATGGAACCCTTATCAGAAAATGCAGCCAACACCACAGAATGTAGTGGAGCCGAAAAATGAAGCAAACTAGTACCAAAATGACAATGTGGGAGGCTCTAGTAATACCCCGGTCAAATGGATTTTAGTGTAAGAGACTCAAACAATACAGTGACATTTCTATATAAAAGAGAAAGGCAGGTCCTGATTACACAAGTTTCTGCCAATCAACTACTCAAGATGTAATAACCGAAACAATCCGCCTCCCTTCAATAAGTCTCTGATAATTATAGAGCATTTGGTCCACGAGTGCATGATAAATTCAGGTGCTAGTTGCTCAGTCATGTCCCAACAAATAGCTGACTCTCTAGGAATCAGTTGCACTCCAATCAGCAAGGGAATTGTCCAATTGGATGGTACTGTTGTCAAATAAGTTGGGATAATCAAAGATTTGAGCTTGACCCTAAATGCTTGTCCTAGTATTTGGGTTCCCCAAGAGACCTCACTCATAGACCTTCCCCCCATGTTTGCCATATGTTTATGTAGAGATTCACAGCCAGAGTGGGAGGCTATTTGTCCCTAGATTGGTCCCATATGATTTTTGAGATATGGTGCTAAAGTTACCAAAAGAGCTGAACCCATAGCTCAATTTGATGTTGAAGAGTTTGATACTAAGCCTTTGGAAACTCATTGCAGTGTCAAGGATGAGGAAATAGAAGAGGATAATGCTGATGTGGATGAATCTCAGAGGAGCATTCCTGACGAACAATTAGATCAATGTGCTTAAGATAGATGGGGAATTCAATCCATTTGAGAAATTTGAAGAAACCAGGATGGGTTCCTACTGCAATCAGAAAGAAAGTCTGCAAACACCTCATGTTTTAAAAGATCCAAAAGATGTGTGGAAAATGTATTTTGATGGTGCAAAATGCAGGACAGGTGCAGGGGCAGGAGTAATCTTTCTTCCCCCAAAGGAAGAAAAAACCTTCCAATCTCACAGGTTGCAGTTTATCTGTACAAACAATGTTGCTGAGTATGAGGCCCTGGTTCTTGGACTGCAAATGGCTGAGAGAAAAGAAATCATTAAATCAAGCTGCTCCAACTCTTTGGAGATGCACAACTGGTGATCAAACAAGTGAGAGTTTTGTGTGTGACGAAGAATTTGTTTTTGAGATCATATAAACACAAAGTTTGGGATCTGATTGAGTCCTTTGATACAATCAACCTGTAATCAATCCCACTGAAACAAAATGAAGAGGCAGATAGAATGGCGGTAATAAGATCTCAGTTTGATCCACCTAGAGACTTATTGAAGAATGGTACCAAGTGAAGATTGTGGCCAGACTTTCTGTACGTGATAATGATTGTCATTGGCAAGTGTTTGAAAAAGACAATCAGATTGCATGCTTCCTTCAGCATGAAGCTGATTTCTTTGAAAAATTCCAGCCCAAGCTTGAAAGTGCCTATAAGGATCAAATCATTTAGTTAAAGAGAAATAAGCTGCCCAAAGGATTAGTTACCCTTCAAAGGATGTTTAATTCTGATGATTAGATTAGAGAAGGCAAGATAAGCATGACGGTTAAGGCAGAAGATTACAAAGAGGTCATGATATTTCCCAACAGGCTTATGAAGCTGGGGAAGATATATGCATCAGACCAAGAAAAGGCTTTCACTATATGTGTCTAGAATATGATGATATCATAGCATGGATTTATGAAGATCTGAAAGACTACGATTAAAATATTATACAACTTACCATTGAACTCTTGCCCAAAGCTAAATCCCTCAGGCAAAAGCAAAGCCCGGTCAACCCCATGAGAAAAGAGCTAACAAAATTGGTTGAGGCTCGTAACATCTATTTCATCAAACTCCCACCTTGGGTGACTAACTTGGTCCCTGTTACAAAGAAAAAATGGGGAAATCTGCTTTTATGTGGACTTTGGGACCTTAATAAAGCTTCAGCAAGAGACCACTACCCACAGTCTTCCATGGATCAAATTCTGCAGGCATTTGCTGGTTGGTTTAGAGAGATTTTCTTTGTTAGATGGTTTCTCAGGTTATAACCAAGTGTGGGTGTAGCTTCAAGATCAGCAGAAGACAACCCTCACAACCAAGTGGGAGACATATGCATATAAGTAAAGGCCATTTGGATTATCAAATGCTGGTGCGAATTTTCAAAGAGCAATTTATATCGCTTTCAAAGGCTGTTCAACAACACAATATTGGTGTATCCAAACGATATAACCGTGTCTTCAAAAATGGAAGAAGACCGTCCAATGCAACTGGAATGGATATTTGGAAGATGTAAGGACTTTGGGATTTCTTTAAATCCTAAGTTGCTGAAACGTTTTGGATACGGGAGTGGGAGCGGGGTATCCGATATGCGGAAACGGCAATTTTTTTTTTGACCCCGGATACGGCAGTACAAAAACTATATAAAAATTAAAAAATATATAAATTTCAGCCTTTTGAATAGGATTTTAATTATTAACAACATATTATGCATATGAAAGACAATATAAAAGACAAGTTATAAGCTAAATAAGTGAATAACCACAACAAACAAGCTAGGATACCGATAAAACTTAGAAACTTAAAAGCTTAAAAGATAAACTAAAATTTAAAATACTTAAATCGAACACAATGTGAATGTCATGAATCTCATGATATATTAAATTCAATCATAGATCAATATTCAAAGTTCAAACTATCTTTCATTGTCAATATTCATCATATTCCTCTTCATCAAGAGGATCCAAACCAGCTACATCATCATCATTATGTGGTTCATTAGAACCACATGGGCTTGAACCACTCGCACTAGGGCCACTACCAGTTGCACTCCCTTGTGCATGTAGGTCTCGTGGTGCCATTGCCACAGAACTCCCCTCATCATCATATGCTCCATGGTGGGAAATGGAAGCATCCAAGTCAACTATCTCTGGATCAATGTCCCAATGTCTTGTTGACCCTTGTACTCCGGCTTCTTGTGGGATAAAAGGCGCAAGTTGGAATGTATGTATACCAAATCTTCAGCCCTTTTAGCCCTCAACCCGTTGCGTTTTTGTGAGTGGATGAAACTATATGTACTCCAGTTGCGCTCAGAGGAAGATGAACTTGCAACCTATTAAGGCAACCCAAACTTCAAAGTCAATGCAAAGTTCAACTTCAAACTTAAACACTCAAACTTAAATTTTAAAAAACTACAAGAAAAGAGAATAAACAAATTTAAAAGTTACCTGTGCCAAGACCTTGATTGCAAGAGGTTGCAAGTAAACTGATGAAGTACCATGGAGGTACCGCCACATATGAGCATCCATTTTGTATTTGCTCCGAAGAGCGAGAAGGCTATGACCTGTTTCTGCTATGAAATTGCCAAACTCTACCATAACCTGGTCTTGGGCCTTAGGATCAAGGATGAGCCTACCTAATGCCGCCATATATCCCTCACTGACTTCGGCATCCCTGTATGGTGCTACCCTCCTCGACAAGGAAAGGTTCTCTGTGCTATAAAATCTTGGAGTCAATGCAAAATCCAGTAGATGTAATGGGGTGGTCATTTTGTTCCACCGCTCAATGAGGATTGACTTCACTTGTTTGAAAAATATTTCCTCGGGATCTTGTTCTTTTGCATTTATGACGGCTTTTATCTTCTCAATCATTGAGTCGATGCTGTCATATATCTCTCCTAGACATGGCTGATCTGTGTCAGTAAACGGGATCATGCTCATAATGGGCTCCGTAAAACTCAACAGATAATTCACTCTATCCCAACAAGGGTCCTCTAAGATCAGGGTCTTCACTTTTTGAGCCCGTCGAGTGTTTGATTGCCTCCTTATAGACCAAAGATTGGATGTTACCATCCTCATGAGTGCCTCTCGCACCTTCACTAGTCGTCTCAAGACGATTGTGTGTGATGCAAATCGAGTCTCAACAACCTAATAAGAATGAGGAACAAAAATTAAAAATAAAATTGAAAGCTAAAAGAATACTAAAAAACTTAGATTTAAATTTTAAATTAAAAATAAAGAAAGAAAGCTTTTCCTTACCTTCAGTCGCTCCAACTGCGAGAATGATCTAAAAATGCCCTGTGACATGTGGTGGTTGGTGACAAACATTTGGATCTCTTCAGCTTCTGCATATAGTTGTTGGATCCACTCTATTTTGTTTGCCATTTTCTTTAGCATTGAATTCAATGAATGCACGACACATGGTGTCCAAAAAATATGTCCACACCTTGCCTCAACTAACATCCCCGTAGCTTTGTAATTTTTGGCGTTGTCCGTTATAACTTGGACAACATTTTGAGGCCCGACCGCCTCAATGGATTCGAAGAGGATGTTGACAATGAATTGGACATCTTTCACTTGCCCCTCACACTTAGCCGCGCCAAGGTCTCATCAATACCAAAGTAATCAGCTAATCCTCCACTTTGCTTCTCTTGGATCAAGTTTTCATGCATTGACCCTCTAAGTAGACACAACTGCATGCCTTTAAACAACAACCCTTCCTTTAAGTAGTTCAAACAAGGTGTATGATCTGCGCATGCTCTCCATGCTTCTCTGAAATCCTCATCTTGTGTGTAAAGCTCTTCCATGGAATCAATTCCCACGAATTCCACATGCATCTCAAGCAACAAAACACATCTACTTAGTATATCTGCAACTCGATTTGACTTCCTACTCGTATGCTTCATTAGAAATGAGTAACTTTGTAGAAATTGAACCGATTTCATGTCAATGATTCAACTTGCCTTGATTATTGGTGAATTGTAGTGCTTGATTGTCTGTGTACATAACACAAACACTTTGGGAAACAAGTAGTGCCTCCACTTTTGAAAGCTTGCACTATGGCATAGAACTCCTGATCATAAAGTGAATACTTCTTGCATATGGAATTTAATTTCTCATGAAATAGGCAACAGACCTATCTTCTTGACTTGTCACAGCTCCAATGATTGTGCCACTCACATCACAATCAACATGAAATACCTTACTAAAATCAGGCAAACAACACTGGCTTCTCCGTGACTTTCTTCAACTTCTGAAAGGCCTACTCTACATTGTGTCCGTTGTCCATACGAACTCCTTCCTATCGTATGAACTTTCTATAGTAGCTCGCCAATCCATGGAAACTATAGCTTGCACCTTCTTCATATCCATCTTCAACCCTGCTTGAGATATCACAAATCCCAAGTATACCAACTTCTTCATAAAACTACACTTCTTCAAGTTAAGAAGCAACTTCTCTTCGCACAAACATTGTAACACTCTTAACAGATGATCCAAGTGTTCTTCCCGTGCTCTATAGAAAATTAGAATGTCATCCAGGTATACGATGGCAAATCCACTCATATAATCCATCTTGTGTTTTATAAGCAGTCTTTTGCCCATCGCCTTCTCTTATCCTGATCATGTGATATCCACTCTTCAAAACAATCTTTGGGAAGTATTGTGTTCCACTTAAAGAGTCCATCAAATCATCCATATGTAGCAATGGAAATCAATTCTTGATGGTAATCTTGTTGATAGCTCTAGAATTATTGCACATCCTCCATTCACCTCCTTTATTTTGGATGCTAATCTTGTTATGCACCTCGAGCTCAAGAGACTCTTTCATTCAACCCCTTTGGCGCTAAATTACAGGTACTTCTTGAAGATTGCTCCAATTCACTTCCGTTGTGATTCTCCATAGGTGTCAACCTATATGCAACCTTGTTTGGTAAACTATATCATGGAATCAAATCCATCTAATGACTGATACTGCACAAGGTGGCAATCCAATCTAGACTATCCTTTGACATGATATCCGCATACTCACTCAACATCTCATTCCACTTCACACGGAAGTACTCCTTCCAATGTTCCTGCGCTCTTCTTTTACATAGGCTTTGGGATGAAAGCATAGCATTCACTCTCGTTCCTCATTTTGTTCAAGAATTGCTTTCCTGAAATCAGCATTAACACTTTTGGACTCTTGTCCACTTCCATACTCACATCCTTCAAAGGATTCAAAGTATATTGCTTACCCTTCTTCACCAAGGTGTAAATGTTTGCGCATAGCCATCATGTTGCAATGCCTTCCTATTTCAATCTGCCAAGTTCGACCTAGTAACACACGGCATACATCGATGGGCATTATATCACACAAGACTTCATCTTTTCATGCACCAATTTAGAAGCATACTTTACATTGCTCATTCACCAACAATTGATGTCCCTTCAATAACCAAGACACCTTACAAAATTCAGGTGCACGATCCTCTTCAGACCAAGCTTCTCAACCATCTCATTAGAAACGAGATTATTTGTGCTGCCACTATCAATAATGACTTTACAAAACTTACCTCCAAACTTGCAAATGATTCAAAATAGAATCTTCCTCTACAAAGGTGCATTCTCCACTTTCGCTGGCTTCAACAACACTCTCTTTCATCATGAGAGCTTCACTCCACAATCCGTCTCTTTTGCGCAGTTAATTGACACAATACTCTATATCCTTGTGCACAACATGGTTGCTAGCATCATTGTCTCCTCACACCACAACCTTGTTCTTTTGCTTTGCGGACATTCAAACACATGATGCCCTGGCTTCTTTGCATCAGAAAACATAGTACTAGTGAATCCTTAATCTTTTCCTCTTCCTCATCCATGTATCCTCTTCCTTTGAAAGAAGATCTTCCTCTACTCTTTGCGCATGACTTTGATCATGCGAGGTACTCGCTTCACCTTCTTGCGTGATCTGGCTTGTCACTGCGCATTGCTCCTTTTCCACATGTGTCAAACTTTCCCTCTTTGCGCTGTATCTTGTTGTTTGTGGGATAACTTTTCTTCTCGCTTTCAATGCACATTGATAGGGTTCTTCTATTGACTTCAATCTCACCATGCCAAACTCATCTTGGATGGAAATGTATAATCCATACTACATACCTTGAGACCTTCTATATGCCACCTTCCATGTGACCAACTCGAATCATCAGGTGATAGAACTCTTCCATGTAGTCCTTAAGCACATCTCCTTTTACTTGATTTTGCAACTTCTTAAACAAGTTCAAATGATAATCTACAGGCAAGAATTTTGCCTTGAGCTTGGAAATCATGCTCTTCCTTGCCTTGATCTTATCTTACCTTTCACACACACATCACTTTGAACATGATCCCACCATAAAGATGTATATGCATGCCCCTTTAGTTTTGTAAAAGCAAAACAAATCTTCTTAGGGTCCTCCAATTTCGTGATCCAATTTATCAGATCTTCAGGACATAAACTTCCTGAATAATATGGAATATCCATACACAATCTCCCTCCAATCCTCTAAATGGCCGCTAGATACATATCTTTGGTTTCTTCGTCCAATTCTTCTTCATCTATCTCCAGTTCTTCATCATCTTTAGGATCATCATTAGCTCTTCTTTTCTGAGCCATTTTCATTGCTTCAAGCCTCACATGGAGACCTCTCATCAAATCTGACTATTCAGCCTTTTTGGGTGGTCTATTTCCTCTCGCTCTAATAGGAATTTCTCTATGTATCCATATCTATTTCCTTGCACAACAACAATAACAAAATACTGCAATCTGCACCTTCTACCCAACAACCTATGCGCTGGAAGATGCCTACATTACTTTCTAGTCACACCCGTAAATATGGAAAGTAGAATTAGCTGCAATCACTCACACCTTAAAATACTGCTCTGGTATCAATTGATGCAGTCGTGGTTAGAGGGTCCAAGGAAGGACTGTTTTAGACCACACAACCCACAAATTTACTTGAGATGACCTCCCTCATGCAAAGGCCAAAACACAGTTTGAAAGAAACAGTAAGCTACTTATTTTAATCAACGGGGAGATTTTCATACATAGGCACAACACATTGCAATCTTGTTACACCTTACAATGAGGACTCTACAACAATCCTCAAAGGGATGCACTCCTAGGGTTCTAGATCCTAATTCGACATGCATCCTGCAAGACTCTGTTGAACCAGACTTGGTTCCTTTTCAACAAACTCAACTCTAAATTATCTTTGGACTAACACACAGTCATGCTCAGGCTCAAGCTCCTCCTGGCTATTCTTAGCTGCCTCTCAAGCTCTTGATCCCTCCATTTATAGCAATCCTCTGGTGAAAGTAAATATCCCTTTGCAAACAAAGATACCTTATGCAAAGATTTTGTTTCCTCCTCAAATCACCATTGATTTAGGGACATGGTAAACAAGGATCACTCATGGGGACATTATTGTCTGATTAGGTGCACTCACAACGTTACCAAGTGACAACTCATAATTGAAAGTGTGCAAGGTAACTTCATGGGTGCGTAGAGCTGTACATGAGTCTTCAAGATATGCTCTGCAAGAGATTGCGCAAGGTCTTCCCATGGTGCTCTGTCTCAAACTCAAAATTAGGTTGTGCAGGACCTTGTTCATCCCTGCAGGTTCTGTGAAGCCTTCTTACCCAAAATGATGTGTGCAAGGTCATGCAGGGTTGCGCAAAAGGTGCATAAGCTTATTCTTCTATACTTAAAGTATTTTTTGGTGATGTAATTTAGCTAGTGAACCCAGATGCTCCTGCATCAGGTAGGAATATTGAGTGTGGTAAATGCTTTAAAAATGTTTGTGATGATTTTTGCTGTAATTTCTCTAGGGTGCGGTATGTTGGTTTCGTGGTTTATACTACCTTTGAGGCAAGGTATGTTGTTTTGGGATTTCATGAAGTCATTTGGGCAAGTTCTCATAGTTCAGTCCTCAATGCATTGTTAGGGGTGAAGTCCACAATGCGTGAGGCCTTATTTGTGAAGTCCCCATTGCATGTGGCCTTATAAGTGAAGTCCCCAATGCAAGCGGCCTTATTGGTTGATTCCCCAACGGAAGTGGTCTGATCTAGTGAAGTACTTGAAACCCTCAAGGAAATGGTCATTGCGAAGCCCTTGAATCCCACAAGCTGTTTATATTCGTGAACTTTTCAAAACCGTATGAGTCAATAAGTTGAGTCCTCAGATATCCAAGGCATTGAGCTGGTGAAGTCTTCTGACCTTCGAGGCATTTGTTCCATTGAAACCCTTAGGTTGATCAAGGCATTGTGATTTTTTGCTGTTATTGGTTTTGGGCCAGACCATTGTGACAAGTTGGTTGGAGCCCCAGATTAGCAAGGCCTTATTGATGACGAACATTAAAGAACACGTCTTTGGATTTTGTTTGGTAATGGCTTCCTACATTAGACCTGTAGGGTTTTGTTTAATAATATGTGGGTTGTGTGCAGGTATATGGGTGGGATGATTCATAAAACAGTGAGTTTCCACCATTTGTATTCTGACTTTGTGTATTGGTATTGAGGTGAGATGATCTGTAGCAAAAGCTCTACATTATAAAGATCGTTTGGCCCATTGTATTTGTCTATTGTCCCATGGATAAGTACCTATTACCAGCTATCATAAGTGATTCCTATCGGAGTTTGTCCTCCTTGATTGGTAAATGACCAATGCCAAAGATAAAAGAACGAGCTCCAAGGCATTGTGATTTTTTGCTGTTATTGGTTTTGGGCCAGACCATAGTGACAAGTTGGTTGGAGCCTCCGATTAGCAAGGGCCTTATTGACAACGAACATTAAAGAACACGTCATTGGATTTTGTTTGGTAATGGCTTCCTACAGTAGACCTCTAGGGTTTTGTTTAATAATATGTGGATTGTGTGCAGGTATATGGGTGGGGTGATTCATAAAAGAGTGAGTTTCTGCCATTTTGTAGCAAAAGCTCTACAGTATAGAGATTTTTTGGCCCATTGTATTTGGCTATTGCCCCATGGATAAGCACCTATTACCAGCTATCATAAGTGATTCCTATTGGAGTTCATCCTCCTCCGTTGGTAAATGGCCAATGCCAAAGATAAAAGATTGAGTTCAAGTTGGTTTGTATTTTGCTATTGTGTATTGGTATTCAGGTGAAATAGTCCTTAACAAAAGCTGTCTAGTATAGAGACCTATTAGCCCATTATAATTGGCCATTGCTCTATGGATACTGCGTGTTACCGGCAATCATAATTGGCCCAAGGGGACTTCAATCCTCCCCGGTTGCTAAATAATCAATGTTGAAGACAAAAGAGAACACCTATAACTGAGGTAGCAGCAACCTCTACAAAAGCATGACCTTTACCACTCCAAGCCAAGAGATCTAGAAGAGACGTTTCATCAAACAGCTGTGTAACAATATTTCTAAACAAAAAGTCTGTTCCGTCAGAGAATAGTTGCAGAACCAGACATGTGTAGCAATATTCCTAAGCTCAAATACCTTATAAAAACCCTTAAAAAACCAGATATGGCATGGTTTGACTAATTGGTTGTCTATGAAATGCAATTTAAAGCATAAAATGCTCACAAAAAACTACTTCTGTCAAAAACCAAATTCAAAGATCAGAAATATAGCATCGATGCAGTCATACATAGTCAGAGTTGAAAATGAGATTAATGAGCTCAGGCCCCTAAGAAAATTTTATTCCTGGACTGCTCAAAGCCTACAACTCTAAAATTAGAAGAGACCGTAAAAAAAAAAAGTTCTAGTGCAAAAGGGAAGATGCAAGAGAGAAAAAACAAGAAACACGTGAAGAGTACAGAAATGGCTCACTTTCTGAAAAACAAAAGACTTGGCTCAGAAAATAAACTGAAAGATCTTTGGCAGATCATGGGGAGAAGGCAAATAGATTTGCTTAAGCTTGTGCAGCATGCTGGATGCCCAAGCTTGAACTCTCTTTCCATTCATCTCATCTATTCCATTGCTCTTCATGTGATATATTTGTATTTAGATATTAGATTTAACCAATAATGAGAATAAATTCCAATGCAATGAAAGTTTAGAAGATACATGTGAACTTCATTGTTATAATCATTGTTGGGCTTTGAATTTCTTTTGAAGCAGTATGTCCATGTTTAGTGTGATGTAATTCAAAGTGATTAAGGAGGCATTTGGTACCTTGAAATTTGCTATTGAATAATAATAGCCTACTGCAAACCTTCTAGGCTTTTCCTTGGTTTTTACTCCAATATCGACTTCTCTACTGCATTCAAGCATTCAATCTATTAATTATTGTTATCCTGGTCTAGAAAATTGGAAGGTTTAAGCTCCGCATTTTTATAGGAACAGTCTTCTCAATCTAGATGCATCCAACAACTAATACAATGTCCTTTACGATTGCATCTCTTAGGTGCTGCTTTGAAGCCCTCAATTAAAATCGCCCCGAGATGCCTGCCTTCAACTTTTGTGCGGCAGAGAACAGCTAAACCTTGTGGACAGACAGGCTACAAATGTCGAACTTCTGTGTGTGCTCAATACAAGTAAGGGACTTTTTGGTTTCTGTATTTAGGGTTTTTATTTTCAAAATATCACTTGTCATGATGATTCTAAATATATTCTATGGTTTTCCTCGAGAAGATTGAATTTGAGAAGTTCAGATTTTCCTGAGACACCCAAATAGAAGAAAGTGACATTGCTTTATATACAAAAGAATGGAAGTGAGGCATTCTGTTCATCGAGATTCATCTACCTGTGCGAGATACTTTTTCTTTTGACATAATTGTATTTCTTAGTTAACATTAGGCATATTTGACGAATATATTTATGTTTATAATGTTAACAGCATGTAAAGAAACAGTGTAGGTATTGACCTTTGTAGCCAAGCTGATGTTGTCTTTCTTATGTTATAAAGTCTACTAAAGTGTACAGAAAAATGGAATTATTCATCTTTTACATAAATGATTTTATTCATCTTTGAAAGGAGTTAACTTTTCACAATCATTGTGTTGGAGCTTGCTTTGAAGGTGGAACACAGGTAGTAAAAGGGATCTTCAAATCCAAAAGTGTCATTTCATCCTAGAATAAGAGTTCATTTTCTGCCCTTGCTGTCTCCTCTAACCAAGCTAGCTCATCATCAAAGAAAGGAAATTCTTCATGGAATGACTCCATAAAGGGTTTGAGTCCACCTAACAATGCGAATAAATATTATTCTTATAACAAGCCCATCGAACATTCTATCAGTGAATGCCATATTCTCAATTGAAAGAAAAATGCCCAACTGAGCAAAAGTCTCAACTTGGAGAGTCGGAAATTCAAGTATTCATTCCCAATGCTTCTGATCCTTAGTTCATCCTTATGTTATTCTGCTAATGATGGGAAACTTTGTTTACTCAACTGTTAACGCAAGACTAGATTGGTGGAGCTTATTCTTGACAACTTGACAGAAGGGTCTAAAAGCTAGACCTGAAATGTTGGAACAAAAAGGATACCACACATTTCAATTCAGATAAATTATTCCTAATGTCTACATATGGAAATAATGCAGCTCAAGGCGAGGGTGTCCTATGAAGAACAGCCTTTCCCCATAGTCTAGACTTAAACACATCAATGGACATACTCTCTTAAACACAACACACTTAGATCGAGACCAAAACTCAGGCTTTATTGAATTCTTAACAATACTACAGAGATTACACACACACTACTTTGCTTTAAGACTTTATTGAATTCTTACCAACACTACTGAGATTACACACACACGCACACTACTTTGCTTTAAGACTTTATTGAATTCTTAACAATACTACGAAGATCACACACACACACATACACACACACAGACACACATACACACACAGACCATTTTCAATTTCTCCTCCAAAAAAAACCAATCCAAGGCTATATGCTATGCTCTGCTTTTTTTTGCAAAAATGGGCAGACTAATGAATTGAAGCGACTGAAACTGAAGCAGAGCAAAGAGGAGGAAAAAGAAAGTATTCATTGGTATTTGTACAGGAATTTGAATGAATAGTGGGTGGACAATACTATGTCATGGGCCCTAAAATAACAATTTATAGAACTGAGCATGTATAAGCTTGGCAACAAACACCCCTGACCGCTAAATAATTAACATGTTATCAGTCCCAAGGAAGCTACCCTGAAACAAAGACCCTACTCAGCTATAACATCACCGGGATGTATTTTGTATTTCCAAATTCCCCTCTGACTAATTTGAAATATTGATGGTTTTAACATTGCCACTGGAAGCAGACTTGGGCTTATCCTTTGGCACATCCAGACTCAGCACTTGGCAGAAATCCCATTGCTGTTCGCACTTTTCCAGCAGCCAGAATTGTCTCATGAATCTTCTGCTTGACCACTCCCCACCGGTTGGATTCCTGGACCTCCTCTTTCTGCCTTTCTCCACTTATTCTCAGAGTGCCCTTATTCACCAGTTCATTTTTCAATTTCTCCTTCAAACCTGCAAATAAAATAAAATATTTTAAAAGGATTTGCAAGAAATGATGAAGAAATGTAAGAAAAATCAATTGAAAATGTATAGCTTACCAAGCAATTTGGCCATGAAAACGTGAGATTGAGGGGTTTCCTTTCAGTCAACCCTGGTGTTGATGATGGCCTGCGCATCCTTTGAGATCAAAAAAGCCAGTGTTAAAATCCACGGCATCCCAAAATATAGAAATCGGAATATTCCATGGATCAAACAGGATGCTATTGTGCCACGGGTCCCCCCAGGTAGCTGCTGTTCCTTTATCTACCACTGAAACGGGTCAGTGCCATGTTTTGTTAAGAAGCCTATGGCATTTATTGAATTCAATGAGAGTTTGCAATAGCAATACAGAGCAGTGAGAAATTCAGTGATTTAAGATGCATGAAATTTATTCAATACAACGGTAGAGGTTCCATTAGAAATACAGAGCAGTGAGAAATTCAGCGATTTAAGGTGCTTTGTTGAGAATGGGTGGTAGAAGGAGAAGGATAATCCATCCACACTCAGCACTTGGTTCTCTAACTTGGCAGAAATCCCATTGCTGTTCGCATTTTCCAGCAGCCAGACTTGTCTCATGAATCTTGTGCTCGACCACTCCCCACTGGCCAGATTCCTGGACCTCCTCTTTTTGCCTTTCTCCGCTTATTCTCAGAGTGCCCTTATCCCCAATTCATCTTTGAATTTCTCCTTCAAACCTGCAAATAAAATAAAATAAACTATTTTAAAAGGATTTGAAAGAAACGATGAAGAAATGTAAGAAAAAATAATTGAAAATATGTAACTTACCAAGCAATTTGGCAGTGAAAACATGCAATTGAGGGGTTTCCTGAGTCAACCCTGGTGTTGATGATGGCCTGCACATTGAGATCAAAAAAGCTAGTCTTAAAATCCGTGGCATCCCAAAATATAGAAATGGGAATCTTCCATGGATCAAATGGGCTGCTATTGTGCCATGGCTCCCACAGGTTGCTGCTGTTCCTTGATCTACCAAAGAAAGGGGTCAGTGTCATGTTTTGTTAAGAAGCCGATGGAATTTATTGAATTCAATGACAGAGTTGGCAATAGCAATACAGATCAGTGAGAAATTCAGTAATTTAAGATGCATGGAATTTATTGAATACAATGGCATAATTTGCAATAGAAATACAGAGCAACGAGAAAGTCAGGTATTTAAGATGCTTTGTTGGGAATGGACGGTAGAAGGGGAGGGATAATTTATAAGTAGCAGATTGGTATGGTGCAATTCTGGAGTTTTCGAGAGAGATCAAGACAAAAGGTGCTTGAAAGTGTAATGTAAAGCGGGATTTTGTCAGTTGCTGCAGTTGAACTGAACAGTCATTGAAGGAAGGCAAAGCGTATCACAAAGTTGGGCCAATTTTTTAAATAAAAAGAGATTATTTACTGCGCATATAAAGGCCTTTCAGGCAATTATTTGGGACAACCTTAAATAGAGTCTTACTACTTGGCAGATATCACAGAACATCCACTTCGGGCAATTTTCTTTAGTATACCTTTCAGCCTTGCAGTCTGTGCACCATGTCTTTGTTGTCTTTTTTCATGTCTTCTTTCAATTCCCTCGTCATTTTAAGTATGCCCTCATGAGGGCCTCTACAAATGTATGTTTATCTTTGTCACTTGTATCAAAGCCACCATTCCGCTATCTCGACTGCACAGATGTTTTTGTTATCGCCCTCTATGTCCATTTCATGTTTATGGGAATCTTCATACATTGAAGGCGGGGTCCACCTTCATCCTCAGCAACAATGGTACCAACCCTTAGTGAACCATCACTTCTTCAATCTGTTGGCCGGTTTCTTTTCTATCTTCCCCGGAAATTCCTTACGTTTTCTATTATACGCAAGTATAGACTCATGCTTACCTTAGTAGGTGTTGTATATTTCCGTGATGTTCTCATTATTAAATGATAGCAACTTGAACTCTTTTCAAAATCCTTCTGAAGTTTTTGCTAGGTGTTGTTCTCCCCATTTGGTGCATAGGTGTACTAGTGAATTGCCATACCTTTCAACGTGTCCAGAAATGACCATAGCCAATACTACTCATTGGTATGTGTATTCATGCTCAAGATTGTAATGTAGGTTTTACACTGATGAACAGGGTCCTCCGACCAATTGCCAATGAAATTCATAAGGTTTTGCGCTTCTAATTAGATCTCATTGGATTAACCATGTAGCGTCAAAATGTGGCTCTTTTTGCATGTTCTTCCTCCGTAGTTTGTCTCACATGTTCTAATGTGCTCACTCAACATTTCTAGATATATCTCGACTCCTAACTCTTCCTTCGGTTTGAACGAGCCGTGCAGAACTTTGCTTGCCCTTTGATCTTGTATGGTTCTCCGCTCTTGTTCCTCTTGTTTTTCTTGCAATTTTAGGCTCTTTTTGGTCTCTGAGAAGTAGATCGTCAATATGCCTTATGTTTTCAGCAAAGGCATCTCTTTCCTCTCTTATATGGAAGTCGTTAGACTTTGTCCCGAGGCAAGAACTTCCCTTTAACAAGGGGAAAAGTCACGGTTGACTCCTCCGCAGTACCTTTCCAACCTGGTAAGCAAGGTCAACTCCTTTGGTAGGAATGGGAAGCTGCCTCGCAATCTCAACTCACCCATGGTAAGTGAGTATTGGACTTGTTGGTTTTGACTTTGGCTTCAGCTTTGGTTTCAGCTTCGAATCTAGCCTTGATCTTCTGGTGGCAAATTGTTGGTTGTTTCTCGTGGCCTTTGTGTTTGCTCTCTTTATTCCACCAGTTGAGTTGATCTTTGTATCTCTTGTTTGTCTCCTTCAAACCAATAACATCTTTCACTTTTACTAGGTCTCAAGGACATCAATTCTTTCTGCGTTGATAGTAGTTTACTTGTCCCAAATTCATAAGGTAACAATATGAGTTATGTTATGCCAATAACTATTCAAGTTTTTTTATTTACTAGAAAATATGAAACACACCTAACTTGCACATAACACAAATAGATGGAACTGATTTTATATTTGCACATCAAGTGTTAGAATTTTGGAACGAGCCCATGATAATTGAAACAACCTCAAGACATTCACCAATGTTTGCATGTGCATACCTGTGAAAAATTAGAACAATATAGACACAAATGTGAACAAGGTAGAATGACTATCAATATTTTTATGAAGCGCAAATACAAAATAAGCATGTGGATCTACCTTCACCTTCCCTCCAACGTCTTATATAGATAAGTAAGGAGGTTTAAGATAAGAAGGGATCTCTATCTTTCAGGAATCTTCTCAAAATAGACAAACTTTATCTAACATTTATTCTTTTTCATAAGTGACTTGTAAATAAGTCATTATAAATAAGTATGGATGATGATATGCACACACATGTCCTTTATAAATAAATTGTATAATCCAATTTCATCTTAGACTATACAAAAGTGTATTTCTTAATATACATTAACACCCCCCCATAAGATGTACTCTGTAAAAGGAGAGGACGAAAAGAAGCTACAATAACCTTAGAAAAGATGTTCACAAGCTGCCAAGAAGCAAATTCGCGTGCTCAAGTACAGCATCAACACCTCCATTAAGAGTAACTTTGGGAAAGTGAGGAAGTGAGGCAAAACCTTAGATATGGGTCCCGACAAAAAGGCCATTTTAAGTACTTGTGAACAATAAGCACAAAGAAATATCTTTAGAATGATTGAACTAAAACGATGCTAAAGCATGCATGTATGTCATTGAAAATCAAACAATGCTAAGGTCCTTATGGATACCATTCCATCCTGCCGGAATACACGAGTGTTGAGCCATTGTAACTACCAAGGCAAGAAGGAAATGGTGCTGAATACAAGGATCTCGCTAGAACTATATGATGATGAACATATATATCTGGCACAATTAAGCATTGAAGTGTATCTTGTATGATTTGAATGAGTGGAACAATTATACTTCCCAAGATGCTAAGTAAGTGCTTTCTAGGTTATTAAGAAGCATTCGACCTAAGTACAACCATTCTCAATATGGATCCTGACAAACTTACGTGTCAATGTGTATGACATATATGAAGATATTAACCATTGATTGGAAAATGCCTATAAAAAGAGAAATTCTTCTCTACCACTACGAACAAAAGCTTTCTGCTCTAAAAAGGACACATTTTTTGTGATTGATGAATGATCGAAAGTGGAGTGTGGGCAAAAACTCTCTGCTTTGAAGAGGATGGTGAGCCCCAAAAATGACTTCTTCTATACAAGATTTAATATTCTTTTCTTTGCATAAATTGTGGATCTAATTGTAATTTACGAACTTATGGTTTATTTAGAATGAAATAGGAAGTATACGTCAGGATTATTTCTTTAGAAATCATTTGCTATCTACTTTGTTAACTATGACTGATGATTCTTGGGAAAAAATGAGAAATTGTGCATTTGCAGCCTATAATAAGCTATGAATGTAGACTAATGGATTTTGAGCACTAAGTAGTACCTACAACAGCATCTGAAATCTTCATATTAGCTCCAAAAGTATTTGGGCCCCTTTTACAACTAGTGCTGGAGTTCATCAGAAAAGCGTAGGAGATACTCTGGCGCCTTTTAGAAAAGCGCCATAGTTACACAGAAAAGTGTTGGAGTTGCACCAAAAAGCGCCAAAGATCATTATTTTAATACAACAACACCAGAGACATCATTCCCATACTAAAACAATGTCGAAGACCTTTACAACAACTCCGGAGGTACTCTGACGCCCTTCATAATAGCTCCAGAGATCATTATTTTTACGACAGCTCCAAAGATCTTCATTTCAGTGTCACCATATCTCTGATGATTACCACATTAGCTCTGGATATCCTTTGTCCATCTTTTGGAAAATACTTCTATGGCATCTATTTATAGTATTTCCAAAGATATTTGTGGCATTCTCCTAATGCTATGAATATCTTTGTTGTTTGAAATGTTTGAGGAAAAAGGGAAAAATCAATATTTATTTTTAACAACAAATTAAGGGAGCATCAAATTATCCGGATTATCTATAGATTTTCTTCATCAAATAAGAGGGAGAAGATATGTGAGCAAATCTTGCCATAATCTTCTATTTTAGTTTCAATAATATATCTCTATCCATATTTTGTGGAGATTGAAATAGATTAGAATCTTAGTTGTTAAGATTTGTAGAATCTTAGGTTGTTGGAATGCTAAGCCAAAATAAGACAAGTGTATTATAAATACAACCTTTCTGGTTATTGGAAGGGAACGAAAATAATAAAGATTTCAGGTTTGGAATTTCTGTAAGTTTGTTGTGTGATCCTCCAACCCTCTTTTAAGGAATCAGTAAGGGCCCACTGATTCCAAAGAAGAGGGACACATTTCTTAGATTATATTTGTTTATTTTGTGTGTGTTAATGTAAGCTTGATTTAATTTTCATGTAAGTAGATTAGTGATTTCTTTCTTGTAATGCGTGATTTAAATTCTTGAAATTTATTTTTTTGCAATGTGCGAGTTTAAAAAGAGCTGTCAATGAAGGGTTTTCTTTCCCCTATTGCATATTGCTTTTGGACACCAGCCTTGGATTGAAAAAAATTAAATGAGGACAATGACACTCATCAAAGGACACATTTTTTATTTTTGGATGAATGGTCAAAACTTAAATGCGAGCAAAAACTCTTTGCTTTGGAGAGGACACATTTTTTCTTCATATTAATGGTTAAACTGCATGTAAGCAAAAACTCTGTGTGTTGAAGAGGATACATTTTTTTATCTTTGTATTAATGGTCAAACCTAACATATCTGACATGAAATCAAAAATATTACTGCACCACTGCATTCCTCTCGGAAAAATAGGTAGTTTCAAAAACATATCATAACAAAATTCTTGTATGTGAAATTTATCAAATTGAAGTATGGATGGTCTAGGTGGTGTTTGAAAAACTATAAATATCTAGAACATAAAGCCAATTATCCAAAAACCAAATACCACTGCAAAGCTCTCAAAAAATAGGCATGGTTGAAAACACTTCCACTCAAAAAGACTACACTTCATTCAAAAAGACTACTGTTCAACTAAGATATGGCCTGTCAAAGTCAGGATGCCAGAAACAGAGCAAAACCATGAGGGGTCATCCACAAAAAAATTGTCCAATGCTGAAAAAAGTCCAAAACTGCAATAAATTTGGTCCTATAAATTAAAAAATAGAAAAATTACTTTCTAAAGCTAAGAAATTGTTTTATAATTTGCAGGTTACTTTTTTTTTTGTATATATTTTGTTTTGTTATTTTAATTTCCCAAAAGAATAATAATAGAATATTTTGATTTATTTTTATGAAATTTCACGCTTGCAGAAAAAAGGAGCAGAAAATACATGTGTAAAACCGTTGATTGGCCTATTTTCTAACCTCAATTATTTGAGCACCATATCTTTGTTTTTTGATGAAATAAAAATCAAAGCTTTCTCGGACGTTCGAGATATAATGGAGTAGCTGAAAACTCTCTAGGAAGCTTTGTAAGTGGATAAATCATTAAAGTCTCCTTAATGCAACTTTGACAAAAAAACCATGAAATTGAAGAAGAGATGATTCCCAGATATGAAGATCATCCACACAACAAAATGAAACTTGTAAACACTCTGATACCATGTTAGAATTCTAAAGGGGGCCCATGATGACTGAAACAACCTCAAGACCTTCACCCATGATCATTAAAACAAAGTAGACACAGATATGAATAAGTTAGAATAACTAATAATGTATTAATGTAGCTCAGATGTGCAGGAAGGTCAATGGCCCTCCTAACGTGAAGATTACAATACAAAATAAACCTGTAGATCTACCTTCACCCATCCCCTTTAGCTTCTTATATAGACAAGTGAGGAGGTTTAAGATAAGAATAGATGTCTATATTTAGGTAATCTTCTCAAAATAGACAGACTTTATCTTGAGAATAACTACTAAAGATATTCTTTTATATAAATAAGTCATTATAAATATGGATAATGATGTGCACGCTTGTGCTTTATCCATAAAGTGTATAATACACGTGCATCTTAGACTTTACAAAAGTGTATGTTGTAATAAACACCAACATCCAACCTTATGATGTACATAGAAAAAAGAGAGGACAAAAAGAAGCTATACTTACCTCAGTAAGCTTATAAACATGTTGATAGGCTGCCAAGAAGCAAACTGGTATGGTCAAGTGCAACATCAACATCAAGTAGTGTACATGCTATGGTACAGGGAGATATTGCAATATATGAGAGCTTCCTTTCCTTGACCAACATCCTAGAACATATAGTGGTGTTGATTGAGAGGTGTGTCGGTTAGACCACAATTGTCCCGTACCAACCGATGCTAACAAAAAAATAAGTACTTAGCCAACTATGGAATAAGACAAAAGCATAGTTTATTCTCAAAATGAAACATTGTTACAAATGATTGCTGTCTACAGATCTCTGCAGATAAATGGCTAGTTATTTGGATCTCAGCATTTGAACTTGAAGTCTTAAACTCGTTCTTTGTTGCTGGAAGTTTCCTATGACTTTCTGTTGGTGTCTTAAGTCTGAAACTTGCCTTACCAAAGTTTCATGTCAATAACACGGAAACTTGTTAAGCATTTGAAGTATTCTGCATCCTGCTCCCTTTACAAGCACAAGTATTACCTTTTTGTGATGGCTTAGTTGCTTTCTCAAGGTGCTGTCTTTCTCCTTTGAACAAAAATTCTGTATCAATGCTCTCTTTATTATAGCTTTAGTATGCCACTGAACTTTCTTCATTATATATTAAAAGCACCAAAGCCTGAACATACGAAAAGGGAAGAATAATTTCATTACATTGTGTTCGTGATTTAGTGTTTTCAGATATTGTAGGTGCCATCTTGTTTTTGTTTGTATTGGTTATCATGACCATTCATTCTTATCTTCTTGTAACACATTGCTGGTCTTTCTTGCTTCAATTCTAATGCTGCAGTAGCAGAGAAAATGGTGTAGGAGATTTTCTTGGTGGTTTTTTTTGTGGGAGGCCTGGTATTTGGAGCGCTCGGTTACTTGCTTGCACCTCAGGTGAATGTATAACAATTTTTTTTTCTGTTCCAGTTGCTCAGGATACATGCTTCATGGAAGTAGTAATCGTTACTGGTAAATAGAGATGAAAGAATGCATGAGTTTTCAGCATTTGTAATGAGAGATTTATTGGGGAATGGTGCAATGTGCCCCAATTCTATAACATTCTTGTAATTAACACTGAATGAATATTTGATTTTCACTTTGCACATTTTACGTTCTTTCAAGTGACATATTTTCTTCTTAGTAACTTATTTTCTTAGGCCATAGTATGTGAGTAAAACTTATAGAGTCTCTAACAGTGTACTGTTCTTGGTAATAACACTGAAGTAAATTTTTAATGTAAATATCCAGAAAGGATTGATGCTACTGATAAATACATGAGTAAGAATTAATATTAATGGCATTGTTTGTCCAACCATTGATAGGTCTTTTTAAAACTCGGCCACACTTTATCCTTTTAGTTTTCTCAGACATACTGGAAAAAGGGTAAAGCTAGGAGGAGGTGTGATTGATTAAAAAATTATGGAAGGTCCAAAAACAAAAAGTTGTATAGCTTAAAGCTTCTCTTGCTGCTAGACGAAGGTCCATTTGATTAAAAGCTGATGGATGGTCCAAAAAGATAATGTTCTACTGCTTAAAGCTTCTATCCCCAATTCTGAGCACATGGTAATAGTTTTAATAGGATTAATGCTCTATAGCTGGGGGAAGCGTCCTAGATATTCTGACCAGTGGATCAAGTTGCTAAATTCTAATCTGAGATAATGGGTTTTAAGTTTTAACGCTTTTAAGCTTAGGAGTTGAATAGCTTCATGTGTTTCTAATTAGTATTTCTTTTATTACAGTTGTATGCTATTACATGTGGTAGGGGATCATCATAATATAGGTTGGAACCTTCGATAGGATTTCAATGAAAGCCTGTTTTTGAAATCACACAGAATTACTAGTTTAACCTCTTACTTAGATTTGACAGTTAAGTAAGAGAGACTTTATTCAGCAGTAAATATTCTCTTTTAAAGAAGAATCTTGAAGTGATGGTTCATATTTGCTTAAAAGCACATTAAGCAGAGATTGGAAAAAACTCTGGAACAGGGTAGAGAATTCGGAAAATGTTAAGAGTAGTTGGGACTAATAATTTTGCAAGTAGAAGACTTGTACTAGAATATTTTTTTCTTTTCGCAAGTTGTCCTTTGTTTTTTGTGTGCTGTGACAGATTACTCATCCTGATTGCAATGATTAACAATAAAATGATTTTTGACAGATTAGCAAAAACCTGTGGGTTGAAGAGGGGGTAAAGAAGAAGGTGCTAAAACTCATAGATGATGGTGAGGAAGGCTTGGAGGTAAATGTTAAAGCCATTCCATGAATTTCAGAGCTATTCAAATCGCTTGATTTGGTTGTCTTTGTTTATAGAGGCAATTCATTGACTTAAACATTTTTTTGAAAATATATCTGGTAGATTAAACTGTGAACAATATTTTGATGCTTATAACCAGTCTAGACTCCGAGTCACTCTAAAGTCTATACAGATGCAATCTGATTTCAAGATAACTGAGATCATTCTATTACCTCTATGAAAGAAATACATCTGATTTTACATTTTCAACCTAGGTAGCCGGTACGGGGGTACGGTGCGGGTACGGGTACGGGGATCCGGTACGCTGGTACGGCAAATTTTTTGGGGGGGCCGGGTACGGCATTTGGGTACGGCAGTAACAACATACATATAAAATATTAAAAATATAGCCAAATAAGCAAAAATTCAGCCTTATACATGAACAGAGTAAACAAATTAATAATTAAGTGAAATAGCCAAATAATGTATTAATAAGTCAATGCATTTTGTCATGATATTCATTGATTGAACTTCGAACAAGTACATTGTTCAAACTCCAAATGTTACAATGTCCAATTATTAACATAAATAATAACAAATCACATAACTGGACTGGAATTCTGGCTATTACCAGCTCCCTTCAAATCTGGCAGTTCAGATTCCTTTGGGGTTTCTCTTATTATTCCTGCATTAGTCTTACTTGCTAGTGGAAATGCTGCCACTGTGTTTTTTGATCCTACATTACCCAAACGCATCTCAACTGTTGCAGTTTCAGCCATTGTTTTAGGTACTTCCGTGAAGTTTTACCACAGTTGAATCATTTACGTAATCGCATCTATTGACCTTTATTGACCCCCCAAAAATAGTTTTTTTTTTTTACAAAAAAGTTAAAAATAAAAAACCAAAAAAAATAAATAAAATTTAAAAATGTTGTTTTTACTGGTGGGTACGCCTTGGGTACGGCCGGGTACGGCCAGAAGTACCCGGGTACATCTGGGTACTTCCTGAGAAGTACCCAGACGTACCCGTGGTACTTCTGGCCGTACCCTGGCCATACCCAAGGCATCCTGTACCCGTACCACGTACCGTACCCGTACCCATGCCCTACAGGGCACGTACCGGCTACCTAGTTTTCAACACCTCATGACCTTCAACAATATCAGAGAACTCACTCTATTTACAACCACAATAGCTACTCAATTTATTGATCACCTTTAGGAAAACTCAGAATGTGAGTATTATCAAACATTCCCACACGTTTAAGGCTTACAACCTCACACGTTGATCACTCCCGTTATATGCACAAAACTACTGAAAATCATACACACATGAACACATACATCAACTGAAAGGGATTTTACAACTGAGAATTCCTTGCAACAACTTCAGATGATCTCTCAAATATCATTGAATTACAATTTGGATAAGAACTAGTTACAAAGTTGATCTTAGATTCCTCAGAGGTTGGTGCATATGTTGTACTCTTGTTTGTTTGTGCTAAGATGAGCTTAATTTTTTAGCACAACCTGTCTTCCACAACCTCTCTGATCTCCTTCTGCTTTGCTTGCTACTTAAAGAGACCCTTAAAGAGAATGCCGCCAAAAGATCCATCTCCTGTCCAAAGAACATTGTATAAGCCTTCTGGAGATGTCCCTTTGAAGACAAAGACTCTTGAAAACAGGAAGATGAGAAAACCAATCGTTCTTGACTGGTACTCTGCTTGTGCAACCAACACGAGTGAAACCACCGCTTAACACAGACCGGCGGTTGGCAACTGCACCTACAATAACTAGTGGTTTCATCACCAACTAGGGAACACTCATTTTGAGCCCTATTTGTTGACTAAAATCGACTGCTGAAGCACCATGGATCCTTATGGGCTGAATTCCACAAAGCGACATTGAAGCACAATGATGAATTTGCCCCACACAGTACACATATATTTGGTTGATACAAGATTTGACAGTAACCCCCGGATGCTCCTGCATAAGACACTCAAGGTAGAAAATTGTGAGCTCATGCTCATGAATATAGGGTGAGTGGTAAAACCACACTTTTGGCCAGCTGCTATGGCCACAATGCCCCCTTCCACCTGAACAAGTACGTCTGAAGTTCATAAATCACTGTCTTCCTCTTTTTCTAGCTACTTGTTAGACCATGGACTGTCCTCCACAGATACCCCCTGGATGCTCCTGGATCATTAGAAAATTTGTGAGCTCATGCTCACAAATATAGGGTGAGTGGTAAAACCACACTTCTCGCCAGCTGCCATGGCCACAATTCCCCCTTCCACCTGAACAAGTACCTCTGAAGTTTGTCAATCACTTTCTTCCTCTTTTCCTAGCCACTTGTTAGACCATAGACTGTCCTCCACCTAGCTCTGAATCTCCTTCTTTTCCATTTCCATCCTCTTGTGGGCTTCTGCCTACCTATAACTGTCCACCTCCACCAAGTCACTTTCCTCCTCTTGTTCTTTATATTCTTTTTCCAGCGTTTAGCGATTTTGAACTGACCTCCTCCTCCTAAGCCTAACATCTCTTTCATTTCTTCTCTCTTACTTTCTTTCATCAGCTTCAAGCTAATTGCCACTTCCTCTTCTTTTCAACCTCCTTAGCATTGTGTGCATGCCATGTGAAAAGAAACTTGCACCTTGTTTGCTCATATGAAAACAGTCCATTCTCATGAGAGAATCTCCTCTCATCTACAACCTTTGACTCTTGAGAATCTTCACTTCAACTTCTATAAATTGTGCAGCCTTTGACATATGCAACAACTTGTGCATCCTCCATTGTCCTGTGTAGAAACAAATCCACCTATAACTGTTCACCTCCACCATGTCCTATTCCTCTTATTCTTTGCATTATATTTCCAGCCTCTATCGGCTTTGAACCAACCACCTCTGCCTAAGCTGAACACCTCTTTTGTTTCTTCTCAAATTTTTTCCATCAACTTCAAGGTGATTGTCACTTCCTCTTCTTTTCATCTTCTTTGGCATTATGTGCATCCCACGTGCAAAGAACTTGCACCTCTTTTTCTCATATAAAAATAGTTCATTCTCACGAAAGAATTTGTTCTCATCTGCAACCTTTGACTCGCGAGAATCTTCTCTTCAATTCCAATGTGGGATACTCCCTCATATGCAACAGCTTGTGAATCCTCCATTGTCCTTTGCAGAAACAAATCCACCATCTCTACCCTATTCTTTTCCTTCATGTCAAATGAGTGTATTCTTCATCTTCCCTTGTTGTCTAAGTTCTCTTTGGATCAATCCCTAGCAACAATTTCTAGGTTTAGCCATCTTCAACTTCACTCTCTACCCATCTCTCAATTGAGAGCGATTCCACCATCCTCTATGTGTTTCTTTGATGAAGAATGTAGTTGACCTCTTGCAGCGTCTTTTCTTCTCAATCTTCACCTGTCTCTCAAGATGAAGAATGAATGCATACCATTCTTCACCCATCGCTTTCCGATGAAGAAGATGTCTTTCTTCCAGCCAATCCATTCCAATTTCTTTTGTGAAGGTCCTTTCTCCCGTCTCTAACTGCTGCTGCAAATGAATTCCCACTTGTACATCGCTGAAACCATCATCTGCCCACTCTTTCTTGCCTTCATATATACTCGAAGACAATCCTCAACTGCTGCAATTTCTCCATTGTCCTTGTCTCAGTGTCGTCTCCATCTCAACCTCCTCTTTCTCAGCTACTGCACTCTCTTTATTACTTGCAACAGACTCAGCATACAAGGTATTATCAGATTCAAACATTTCCATTTGCATCCCTTCCAAAGTCACTTCCTCAGCTGCAGCACCACTCTTTTCTTCAGTCAATACTCCCTCAAAATCCTTATCATGTCTTTGCACTTGTACTTCATTTCCCTCCACTTCCATGCTCTCTAAAAGACATGTTTCTGTTGCAAATTCTCTTCCGCTGCAATTTCTTTGGGCATGACTCCCCCTATATTTGCCTTCAAGGCTGCAAAAAACAACTCCTCTATCTTTATTGTCTCTACATCAATAATCTTGGTTTTGTCATGACCTCCAAAGGCAACTTCCTCGAAACAGATTTGGGTTGCTCACATGGCAACTTCACTGTCTCATTCCCTTTGAAGGCAATCTTCTTCTCTCCACTCTTAAGCCTTAAAGCACTAAGCTTTCTCAACCAGTCGGACTGATCTCTTTGGTCCACTAGTTGGTTCATCATCTTGGAAATCATATGTTTCCACTTCTTTACCTCATCTTCACTTATTGATAGTCTCCTTTCTTGGAGATCTTTCCAACTCGTGGCTGCATAGCCTTTCAATGCTTTCATCAATATGCTGAACACTCCAAATGTCTACAATCTTCTTCACCCCTAAGTATTTCTCCATCTTCAACACCCACAACTTTAGCTCTTTTGGCTTTCTCTATCTGAAAAACAAGGGGCCTCATATGTGGGTTCTCTTTCTTCTTCCACCGCAACCTTTGCGGGCCCATTTTCTTTCTTGGGCTCTTTTCCTCTTATCTCCACAGTCTTCTTTTTCTCATTAACTCCCTTTTTTTTCCTCCTGGTCTTCTGCAAGGCATCCAATCTGTATACCATGTCTTCTAACATCTTTTCTACCGCTGATAATTGTGACTCTGGGTTACTCCTTTCTCTCCAGACTCTTCTCTTATCCATTCCTTCAACTCTTTGTTCTCTACTCAAATACAGATGATTGAGAACAATTTTTTCCTCTCTTGTGTGGACGACCTCACGTTTGGCATTCTGTCTGCACATTTCTCTCAGCACTTCTCATTACCAACAACAATTTTTTTGTCTCTTCCTTTTTCCAGATTTGTAACCAGCTCTGATACCATTTAATGTAGTCAAGGATAGGGAGCCAAGTGAATGGCTACCTTGTTCTTGCAGCCGAGACTCCAGGTCACCCTAAACAAACACAATCTGATTTCAACAACTGAGATCATTCTATTACCTCAATATGAAACAAATACATCTGAGTTTGCATTTTCAACACCTCATGACATTCAAGAACATCAGAGACACTATTCAAAACCCTGATAGCTGCTCATTTTATTGATCTCCTTCAGCAAAACTGAGAATAAAAGTATTTATCAAATATTTCTACACGTTCTATGCTTTTAATCTCACACATTGATCACTCAGATCACTTCCATTGCCCACACAACACAACTGAAACTGATACACACATGAGTACGTACATACATCAACTGAAAGGGAGTTTACAATTCAGAAATGCTATAACTTCAGATAATCTCTCATATTTCATAGAATGAAAATCAGCGTAATAACCCATTACAAAGCTGATCTCAGATTTCTCAGAGGTTGGCTCAAATGTCATACGCTTGCTGCTCATACAGAGTGCTTTGTGTCTGAGCACAAACCAAGTTTACCACAACCTCTCTGATCTCCTCCTGCTGTGGTCTCTTTCCCAAAAAGAACCTTGGAGATAACCCCTCCAAGAGATCCCTCGCCCATCCAAAAGAACCTTCTTTATGCCTTTTGGAGATGTCCCTTTGAAGACAAAAGACTCTTGAAAATGCGAAGATGAGAAAAATAAAATCAATCGTTCTTGACCATTCCTATGCTTGTGCAACTAACGTGGGTGAAACCACCACTTAACATACACCGATAGTTGTGTAACCACCACGGCAGTTTTGCAACCACCAGTAAATGCAAAACGGTGGTTTACCAAACGGTCCCTGCAATAACTTATGGTTTCGTCACCAAACCAGGAACACTCAGTTTTAGCCCCATTTGTTGACTTAAACTGACTTCCCTTGGTCCCTGGATCTTGCTGAAATTCTGATACTCCCCATGGATCCTTATGGACTGACTTCTTCAATGCAACATTGAAGCACATTGGCAAATTTACGCGGACAAACTACACACATTTTTTGGTTGATGGAAGATTGTTGGTACCCCCCTGGATGCTACTAATCACATTGCCTAATTATGAAGTTCAAATGTAAAAAAGATTCCCATGTTCCCTGGAGCTTGGTAAAGTTTTGATGCTTCCCATGGATCCTTACAGACTGACTTCCACAATGCACACTGATGGATCTACCCCAACGAACTATACATATTTTTTGGTTGATGCTAGATTTTGGTACCCCCTTACATTGCCTAATTATGAAGTTCAAATACTAAAAGGATTCCAAGTTCTAAAGAACTTTGTTTTAGACACTTGAAATTTTTGAAGGTTAAAGTAATGCCAGTTATGCTAATTTCGTAATATTTGACAATGCATATTGTGAACCCAAGCTATTTTCTTAGAGGTTATTACCGTGTTATACCTTTTGAGGTGTCTAGTTCAAACAGATATGGTGATTGATATAAAATGAAGAAATATTGTGGTTTTGTGTCTTATAAGTTAGTCATTACCGACTCATTACTGTATATGGATCCAGTGGAGGTTGCTATTAGTATTCAACGAAACAACCGAAGTATATAATTGAATTTCAACATGTTAAAAAAAGTGTTGTGATTGCATTATCATTATTTTTGCTTGAAAAGATTGAAAATTTTATAAGGTGAACCATGTGCATGATAATGGAACTGTGACTGGTGGTTGAGGTGAGTCAGTTTGGGCAGTCATTTCAAGTTATTGGGTTGGATGCAGTCCAGGAATATTAAGTTATACTAAATGTTAAGTTGACCAAGTTTCAAATTCCAGGCGACTTAGAGCCGTGTGTGTGTTGGGATGTGGGTTCAGCATTCTACCCCTAAGGTCAATCAAAAACTTAACCAAGTTGATCACAAATGACAAAAGATTCAAACCCAGAGGGGGTTTAGAGTCCTATGTGTGCGTTGTGGGGTGTGGTTTTGACTAGTACCCTTTGATTCAATCAAAACAACTGAGTTCGGGTTAAGCAAAGTTGTATTTGTCTTGGAAAAATCAGTTGCAACAAGCTATCCTTGTCTATCAAGTGCCATTAGAGTGGTTGTGAAATGGATTAAATTGAAGATTGAATGGAAACAAAAGTAATGGGATTGCTTTGCAAAAATGAAAAAAATCACTTTGAGTTCTCAAATATGATGACGGGTTCTGAAGCTTGTTAGTGGAAGCAAACTTTGGAAAAGGACATTGAGCAGGAGGTATTCTACCTCTCTCTTTCTCTCTTCAGATTGGGATTGTTACCATTGGAGCCGCCAACTGATTTTGTTCATGTCTGAAGGATTCGTTTTCCAAATTTTGGAGTTTGCTGCCAACAGGTATTTCTGCCGAGACTCATCCCTAGCGATAGCTTTTATTTTCCTTGTTAGCTCCTTGGAACGAATTTCTTCAAAACATACTTATTTCTGGTTTCTGATTCATTCAAGTCATGCACTGTAGTTGCAAGTTCTTAAGGTGGGCATACTTCTTTTTTTTGTGGGATCTTGCAGACAAAGGCTTCTCTGATGTTATAATGAAGGGAAGGCCATGATATATATCTCACAGGCTAAATCGTTCAGAGACAATGCACTCCCATCTCCAATTTTTTGATTGATATATATTAAATGCAACTTAGAAATAATGCTGGCAACATAAATCCAGTGAACTGCTAGGTGTTGCATGAAAAATGCGCAGGCACAATCACTGAATATTCTATTAAGAAGAGGGGAGAGAGATTGGGGGAGTAGTATGCTTTCTGATATTAAATTGTTAATGAGATAACATGCCTTGTGTAGTTGCAGTTGCAAGAACATCCAACAGAAGTTGAATAGATAGATTTGTAAAAGTAGCTATTCAATAATGGACTTGGAAAAAGACACTAGTGATGTAGGAGTGACAACCAACAGCTTCTGGAATTACAAGAATGACCATTGATCCAAGAACTACCGAACATCATATCAAATTGGAATGATGTCATTTCTCGCCAATAAGTGAATCTTCATTCTAGTAAGGGCAGAGATGGACAATACCTAACCAAAAAAAGAACAACTACAATGGCAGGTCTAGGGAGTTATTCATTTGCCAAGTAAAATGATGCCTGAAAGTAAAGTTTAAACCACAACATATGCCAAAGAAAGGGTCCAATGAAGGCCATCATCATTGGAACAGAACATTAGAATAAGCATGTTTTGCTGAAAATTATCAAACCTGAGTTTTATGGGTTTGTGCTAGTAATAATGACATGCTAGTTAATGTACCCTAACTTGCAATCAGATGTCATTAAGTGTTATATTGTTTTAGTACAGTTACAATTGGTTGAGGGTTGGTTTTGATAGGCAGAAACTTTTTTTTCTTATTTTGACGATACCTTAACCATAGGGGTGGTTTTATTCTCATGATGACATTTCTTATTCCTTTCCCACACGGGGCATATTTTACTTGTGCTTACATCAAATATACATATATATATATATATATATATATACTATATATATATATATATATATATTATATATATATATATATATATATATATTTGACCCATATATAACACTTTACTATTATGTTTACATTGTTTATACTAAGGCCCACATATGGCATTTCATTATTATTACACTTCTTGAATTTAGGATAATATAGGGAAAATTACTAAATACATATATACTTTGAAGATAATATCTTCAATTATTTTCCAAACTTACACCCCATGTAATTTTGGAAAACTCATCATAGATGGACTTAGCCACTAAATACATATATACTTTGAAGATAATATCTTCAATTATTTTCCACACTTACACCCCATGTAATTTTGGAAAACTCATCATAGATGGACTTAGCCACTTTTTTTCTTAGGAAAATCCGCAAGACACTAAATTAGTCTTTCGCGGAATGTGAAAATCTAGGGTTCTGCAGATTCTCCTAACCCATGGAACAAAGGAATGAGTTATCAGGACTTTAGGAATATTTTGGCAGAGTTAGTGCTTCACGGAGTTTTCTAGTCTTTTGTGGCACTAAGTAAAGCAATTTTTTGAAGGTTGGAGGAAAGTTAGAGCATCATAAGGTTGCACACCCACATAAAGATAGAAAATTGGTGAAGGGAAAAGTCTACAGAGAAAAGGAAGTGAGAAATAAGTTAGGGCTCTGTGGCATGGAAATACAATGTCATACAAACTGGGAAGACATAGATCTTTGCAAAGTTTGTCGATTCCGCGGAACCAAGTACAAAGTTTTCCAAGTTAGAAGCTACATTACACAAGGAATTTTGAAGACTGCCACACGATAAGGAAAAAAAAAAAGTTGAAACGGTGAAGGTTGAAGGCTGCGAAATGGGTTCCTTAAATCATAGTGTTCTGTAGGTTGTCCATTCCAAGAGAGGAAGAAACACAGCCGCAGAAAAAGTACTCCATAGAGACAAAGGAAGAAAGGCCTTTACGACATATGAGGAGTGTCTAATGGTGAAGTGTAGAAACATTAAAACAATACCAACTAAAGGAATCATCACTCATCACTCGGTGAACGTGAAAAGTCACAGTAAACCGCGATTCAAAGTAATTCCACAGGAACCCATCAAGACATCAAAATTTTGTGGGGGGTCTCAAAGATACACCTATTTTAAAACTAGATGCCCAACCACAAAAATTTAATGAAATATGACATCCTTCTACATGATTTGATGGCATGTGATATAATCAAGGTATCGTGTTGTGGATGTAACCTTCTTCTAATGGTGTCCATGTTTGTACTACAAGTTAACTTTGTAAGGAATCATGGTGCCCATGTTTGTCCAACACATTTTCTGGAGATCAACACTCGTGCATGGCAGTCCTTTCTTCTTTCTTCTCTTTATTTTTATCCCTTTCATGAGTTGTATAAATATAAGTTCTTACACACATTGTAAGGGTTCCTCTCCCATTTTCTTTGGGAAACTCAAAATTTTATGATTTCAACCGCTATAACTCATGAATGGAGATTTTCTTGCCTCATATTTGTATTTAAATGTTAAAGGACTGATTAATGCAAATGTGGTTTCTCTCTTTCCTTCAATTACTTCATTTTTATGTGAATATCTTTGTCCTCTTGCATGTTTTGTATTATTTCAACTTGTTTGCATTAAAATTGTGTGTATCTTCATGGTCCATTTTCCTGTGAACTTGTAAGTGTGTCACTTAGAATTGGAGGAGTTCCACCTTATTTCTAATGATACCACCTCTCTTTAGCTTAGGATTTGGTTTTGTATCTCTTTCCCTAGATCCTTGGAAGTGTTATATTAGGTTATCTTAGGAGTACTGTTATCAATACAATAGGTTTTGTTTTTTGGGTTCTATAATATGCGGAACTAAGGATCTAGCCTTCTCCAGAGGTCTGTATCAAGCCACAAGTCCCACACTTAGAGATAATCCCATGATGCCTCAAAATTCTTAATCTTTCATGATTCAGACTAGGGTGCAATTTTGAGCTCCAACAATATTGGCACACCTGATGGGACAAAGTTTGATGAACTATTTCTATTGAGATTTTGTGTGTATAATAGTAGTTACAACCTTCAGAGGAATTCTTACAACATATCTAGTGACTCCCAAACATTGAATCTTCTATTTTTAAGAAATATAGTCATTTCTATTTCATGAGAAGGGTGCAAAAAAAAAAAAGTGTATCCAAAGGCAAGTAATTTAATTACCTACATATCTCTCCACAAATAAGGTGAAGAGAAAGATCTCCACAAAGATATGTGACATATCAAAGAAAAATTATTTCAACTCCAACTCTAGGTAAATAGTTATCCTTTCAAATCATAAGTTTGAGACCCATCCCATTCTACACACATAAAAAAAGAATCCATTTATAAGTTTCATTGGTGGTAGTCCTTTGCTCTTATTCACACAACATGATATCCCAATAATGGGATTAAAGAGTATCCCCTTCTTCACAAGTGGAACACATTCAATACATTTCAAATGTCTATTTAGTACATGTAGTTATGGAGGATGATGTCATGATGCATCTTTTCGTATTTGTACACACAAAATCATGCACTTACTACTATTTAATATACTACAAAGTATGTTGTTTTACATATGGATCTTGTGTAAGAAAAGTATTCACTGGTGACCCATTCCCCTATTCTATCCACTTAACTTGTTGGTTTATATTACTTTTAGCTTTCACACTTGTCACTCATACACCCAGTTCTAGTCAAATCACAGGATCCCTATCAATCATTCTCCACTCATTTTTTGTCATTTGTGTCTGGACACTAACGCTTAGGACTAGACACTAGTGCACAAACGCTTCTGTCCATCCTAGGTGCTCACGCCCTCTTTATGTTTGATCTTATTTTTGGCACTTGAGGTTAGTATTTTCAGTTTTTTCCACTCATATCCCGAGGTACTAGTTGGCATGCCGAGTCATTAGTGTCGAAATTCAAGCAAAAGATCATTATATAAACACAACATACATACCATAATAAGGGAAAGAAATTCTTATCAAGGGTTATCCATCTACATATATCAAGGGAATAGATTCAGGCGCATTACTCTGCATACATACTACATAGGAATGAGAGTTCATCATATTCCATCCACATATTTTTGTTTTATCTAGCTACAGTGCGCTATCTTGGTGTCATTGGTGTGAGGGTGACCTTAGAAGCACTATTCCACACACAAGCATATAGAACTACATTGGGTCTGAGATGTACAGGAACACTCAGTCATAAGTTCACCATTGTGATAGTCGAGGATAATCTGACCCCTCATTTTGCATCTTTATTTTTTAGGACTTGATTTCTTTTTTAGGGTTTTTGCAGGAGGATATTTGTGTGTAGGTTTACAGGTACCTCAACGATCCAAGTGCGATAAGAAGGAAACCAAAGGAGACAAGGTGTGAAACCCTGGCGACAATGTCGGAACTAGATTCTGAGCTTTTTTGCAGACATAGGCACCCAAAATAAGGTCTAGGGCACCCACAAACACCCTTATCCCTCTCTAAGTGCCCCAGTCCAACTTATCCCTCCATATCTACATTTCTCTGAGGTTCATTGCGACAGTCTGTTTTCCTACTCCATCACATTCTCCAATTCATACTCAATTCGAGATAAGTGAAATTAAGGTAAGTGCCCTATCTCTTGTATTTGCTTTCACATAAAGATTAAATAAATTTTCATGTGTTTCATGAGATGTGAACGCCGAACGGTATATGTTATTTGATTTAGAGGCATAGTTATTACACTTGATGTTGTTAAGGGGTTTGAGTTGTTGTAATTGTAGAAATATAGTTGATCCACTTAATTTGAAGGTTGTTTCTACATTTCAAACTTGTTATATATTCATACATGATTACTTGTGATACCGTTTTCGATAGTTAATCAATTTTATAGTTGATGTTGTTAGTTGTGCATCAGTTGTTCAGTTGGTGTTTTGTTGGAGAAACATTTATTATACAATTGATAATGTGTGTGATTGATAGTTGTAGTGTAGGACTTTAGTTGAAACATTACATTGTAATGTTGTATGTGTACATTTAATTATGTTATAGATTCGTACATTTAAAGTTGCATATCATATTTGGAAACATCAAATAAATGTAGGTATACGTACACGTAATGAGACATGTATACGTTTGCAGTATTTATATCATGAGTGGTAGCCTTTAGTGGGCAATTTTAGTTTCAATAAACTTGATTACATTTGATATCCCTTGAACGACTTTGCCGCTTTGGATAGAAGAAATGTTGAGTATAGTAGTATTTGAGGTGCTATGAAAGCAGAAGCTAGTATTTACGATGGGTTGAGTGATAGTAGTCTTGCTTCCTCCTTTCTTCTTGCTTCGAGTGCTGGTACGTGCGCCATATTTGAGTATCTCTCGAATGAAAAAGCGGGTGAAATGCGCAGATTTGCAAGCGAGGGTACTCTGGAGAAAGCTGTGAATGTCAGACCCTGCCTTTCAGTGGTTCCAATGTCGACGGTTGCTCTGTGCAAAGTAAGTCCCTGCGACTTGTGGATAGTTAATCCCCAGGCCATTTTAATCGGCAACTGTCTTCGATTCCCTCTGGAAATAGGGGGTATGGGAATATGTAAGGGGTTGGAGGGATCCCAACATGGGCCGTTGTATCTATCAAATTTTACAACAACAAATAAAGGTAATGCTGGTGGTTGCATTGATGCGTCGTAGACAATGTCTGTGATTGTTCCTGTGGCACCATTCACGAGGCCTGCATCAACCCATAGATTTGCAATAAGCATGATTTTTTGTTGTTTGCATAACAGAACGTTGTGTTGCAACTGATCATCATCAGGATTTCCTGGTCCAGTCCGCCTGTTACTTTCAGCAATGGATTGGGCGATCGGAACGTTCAATGCCTTCAACATCTGTAGGTTGTGGCATGCCACTTGATCATTTTTTGCAAACAAATGTGGTGCATCCTTAAAAATGTTGAGCTCCTGCTGAGTTAGGTGTGTGTCTGTGCGAGACATCAAGAGTTCCCAATCCTCAATTAGAGGGGTTGAATCTCGCATGTGGAGCAGTAAATTCCGGAATGAAACCTGTGCATTGGTTGTTCCTTGTTGCCGAAATATTGTTCGCAATGTAATGGAAGATTGAAATCCCTTCCAAAGGGTTGCTCCGTAGGAATTACTTGCGTAAAGAGGACTGTCCAAAACCGGTGGTAATTGCCCGAGGTCACCGAGGAGGATGATTGATCTGTTCCCAAATTCAGATGTTCTTGAGTGTGGGAAAGCTTCGCGGAGCCTACTGTCAATTTTGCTTAGCAACTTTGGCCCGATGAAACTCATTTCATCAATAAGAACATATTCTATATGTTTCAGCGATTCTTGAAAAGACGATAATGCACTACCTTCAAGGGGTTTTAGTTCTTTGATTGGAATACGCATGGCTGCGTGGATTGTGGATGCAGAGATGTTGAATGCTGAAACACCGGTAGGGGCGAGCACAAGTAGAGGAGAGGGAGATATGGTTGATGCTGTGAATGAATTCTGGATTTTATTTATCAGAAATGATTTTCCTGTGCCAGCCGTTCCTTGAATTATCAATCTTAGTGGAGGTAGAAGGGATTTGTTTGCTGAATGGTGTAGTATGGTATCAAGAGCTATTTGTTGTTCTGGAGACAAAGGAAGTGTGGAAGATGGTGGTGTGGCATGTATGTTGTTGTTAATTGTGTCTGCCTTCTCTCTCTCGATGAATGATGAACCAGTTATCTGCAAATCATGGGGAACGTCATGTATGGTCCAATTATTGTGTATGTCAAAATCTCGTTTCCCCAACATTTCAAGACTGTCTAGACCCGTGTTGTTTCCGGGGTGAAGTTGTGCAAAGACCTGCCATTCTTGTAATGGTTCTTGTTGAATACTGCATTCGGGCTCTGAGTCAGAACTAACATCTGTTGCAAGTCCTGTGTCTGCGGTAGTGCGTAGAACATGCCACGGTCTGTAGTTGTGCTTGTACATGTCCCAAGTGACATTGATGTCATGTGGGGTTGAGCCAAATTCAAACGCGATATTTCTGAAAGGCTTGTATAATAGGAGTTCTGACCAACAGAAAAGGTCATATGACGTTGATTCTTGAGCAGGGACATCCACAAATCTCGGGTGGACCCGTACAATTGCTTGTATCGGTCATTTTTTCCATTTATCACCTTTACGGTGCTTGTTGTAGCTCCAATCTCGAGCAACTTGAATAAGTGGTAGGTGTTCCATGGTTGTTGGACGAACTTTATATGCATCCAAGAAAGCGGTGGTTTGTTGTGCATCGGCGTCACTTTCAACGACACGTCTCAGAATCTTTTTTCCAACATTTAATGATACGAATGGACGGCTGCACATAACAAGTGGCATTTTTTGCAGCATGTGGCATGTTTCTTGTGCGCTTATGTCATGTTCAACAACGCTTTCTGTGAGCATTTTACGGATCGCGATATGTGCTGGAGAATCTGCGTCTGCATCTCTTGAAACTCTGGATAGCATTTGGTGATATGTTTCTGAACGTTGCTCGGCTTTTGAAGCATATTTTGCAATATACTTAAGAACGGCATGGCGGGAAAGTACCGGTTGGCAATCGACATTTGCTCTCCATATGTATATCATTGTTCGATTGTGGATGTTCAATCTGTCATCGTTTCTGGAAGGGAGGTACTTTATTTTCCTGTCACCTTCAATGTGTAAGGAAGAAGTAGGTTGCATGGCCCAAGGAGCGTTGTACCTGCACTGCAGCTGTGATTGCTTTCTACGCAGGCATGTCTGCTCTGAACATTTAGTGTGGCGCTGAACTCGATTAAGTAGTTCTTCAAGGTCTGCATGCGGGGAGGTGGATAGAATTTGTGTTGTATCTAGCAAGCAAGGGTCATCTAGGAGTGACCTGCGAACGAAATCCAAGCGGTTGCAAGCCGGGCGGGGGTTCCAGGCAGACACGAACTTATCAAAGTATTGTTTTGTCGCCTCAATAACTGTTGTGTCCTCCCAGTCCAGTTCGTCTACCTTTGGTGCATTCTCGAGCCACAATAAACCGTGGACATGTGCAGAGCCTCTATGTTGCCATTCGTACCTGCGAGACGAGGGAACATAAATATTAGATATGTAGTTTGGGAAAAACTTTAAAATAAGTAGATTTGATTACCTGTACCAAAAGTCTACTGCTCCAAGTTCCTTCTGCAATATTTCTTCCCGAAATATTGTGAATCTGTGATGCAGGTATGCTGATACTCGATGAGGGTTAGAGACAATGTTAAGTGTTCTCCAACGTTGGGCGGCTCGAGGATCTGTTGGGCATTCACCAGACATAATATTGTGGAGATCTGGCCATTTAGTGTCTGCAGCACTTAGAGTGAAGAATAAGGTTGGTGTCCCTAATTGTTCCACCATATCTGAAAGCTCGCTTCTACTTTTTGCCCAGAATGAACGTGTCCCTCGAAGGCTCGATCCAAAGCGCATTAAGCTATCTGGGAGGTTGTCTTTGGGGCATTCCAGTAGTTGTCTTCGTAGCTCTCTAATTGTTGGAGGGATTCCAGATTCGGTGTTCTGTTTCATAAAAACTGCTGCCGTGGACTGGCTTCTGTGTCGCATTATGAGGTTTAGAAGGAAGTAACAAAATCTTGGGTGGGAACCGAAACGCCCATCATGGTAACGCATCAAATGAAGTGCGTATTCATGCATTGGAACTTCTTTAATGCGGGGTTGTTGCCACATTGCTTTTCCTGTCGGAAATAAAGTTGGGAAAGCCATTGAGAATAGGCCTTCCGTATTATATTCATTTATTGGCGAAAGCCCAAGCTCTGGCCATGGCATGGTAAATGGAGTGTTACCATCGTGGTTGAGCAAGAACTGTTCGATTTCCTCTTCTTCTGTTCCTGTATTGTGAGGTGTTGGCACGAAAGACGATGAGTGTTCATATGTTTCATCAAAGTGGGTGGGAACACCACTACCATGAGTTGTAGAGCAAGTTTGCATTTGGGGAAGTTCCATTGTGGCTGTGTTGAGAGAGGAGGAAACATTTGACGATTCAGATGGTAGTGAGGAAAGGGCGTCATCGTCGATTAAGACATCTTTGTAATAGGGGTCATGTTGGATTTTATATTGCAAGGCTGCACAAACACGAGATCTACTGACGTAGAAATCATAATTTTTTAAATTAGATCCTTCCCTTTGTATGAGAACTATGTCCAAATCTCCAAGGCGGCGGGGTAGGGTCTTTGCTATTGAAGTAATGTTTTGCGGGAAGCTTATGGTGTGTCCTGAGTATTTGTATTGCCCGCCACGTACTTGGGCGACTTGCATGAATGGATTAACTCGTGCGATAAGCATCTCCTCGATTTGGGTTAAAGACGCAAGAACGATAGGTTGTTTTTCAGGGTCCATGTTGTTCCATGAAGAGAAGCGGTGGCCTTGTTTTTCACTTTTGCATCTGTTACACGAGGGAAAGCCTTCGGAAAAAATTGTTTTAATTCCAGGGTAATTTTCCAAACAGATTGAGCAAGTTTGGATGTTCGCCAACAAATCTATTCTTTTGCGAAACCGACGTTGGGCTTCTAAATTCAGTGAAGAGAGCGGGGATATGGGAAATATCTGTGTATTAGAAGGGGTGGGGTGTTCTGTTTCAGTCGTTTGTGGATTGCAAGGTGGAAAGCAGTCTGAAGGAGAGGAGAAACCGGTTGTATATGTGGGATGAACTGAAGAGAGGTCAGTACTTGAGACAGTTTCATGTGGCATCCCAGACATTTGGGGCAAAGTGACAGTTGCTAGCAAAGATGGGTTCGTACGGAAGGAAGTGGCATGCTCTTGAAAGGTTTTTTCCATGGAAGTTACATGCAGAATGTTGGTTGGCAATTCTTCAGTAGTTGTATTTGATGGCAAGATTGGAATGTTGGGGGATCGTAGGTTGTTGGTCGTTGTAAGTTGAAAGATATTAGAGATTTTCGTTGTTCTATGCTCTAATTTACGACGCCGTTGCTCAGCAGTTATGTGTACTTTATTTTTTGCGTAGTTTTCTCTTCGTTGGGCTCGTTTTGCAGGAGTCGACATGATTGCGAAGTCACAGGATTATGGAGTACCACCTGTTGGATAAAGATCATTTTGGGTTAGCAAGGAACGATACATAGTTTGATGACAAACAAATGCAGAAATAAGTGAAAATGTAAAACTAAATTCAATTGTAATGCATGTGGAGTTCCAATGGGAAATACGCATAAGAGGTAACAATTTGAGTTTTGAGAAACTACTTTTTTATTAAGGAAAAGAGTATTAGATATATAGAAACATACAATGTGTTCACATACTACAGAAGGATGTAAATACGTACATAACAAAATTGAATATTTTTTATATTTATTTTCTTAAAAGTACTAACAATCCGCATAATAGAAGGAGACAATAGTATGTCAGTGTATAAGGGAATTCAACAGTTTTCTTTTGAAGCAGGGAAAAAAGTGAAACATAGATATGAAATAAGAAACATAGCAGTGATAGTTCAAAGTATAGAATGGGATGAGTGAGGGTGTAATGTTTGAAGGGACGGGTGGGTTGGAAATCCTTGCATAAAGGTTATGGAGGAGTTGCACTATTTTCTACTTTCTTTGAACTGAGGATGACACATTTCAATCTGTTGTTTCCGCAATATGTCTCTTTTTTCAGTGAAAGTGTGAAGCAGTATTCGTTTCCGATGACATTACTTATAATTTCACTAGTCGCATCTTCGTCTATAGTCAATATATGGAGGTCGCTAGCTGCAACACCCATGATTAACTCAGCTATCTCATCAAAAGCGGTAACTGATTGAAGTTCTCCTGTTGGGTCCTTTAGATCGATTCTGAGTGCATATCTATAATCATAGTTTTGCACTTGTCTGTTGCAACTTGAACATAACCATGAACCATTACCATTCTCTTTCACCTTTTTCCTGCATTGTTTGTCACCTTTTTGAAGAGGACATGCCTTGTAAAAAAAGTTGTCCATGCTAATATTCGTGATTTCTGCAGTAACCATGGCCCATTCATTTCTCTCAGTGTTCCCCATATTTAGTACCTCCGAAATCGTCGTTACAGAGGTCATGCTTTTTGGAGGGCCTAGAAATTGGGTTGTGATAGAGGGCGTCCGGAAGGAAGTAGTCATCGGAATCAACCCAGCCATGAAGTGTATTTGTTTCTGAAATTTTAGGGTTGACGTAACATTTGGTTCTTGAAACAGTGTCCACTGAGCTTCCATTGAAACTGGAGACACGGGCAGCTTTCAAGGCGAGGACCGGAAGAGGCGGTATAGAAAGCATGTCTTCAAGTTCGTTGCTTATATCATCTAAGTGATGTCCCCACAATGTGACACTTACACTGAAACCCGACATGTCCTTTAATTGCAGTGTTCTTCTCTTTGTTTCAGACTTGTCATACCGACGAATTGTTGAGCATGGTGACATCGTAACAACAATTCCAATCAAATCAACTGTAGAACCTTCAGCGCTTGCAGGTAATTCCTTGATTTTGGTGAAGTGAAAGTTATGGGAAGGTATTGTATCTTCATTTGCTATGAGTGGAGATATGGTTGAGGAAGGTTGCAGGAAAATCTCCAAAGCATTGTTCAAATGGTTATAACATAGCTTTGCATCAGCAATCCTCGCAATCCTCCCATTGGAAATTGTATATAGCTTCCCATTCTCAATCTGCTCATAGAATGCTTCCGCGGCCTCGTTGAAACAAGTGATGTGGATTTCTCCTCCTTCCTGATCAACAAAATCAAACCCAAACACGGATCCATTTCCCCTTGCATTGTGATATTGGCGAAGGGTTGTTTTTGCTAGGGCACGGCCCTCTACGGACCACATGTGCATAGATGTATTCAAAGCACTTATTTTAGTTGGTGTTCTCGTAAAATATTTGTTAACCCAATTTGCACTTGCATCTGTTTGTGGCAACTGACTGTGTTTGAGAGCATTTGTTGGTAGTCGGATTGGAGCACCGATTACCAAATGTGTTTCAACAACAACATCCATTTCAATGATAAGAACGGTGCTGCAATGGAAAAGAAAAACATGATATAATTAGAACTGAGCAACGGATGGAAAAAATAAACATAAATTAAATTTTAATTGATATAGCGAGTTTATGTACATTGGTAATTGAGCAAGAGATGAAGCTTACAGTTCACTTTTGATCATTCTAACGAGGGATTTGTGTAAGCACACGATGGAGCCTTCTTGTATTGAATTTTCGGTTACACGACTTGCAAATTTGGAGGGTAGAAGTGTTGTCTGAAAATGTATCCCATCTGAAAGGTCAACACGATGTTGGGCTCCCGTGTTGAGAATGGACCTTAGAGAGCTCAAGTGCAGTATCTGAAATGTGGGGTCAACATTGGAACCACCCTCAATCAATTGAGAAATGCCTTCGTGTGTCAAAGTTATTTCCATGGCAACTAAAAGATGCTCGAGATTGTGAGAATTCTGCAAATATATGGTGGAAAATGTAAACTTGTAGGGCAGTCAATCATGAAATGAAGGATTTGTTCAGGAAATCATGCATTTGTAAAGAATGAGAACCTTTAAAGTTGACTTCCTTATTATTTCATATTTTCTAAAAAGTGCAAACATGAAGTCTAACCCTTTAACAATTCAATATGCAAAAAAGTGATATAATGTACAAAGCTTTGGTTGAAAACAACTAAAATTTGTATGGTTGTTTGTCGGCATTTTAAAACTATATGTATTTGTGTGCAAATATTATGAAGTACACATTAAAAATGTGTCGTTGGTTTACATAAAGAAGCGAGCAATTGTATAAAGGAAAGATATAATGAATAACTCATTAAAAATGTGTTGTTGTTGTCGTTGTTTGTTGAAAAGTTAGATTATGTGCCCCATATGTTCCGCCGCAATATATACATGCATTTATTTGAAATGAATTACATATTATTATGTTAAGCAAACATAATGGAATACAATAAGAACAATATGTACACTTGAAGTGAGAAGACTATAGGTATTTGTATGGAAACACAAAGATAAAGAAATTAGGAAAGCATAGTTGTTGGATAACAAAAACTGAACATGTGTTTGATAAGTTTGATTCTCCGTCGGATATATACTGCGACAATACATACATGGAATATTTGGAACGAGTTACAGTTTATTTCAAAAATACTTATAAACAAACACTTATAAACTAACCACTACAAGCTATTTTTTAAAATCAAATTTCTTGCTTTTTGCTTGTGCAATTTTCTTTGCACGTTTCTTGTAGTTTTGTCCAGTTGCAGATGCCTCGATTGGAATTCCCATTCTCCTCAATTTGTGGGGTGGTTCATATTTCAGTGCATCTTCGTTCGAATCATAAATCAAGCAAAAGCCTCGTGAATGATCTGCAATCGTTCGGATTTTGGAGAGAAAAATTGGGGATGTTGGCATCAGGTGGAGGTAATCTCTGATCATTTCAGCTATCACTGTTTTAGGTGGTTTCGGTTGCCTACAATGCAAAACATTAACAACACATTGAATACGCTTAAAATTTTCCTCCCTCTGCAAGTGAGGCGTAGTTAATGTCAATCCCATTGTGGGGAGGGGAATTGTGTTTCTAGTCTGCATCATATTAAACTGGAGAGGGAAAATAAGTATGTTAGTCCACCAAGATGTTCTTAGGTATGACGGGCAGCTTTAAAAGCCTTGTCGCTGATCAGTCTAACGTCCAACTTGGGACGCTTCGAAATGGCCTCATTGGGGAACGAACCCCTCAGCACATAACGAATCCTGTCATTGACGAAGGCACGTGCCCCCACATGTCACTTCAGAAAAAGGATTGGAGTCTAAATATAAATGTAACAATCAAAAGAATATAACATGAAAGCTCTCTACAATAATTTTTTAAAACCATAGCATGCAATAAATGAAACAAATGAATAAGCACTTGAATCAATATTAAAACCCACCTCAAGTTTGTTTAGAGACGACGCTCTTCTTTACCGCAGGAGAATGAGAATCACAAATAACCTACAAAAAAGTGAAAAATAAGTTAATAAAACTAAATATATCTACACTGCCAATGTCATATTCACTACATAATGCTACCACTCATGATATAAAATTGGTAAATGTATATGCATGAATTTGTAACAAGTTAGAAATGTAGAGATAGAACATTTAAAACATCCCAATATGTATATTCATTATCACGATATGATAGTGGATCGTTTTCTTCTCCCAATATGTGTTTAGGATTTTATTGTATAGTTCTTTAAAATCTTTTGATCTGTAAATCTCCATTTCTACTGTTTGACTATTCGCACGTGTATTGCCGGGGAATTAGCAATTAAGGATTCTAGCAGTGGTAGACAATTAGCCAAGATGTTTCAATTCTATTCTCTTTACTACAGTATTTCGGCCAAACCCTAACCTTTCAATAATCATTAAACTTGATTAATTATGTTTTCCCGACCAATTTTCAACTATAGACCAAATTTAAAATTATAACAAAAGAATAAGGTCAAGGGTCAAACTCGATACCTCTCGAACAAATTCCTATAGATCTAACCAATATGACATCGCCTTATATTTATATACAAATAAAGGTATTTTATTGTTAAGCAGGATTGGGGAAAACTTGGGTATTAGTGGCTTTGGAATTTTCACCAAACAGTTATATCTTCCACCAGGGATCATCAAACCAAGCATTCAAGGGCTTGATGGACCTTGCATTGAAGTGTTTGAATAGAGTTTTCATCTGACTATTTGAATCTGTGAATTCGGTTGCGTTTAAAGGAAGGAATCATCAATTAAATCTCCAGGGAGTCGTATCAACACCAGGAAAAACTTAGACTTAAATCTATTATTTGAGTAAATCCAAAACAGAAATTTCTAACCTCTGCGGAATAGAAACGACGGAACAGCAACGGCGAGTAAAATAAAAGATGGGCGTTCTTCCACTACGGAACAAAAACGGCGATCGTTCTTCCAATAAAAGATGGGCGTTCTTCCACTGCGGAACAGAAGCGACGATCGTTCTTGCAATAAAATAAAAGATATCGGATCCCTCTTTCACGAAAACAAACTGATTATTTGATGAGATAACCAATACAAACTCCTTATTTATAAAACAGGGCAGAATCTAAAAAACAGGAGTTAAAAATAGGATTTTAAAAATAGAAACTCAAAAATTGCATGCAAAGTAAAAACGACATGTAAACCGCTGTCAAATTTAATCCCCTTTGAAAAACGTCTAAAAGGCTGTCAAATTTAGGACAGTCGTAGAAATGTCCAGAGGTCCTCTACCATAGGGGGAACGCCTTCGGCGTATTGACTACCTAGTGGGCCACACTCTCAGGTTTTCCAAACTTCCCGACCTAAAAAAGCTGCTACTGATTAAAAAATGTTTTTGAGGACATTCTCATTGGTTGAAGGCTTAATGTCATCAACGCAAATGTTGTGCTACTATACCAATGTTGGAGCTAACCAAGGTGGGCAAGATTCTCATGCCTTATCTTGGATCTATAATTGACTTGCACAGTGACTTACCAATTAGAGCAATTATGGGACAGTTTATAATAGTAATCAACTGCAAAATTGATCATATACATGCATATAGCCAATATATAAATCAATTACAATAAAAATACTTCCATGTAAATCAATGATGATAAACGTTAGCATGCAATTTTTATGCAATGTAACAAAGTGGTGCAAATTGATAACAATCTAGTAATGTTTGGCAGATGCTTAGTTGCTACTCTATATATGATGTATGGTTTTGATGTGTCCTTCAATTGATACATACTCTCTATATTAGTTATTGATGAGCTTGGCTTCTACGTTACTTGTTTAGTGAAGTGCAACAAGGTTTTCGACATGGTAACTATATCAATGAAGTGTTATGAAAGTTTCATATGGCTAATGAAATGAAATGATTTTAATTATATGCCCTCGAGACCAAAGGTCTATGGGACCATTGTTTGCACCAATTGTTGCAACCGCTCTAAGATTTGCGGGACAAGCAACATCCTTTAAAAGTTTGTTCATTCTCTTGCTGATTTGAGTTAACACTAGTAACTGCTCAAAGATTGGTGTGACAAGGAACATTCTTTAAAAGGTTGTTCCTCTCTTGGATTTGAGTTAGCAAATCCTAAAACCCTTTTATTTTGTTTACCTCAAATAACTCTAGCCATGGAACTGACATTTAATGTTTCCTCATATTTGGCTTGGATGTCTGCGTACCCTGGACAATCAAGGATGAAATGCTCCTCTATTTCTATCGCCCTCGTGGTGCAAAAATTACAAATCTTCTCTTCCATACGTCTTGTCCATCAATCTATCTCACAAATGATCATATGGGAGCTAGTCTGCCACTCTGCAATGAGTGTCTTGTCTTTCCATTTCATTTTAGCCCCTACAAATGGTTTTTTGCAATGCTTGTAACCCGGGTTAAACTCTATGATATAGAGTTATCATTTCCTACTTATTTTCTTAGCATCATTGTTCTAAACTTTTCATTCCCATATTTTGTCTTCAATGTTAAGGCTAATGTTGTTTCGTCCAAGTTTCTTCTTTTTGTGGAAGTCTTCATCTCTTGCGCCCTGGACCACCTATCGATCTTCATGTTTTCTATATTTTAAAATAACACAATAACTTGATAATAGCAGTTTTCTCTTAAGGGAAAGTTGTCTTAGCAAGGATAATTTCACGGGGAATCAAGGCCTCAAGTCTGAAATTGTTAATGATTAGGTGCTTTTGGAACCTTTCTATTTGACTCAATTTCAAGCTCGATGTTTCATTAGTTTATATTCACAACCATATAACACCATTGAAGTGATGAGTAACCCAAATATGACCTTGGTTATATTTTAATCACATAACATTCTTGAACCTATTTTGAGGCGCATAAAGAGTTCACCAACCTCCTTAAATTATTTTCATCACACACGTCCTAGATCATTTGCCACGAAAGTTGAGGCCAAATTACTAGTATTCAAATGCCACTTCGAGAGACTCTCCTTCAAAATGAAAGTGAAATTGTTGCTAATTCCTTTTTAATGATAAAACCATAATTTGGTTTTGATAATGTTTTTTTGCATCCTTATTTCTTTATAGAAGAGCTCTACAACAAGTAGTTTTGTAGTTGGTCCCTTAGTTCTTTGATTGGCTCTATTATTGGAATTAGGTCATTTCATATTTGGCTAGGTGAACCTCTTTGCCTCTAAAGTTTTTTATCCAATATTCTAGATTGTTGATGTACAATTTGAATAAATTTGGACATAGAGGGCAGCCGTACGATATGGACATATGAAGGTCATTTAGATGACATTTTTTTACCACAGTTGAAAGTGTGACTCTATGTTTCATATACTAGCAATCACACACAAGTTGTGCAATGGGAACACCGAAAGGGATAGAGTGGAAGAGTGGAGAGTGAAGGAGGTTGGAATTGATATGTGATAAGATTTCCAAAGGCTTTATTTCTAGTTTACGATGATTGTCTATAAAATTGTTGTTGTCATGGATCTGTATTAATCAGAAACTTTTGGAGGCATGGACAAATTCCTCGTGTTTTGTTCACCTTTCCTGCTCTGTTGAGTGCCTCTTGAAAAAACGTTAGTCTTTTTTTATTTAATTTGACCTCAAACAGGTAAAATTGGATGCTCCCAGATCAAGTGGAATAGTCCCCTTGTTCCACTTCTTCCCTATTTTGTTGCCTTATTTGATTTCTTCATTGAAATCGAGAAAATTAGTTATTTTCGGAGCTGGAGGAATAGTTCCATAGTTGTGTGTGTTCTCCGATTGTATGACTTAACCGATCTTTGGGCAAAAGACTTATAGTTGGAGAAATTGGGAAAAATAACATGAGAGGGTGATTGTGATTATTATGAAGGAGGAAAGTGAATGGGGTTAATTGTTTGGTTGATGCAGTGGAAAAAATAATTATTGAGAGCAAAAAGCAGTGGTCATCGGGAGCCTAGTTTTACTGTAGATTGTATCGAATCAGGAATGATGTTGTCGACATTTGTAATATGATGGATCTTATTTACATGTTGTGGATTGTTTGATGTAGATGGGGCACTTGATTATCCAGTGTTGTTGAATCCATGAAATAAACTGTTGTGTTGTTGCACAGTATTTATCAGGAAAAGAACAACATCGACTGGAGGTTGTGAAGAATCCATATTGTCATTCAACTAATTGGTGCTTGACATGAAAGGCACTAGTGTTGCGGATCCATGAAATAAACTATTATGTTGTTGCATGGTATTTTTCAGGAAAATAACATAAACAACTAGAGGTTGTGAAGAATCCATATTGTCATTCAACTAATTGGTGCTCAACATGAAAGGCAAACAAAATGGTCACATCATAGAGTCTCATTCGCCACTTCTTGTAGATGGGGAAACTTGCATATATTCAAATTCCAATATCTGCATATGTTGTATTTGTGTGTGTGTGTGTATATGTTATATATACATACACACACACACATATGTCATATATATTGATATATATATATATATACCACGTGTGTGTGTGTGTATGATACGAACTGTCACGGGTCTAACTCGACTGAGCTATAATCGTGCAGCACTGCTGGCTCACTTCAATTCCTTTTGCGAAGAAAGAACTCTACGAGAGCTAAGGACTACGCCTCACAGTGTTTACCTGCACAAGAACACACACAACACAATGGTATTCTTTTTGTATTTTCAATGGGTTTAATGCGAAAGCACAATAGAACATGCAATGTAAGGAAATCTACTCTAAGAACAAGAGCAAATACACAATGCACTATATAGCTAGGAGAAAGTGTAATTCTTATTAACTATCATAGGGACAAAACAACCCAAAGTACAATAAGACAGGCCCACGCCAAATACACACAACCACTGAATCGGGCACAACTAATAATGCTCGACGACTACTCAAAAGATTACAAAGAACAATCCCCTCCTAAGATCAAAGACCAACAAGACTGCCCTGACGTTCTTGCATGACACTGCACAGGATGATGCCCATTGCCCCTTCCCAACTGGGGACAAAAAGCACACAAACTCTTTTCAACTCTTCGCCAGTATTGACGCGCGCTCACTCAAATCACTGCACAAAGATTCGCTGCTAGCTTGCTTGATCGCATAGATAGCTCGTGAACGTTGGTGGTGGATATATATATGTATGTATGTATGTATGTATGCATGTATACATACATACATACATACATACATACATACATATATATATATATATATATATATATATATATATATACATATATATATATATATGTAGGTATATACATATGTATACACACACACATATGTGTGTGTGTGTGTGTGTATGTATGTATATTATGTATGTATGTATGTATGTATGTATATATATATACATATGTGTGTGTGTGTACATGCATACATACACACACATGTATGTATGTATACACACACACACACACACAAATACACACACACACATGTGTGTGTATATACATATAATGTATATATATATATATGTGTGTAGGTATATGTATACATATGTACACATATATAGATATGTATATGTATGTATGTATGTATACATGTGTGTGTGTACACACACACATACATACATACATATGTATGTATGCATATATGTTCACGCACACGCGCACGTACACACACACACACATACATACATACATACATATGTATGTATGGATATATGTTCACACACACACACGCGTACACACACACATTTTTTGTTTGGGATTCTTTTTGTCGTTGATTTCATGTGCATGTGCGATTAGGGTTTCTCTTTAGTTACTAAGGTAGCGATAAGGATTTCCCTCAATAACAATCTTGATGTCACAGTCTTTCAATGACCACGAACACAAAATATCAATCGTCCATTTCCCGAAATCAACCATCCATTTTCATGACCCATGTCACAACCACCAAGAATTCCATTTGAAATTGGTTAAGTTAATGTTTGATGCATCAAAAAAAGAGAAAAAATAGTATATGTGTGTTCCTTTTTCCTCTATTGATGTTGTAGCACATCGAACGTTATGAATAGGTAAAGCTTTAGTTTGCATATTATAATTTGTTGAGCAGTTTGAAGATTACAATTTGTTTTATTTATAACATATGGATTACCAATATAGCTACAAATCCATGTTTAATCATCTAAAACTTTTCATGGGTGAGATGCAAAGGGAATGGTCTTAAGGTATCTCGAGGCACAAATTAGAGGCTATGGAACTAGTTCTAAAAAACAAATCTACTTTCTCCATGTGGATGGTGGTGACATGTTGGTGGGCTCAAAGTAAATATGAACGATGAAAAATCCATGGGAATAAAAGGCAACCTGATTTTGCATAGTCAATTAGACTTTGAGTGGCACACATTAGTGCCTTGCATGGAAAGACAAGCTGATTGTTCATATTATAGAGTATCCTTCACCACCACATTTAGAAAGAGAATCTTGCATGTGTTGGATATGGAAACATTGCGTTCAGGTTTTTTTTGTCGCATATTCCATGCACATTTGTGATTAGGGTTTTTGTTTATCAATAAGGTAGTGGTTTGGGTTTCCCTCATCATCAATCTTGATGTCTTTGTATGTTAATGACCATTGACACAAAACCTTGATATCCAATTCCTTGATTTGACTATACATTTTCGCAACACATGTTATACATAGCCATTGATACTCCAATTTGGAAATGCCTATAAGAGTAAATCATGTTTGAGGCATTGGAAAAAGAGAAAAATTATATTTGTGAGGAATTCAATATACAATTTAGTGTGAACATTAGTCTAGTTTAAGTGAGTGTTTACAACTCACGTTAGAAAGAGTCTAAGATTGAGTGTATCAAATAGAGATATTCCTGGTAATGGATATGGTAAATATCCATACTTTAAGGACTGGGAATCCTATATATGTAAAGCTCTTTCAATGAATAAAGGTGTGGGAAGATATTTAATATCATGTTTATTGTATCACCCCAGTTTGTTCGTGATTAACATTTGGTACAGAGCAGGTTTAGTCCCGGGTCCATTTGCATTTGTTAAGGTAATGCGACCTGTGCATTATGGAGCCCATGCATACAGCCTGACAGATTCCATTGCCCACAGCTGAAGCGTAGAAGAACCAGATGGATCCTGACCTCCATGGAGGTTTGAAAAGCTTGCAGTGACCACACGTCCCCCTGACCTGCGTACATCCTCGAACCGCGAGCACGTCCCTCTGACCAACGTCACCTCTGATTCAATCACTGTGCGTATAGTTTGTGATTAGTGCTGGAAGATATATACTAGGCTAATGTTTTATAGTCTAAGCCTCTAAGGTATTATTCAATTTGATATTCACTTGATAAAATTCTTAATTGTAAAGTATAGGATCCAAAATTTCAATCATTCCTATATATTTCAATGTTCTTTTGATTTATTAGAAATATCCATGTAAAATTTAAAAAGTAATTTGTTCTTATTACTTTTTAAATACATAGTATAAATCGGGAGCAATATCGGTTGAATCCGACTCCCCTACGAGTGCATTTTCGGTTGAAACCAACGCTCTAAGGTATTATGGACATTCCAATAGACAAATTCAATGGATTGAACTTTCACACCTGGAAAGTCAAAATCCAAATGCAATTAATGCATAAAAATCTATGGAGGATTGTATCAGGAGATGAATCAAAACCCACAGACGCTGCAAAACTAATAGAGTGGGAAACAAGGGATTATAAGGCAAAAGCAATAATAGGACTTGCCCTATCTGACACTGAGCTACACTATGTGGATCTGATAAAATCCTCAAAAACAATTTGGGAACTACTCGGCAAAATTTTTGGCTCGAATGCAGTCAATGCTAAATTTTCACTAAAACTGCAACTATTCAAACCCAAGATGAATGAAAATGTGAAAATGTCAAGCCACATTAATGAACTAAGATCACTCATAGGGCAACTTGCAGAAGTGAAAGCTGTAATAGAAGACAAAGATGCTAAATCCATACTTCTAAACAACCTTCCACCTAAGTACAGTAATGTTGTGTTCACTCTCGGACAGATGCCCACACAATCACTTCAAGACATGATATCTGCACTTCTAAGTGAAGAGAAAAGAACAAAAGAAGATGTAAAAGAAGAAACTGCTTTGTTTGTTAAGAAGAGATACAAGAATTTTCCTAAAAACAAAGAAGACCCTGAATGCTTCTATTGCAAGAAAAAAGGACACACATATACATATTACAGAATTCGAGCTAAAGATCTACTTAATGGAAATCTTAAAACAAATGAAGCAAATGTTGTTGTGGAAGAAGAATCAGAATATGAAGAAGAACCGACACCAGAAGAACCTGACTACAATTCCGATGACTTTCTATTCTAAATAAATATCTCGGAGGCTGGAGGCAAGGAGGAGGAGGCTGATCAGCATCTCTTGTTAGTCACCAACAAAGAGACTGCTTCAAATGTATTGGTGACCTCCTTTATTTCAGTTGTGTGTTTGTTTTCTGCTATAATAAAGAACAGAAGTGATATTACCGTTCATATTTGTAATAATCTTCTTCTATGTGAAAAATGATGAGAGCCACTGATAAGTACTGCATATCATGATGTGGTTGTAGGTAAACCATTTGTAAAACCTTCATACATGGTTTGTGGTAAACCATATGTAAAAACCACCATTCTCAGTTGTTGGTTAGCCATATGTAAAACCATCGTTCTAGGTTTGTGATTATCCTTTGAAAATCACCAGTATCATGAAAGTAGATGCAAGTACATGATCTAGGTTTTCCCCATGTTCACACTAAGGGGGTGATTGTTAGGAATTCAATATACAATTTAGTGTGAACATTAGTCTAGTTTAAGTGAGTGTTTACAACTCACGTTAGAAAGAGTCTAAGATTGAGTATATCAAATAGAGATATTCCTGGTAATGTATATGGTAAATATCCATACTTTAAGGACTGGGAATCCTATTATGTAAAGCTCTTTCAATGAATAAAGGTGTGAGAAGATATTTAATATCATGTTTATTGTATCACTCCAGTTTGTTCGTGATTAACAATATTTTGTGTTCGTGGTTCCTCCTTCAATGCTCTAGCTCATTCAAGGTTATAAATAGATAACTCTTCAGCTTCAATATTATAATTCGGTTGATTTGTTTAAAGATTATAATTTGGTTTATTTATAACATTTGGATTACTAATAGATTCTTTGCCCAACACATTACAAAGCAACAAATCCACACTCTACACTACTTGCCCACATTTTAGACACGTTAACACTATGCATGCCACGAGTACTAATATTGATCTTGCTATTCTAGAAGACCTCCCATTATAGGTTAACTTTAGTGGACGTTTACATGTTTTTCATGATTACAACAATAAAATACTTATAAAATATTGTAACAATTGTCATGTATGGCTTGCATATTTAAAGTATGATCGTCACATATATACATATTAAAGTACAAACTATATATATAAAGTTAAATAAATAAAGGTTAATATAGGAGTTTTTGTTTAGCAATTAAGGTATTGGTTAGGGTTTCCCTTAACATTGATCTTGATGTCATCGTCTGTTAATGACCATTGACATAAAACCTTGATATCCAATTCCTCGACTCGACTATCCATTTTCGCAACGCATGTTAGACAAATACATTGATACTCCCATTTTGAAATACTTATCGACGTAGATCATGTTTGAGGAATTAGAAAAAGAGAAAAAATATTTTGTGTTCTTGGTTCCTCCTTCAATGCTCCTGTTCATCCAAGGAAAGAAATAGATAATTATTGGTTTAAAGATAATAATTTGGTTTATTTATAATGTCCCCAATTCTGAGCAGTTGGCCTAACGGCCCTATTTTGGTCTTAGCCCTGGTCATTCCCAAGGGACTAACGACTTTGGAGGTTATTGGGGATGGTTGTCTGGTTTCCTACTAGGGTTTTGTTATATTTTGGGCGTTGGGAGGGTCTAATGGGCCCTTTGTATTCTATTTTTTCGTTGGGATCACTTAAGTGGACACTTCTGGCATTTAATGTTATGTTTCTTCGTTGGGGCCACTTAAAGTACCTTTTTGGTGACTTGAGGGATATGTATTGCATTTAATGTTATATTTCTTTGTTGGGGGCGCCTTTTTGGGCCAAGGCGCCTAGGGGGAAAAAAGTAACTTTAAAATATTTATTAAATGGGCCCTCTCCATGGGAAAGTGCGCCTTGGGGGGTTTTAGGGTTTCTTTGACATGAAAAGGTTATAAAAGGAGAAGAGGGGTGAAAGGATAGTCATTCATACATACACTTATATTTCTTTTCATGGTGCAACTGTTGTTTGCAACTTTTAGCTTGTGGAGTAAGATCCCACGGGAACCCTAGCTTCGGTGGTGAGAGATCCATCCCTAGCTAGCAGGGCATTCTTCGGTAGTGAAAGATCTACCCTAGCTTGTCATTTGGAGCAGATTTTAGGGCTGGTTTTACAGAGGTATTTTCAGAATTTTCAAAATTAGGGTTTGAGGATTTTTGAGAGTTTGGTGGAGATTTTCAGCTGGTTTTCGGATCAGACCTACGGCAGCCATAGAAGAAGGATTCGGCATCATCTACAGAGGGTTTCACAAGGGTTTTGGCTATTTTCCAAAGGGGGTGACTTGTTTGGGAATTTGCAGCCCTAATTTCTAGGGTTTCCAGCAGTCCTTTTTCAGATCTGAAGGTTGGAAAGTCATCTAGTATTTTTATATATATTATTTCCAAAGTTTCATCATTAGTGCATTTGTATTCGGAAAGATATTAATTTTCGAAGTTTTCCGGCTATTTTAGGCACGCTGTAATTTTCTGGCAGCGTTATATTGACTGAAAAATTCCAAAAATATTTCCGTTGTGTTCTTCATATTATTATCTTGTTCCAGTTAAAATTTCAAGTATTTTGGACGGGTATTTTGAGAGTTATTCACATTTTTCTGTTCGCTGCCCTAGCTGTACTTTTTCTGCATAAAATCTGCAAAAATCAGATTTAGTATTTTGCTGCAAATTTCTGTGTTTTGTCATTTTGTGGTAAGATCCCAACTAGGGATATTTCAGTGGTATCAGAGCAGTTGTTCCTCCAGCCTGTTAGGGTTAAAGGATGGGAGACAGAGACAGAGACAGTGAAGAGTTGGGAGTAGATCTGATGAGACAACTGTTCACCAACATGGTGAAGCAGCAGGAGACTACCAACCTCTATTTGAGCCAGCTTACTGAGAGGTTAGCACAGGGAAGGAATTGAGACTCATGCGGAGAAAGGAGAGGCCAGCAATATGGGTCAACATGGTAATAGAAGTGAGAGTCGACATTCAGGACAAGGGTCCCCTCATGCATCTACCAGGCCCTTGGGACTCCACGAGCCTTCCTTCTTGAAGGATCTGGAAGTTTCACAGACACGACAGCCCACAGACATTGTGGATGAGGAATCTTGTTGGGAGAAGTACCGGACATTGAGTGAGGGTTTCCGGGACAACATGCCATTTCAGGAGTATTGCAAAATGAAGATTGGTAGCAGGCCCAGGAGAGATTACCAGCCACAGGTACCTGAGTTTCAAAGGAGATTGGGACAAATCTCTATTCCACACTTCGATGGCTCTAAGAAGTGTACTGCCCAATCTTGGATTCAGAAGTTGAAGACTTACTTCGACTTGAATCCCATGCGTGAAGAGGATGCAATTAAGTTTGCTATCCTACACCTCGAGGGAGATGCTCATGACTGGTGGCATCATGGATTGATCACACAGGGGCACATGCATATCACTACCTATGCAGATTTTACACAGAGGTTGATGAGCAGGTTCGACAGGAGGGACCCAGATAGGCACTTCAGGGAGTTGACTCACTTGAGGCAGACAGGGTCTCTAGATCAGTACATTGCAGATTTTCAGAGGTTATCAGTTATGGTATCTGATGTTTCAGAGATGAGGTTGACTTCACTCTTCATGGCAGGGTTGACTGACGCCTTAGCAGGGTTTGTGAAGGCATTTGAGCCTTCTTCTTTGCATGAGGCTATTAGGAGATCTCGAGACTTGGAGTTATCCACTCCAAAGTCGAGGGTTCCACCTCGCGTTCATCAAAGAGAACCTCCATCTGGATCAGACGAACTTCAGCAGAGGGAGCCTCCACCGAGGCAGGAGGTGGCTAAGAAGCCATTCATTTCCCGAGAAGACAGAGATGAGTTGAGGCGAAAGAAACTATGTTTCGATTGCCGCACACCTTGGGTTCCAGGACATGATTGCAGAGGTAGAGGGAAGGCCCACTTCATCGAAGTCTTCGAGGAGAGTAAGGATGACAGAGGTGAGGAGTTGGAGACTCACGAGATGGATGATGGGAATGGAGTTGCAATGGATAGTGCTGATGCGGAGCAGGAGGAGGAGACTTTCCCTCGGGAGATTATAGCCACATTGTCTAGTACTCCGATGTACAAGGCATTCAGGATTAGGGGAGTTATGCAGGGTCAGCGAGTTATGGTACTCATTGATAGTGGGGCTACCCACAACTTTATTGATGCATCATTGGTGGAGAGACATGGTTTACAGACGAAGGACTTTGAGGGCTTCAACATTGTTGTAGCCAATGGGGAGTATATGAGATGCACACGGAAAGTTCCACAATTGAGCATTACCATGGGTAACTACACAGTTACTGATGATTTCCACATTGTTGGTATGGGAGTGACCCACATAGTGTTGGGAGTGCAGTGGCTTCACTCTCTTGGTGAGTTTCGGACTAACTTCCAGACGATGGAGCTGAAGTTTAAGTCTGAAGGCAGAATGTGACTTTGAGGGGATTATCAATAGGAGCACCTAGGGTGGTTGCAGCTGAGGGGATGGAGAGGACTTTCCAACATAACTAGGGGTTTTATCATTGCGGATCGATGTGGAGTATGATGGATATGGGTGTGACCAGTAGTGTTGCACATAAGGCAGTTGCAGAGATCGGGATTACAGGTTTAGATCATCCGAGTTTATCATTATGTTGGTTGTCTGAGGTTTCGGTAGACTGGAGATCTCATTTGCTTGTTGAGTACTCCAAGAACCGACACACTTGTGAGATTCTGGATGGTCACATACAGGATGATAACTACAGATTGGAGGATGAGATGATCTTCTATCAGGACAGATTGTACCTCGTGTCAGATTCATGGTTGAGGATGGAGATATTGCGACATGTGCATTATTCTTCCATGTCTGGACACTTGAGCTTTGATGAGACCTTCAACTTCATATGGGAAAGGGTTAGATGGCATGGGTTGAGGGAAGATATCCTCAACTTTGTGCAAGGATGTGTAGTTTGTCATGGTGACAAATCAGAGTATGCATGTTCCTTATTTCTAGAGTTGATAGGGGATAACACTCCTATATGTCTTACTGCTTATGAGGATGACGAGCATGTGCTAGTTAGCCAAGGGACGGAGTCGACAGGAGATACAGTGGGTGACCACATGATGACAGTTTTGCAGTGGCAGGGATTGGACAGATTGATAGTTTCAGTATGGGTACCAGTAGAGAGTCAAGGTGGGCAATATTCTACTTCAGGGACATCATTGTTGTCTACACTGCATGGAGAGCATGATGACTATATGTGGTGTTTTGGTCACTTAGGATCACACCGATCTTTGATTGACTGCAGGCTGAGATGGAGGCACTTACTTTGTGGTATTCAGTTTCTACAGCACAGGAGGATAATGCTTGGGGTCAAGCATTTTTCGGGAGGGGAGGATTGTAATGTCCCCAATTCCGAGCAGTTGGCCTAACGGCCCTATTTTGGTCTTAGCCCTGGTCATTCCCAAGGGACTAACGACTTTGGAGGTTATTGGGGATGGTTGTCTGGTTTCCTACTAGGGTTTTGTTATATTTTGGGCGTTGGGAGGGTCTAATGGGCCCTTTGTATTCTATTTTGTCGTTGGGATCACTTAAGTGGACACTTCTGGCATTTAATGTTATGTTTCTTCTTTGGGGCCACTTAAAGTACCTTTTTGGTGACTTGAGGGATATGTATTGCATTTAATGTTATATTTCTTTGTTGGGGGTGCCTTTTTGGGCCAAGGCGCCTAGGGGGAAAAAGTAACTTTAAAATATTTATTAAATGGGCCCTCTCCATGGGAAAGTGCGCCTTGGGGGGTTTTAGGGTTTCTTTGACATGAAAAGGTTATAAAAGGAGAAGAGGGGTGAAAGGATAGTCATTCATGCATACACTTATATTTCTTTTCATGGTGCAACTGTTGTTTGCAACTTTTAGCTTGTGGAGTAAGATCCCACGGGAACCCTAGCTTCGGTGGTGAGAGATCCATCCCTAGCTAGCAGGGCATTCTTCGGTAGTGAAAGATCTACCCTAGCTTGTCATTTGGAGCAGATTTCAGGGCTGGTTTTACAGAGGTATTTTCAGAATTTTCAGAATTAGGGTTTGAGGATTTTTGAGAGTTTGGTGGAGATTTTCAGCTGGTTTTCGGATCAGACCTACGGCAGCCATAGAGGAAGGATTCGGCATCATCTACAGAGGGTTTCACAAGGGTTTTGGCCATTTTCCAAAGGGGGCGACTTGTTTGGGAATTTGCAGCCCTAATTTCTAGGGTTTCCAGCAGGCCGTTTTCAGATCTGAAGGTTGGAAAGTCATCTACTATATTTATATATGTTATTTCCAAAGTTTCATCATTAGTGCATTTGTATTCGGAAAGATATTAATTTTCGAAGTTTTCCGGCTATTTTAGGCACGCTGTAATTTTCTGGCAGCGTTATATTGACTGAAAAATTCCAAAAATATTTCCCTTGTGTTCTTCATATTATTATCTTGTTCCAGTTAAAATTTCAAGTATTTTGGACGGGTATTTTGAGAGTTATTCACATTTTTCTGTTCGCTGCCCTAGCTGTACTTTTTCTGCATAAAATCTACAAAAATCCAGATTTAGTATTTTGCTGCAAATTTCTGTGTTTTGTCATTTTGTGGTAAGATCCCAACTAGGGATATTTCATATGCTTAACGGGTAAACATTTATAAAGACAAAACAATAAACAAATTAATTTAATTTAATTTTTAAAAAAAAATTATTAGAAAAAAAAAACCAGAAGTCCCCCAGAAGTCCCCAAAACGTTTCGGGGACTTGCAGCCGTCCTCAATGTCCCCGAAACGTCCCCCACGTTCTCGAGACGTCTTCTGTTCTTGCTAATCGTCCCGGGTACGTTTCTCGTTCCCCCTGCCACTTTAGAAACATGGGGGAAATGTTTCCCCCACGTCTTGGCATCCCCAAAACGTCTGGGACGTCCCGGACTTGTCTTTTTTGAGGGGGACGCGTCCCCTCGTAACTATGGTTGTTCCTTATGGACTTCTAGGGTCAGATTTTTAATTTGGTTTTAAATCGAAAAAATAATAGATCTTGGTTTAAACCAGCAAAAACAAATCTAACTCTGGGCTTTTAATTCGGCTTCAAATTGAAAAAATAATGGGTCTTGGTTTAAACCAGAAAAAAGCAAATCTAACTTTCTTTGCTCAAAATCCATTACGGTTTCTTGGTGCATATTATAAGTAGTCCCTAGGTTTGTCACGGATATGAGCAATTCCTAGGCCTTTACCCGCTTCTTTTCAACTTCTTCTCACCGTGGATCTAATACCATATTATGAAAACTGAACACCCGGGATCTAATACCATATTATGAAAACTGAACACACAAAGAAACCAAGTAAGAACACAAGAGAGACTTGAAAGAGATATTTCTTGGATGTATTATTGAGAGAGCAGCTGTCACTTTATAGGAAAGCAACAACATAAAACCTAATACTTGGGCGACACAATTATTGAACCTAAAATGACTTGAGCAACGTTAAGTCATGTTTACATTATTTGATAAAGCAAACTAAATCTATAAGGTGGTTTTATTTTTAAACTTATCAGTAAGACAAGTATGATTTAAACCTAAAATGACATTCACATAAGCAAACATTAAGTCATGTTTACATTATTTGATTAAACAAACGAAATCCTTAAGTGGCTTTATTTTTAAACTTATCATTAAGATTAGTATGACCATTATAACTTTATGTTACAAACTCTAACAAAAAAGGCTTATGTTTTTTAATATTGTAAAATATAATCTAAATAATGAAATTCTTCAAAATTGTTGTACGACAGATGGAAAAACATTTAGAGCTACTCATACACCACTAAAATCTCTTCGTGCATCAACAGGTGTTATTTATAGACAATTAGAGTGGCTCCAAGTATAAAATCTCTTCGTGCCAAGTAAGTGTTATTTATAGAGGGTCATAAGAGAAATATATTGTTTAAATGAGATGTATACTGGCAATCGTATGCTATGTTTTCTTCAATTTTCTCTTTTTTAAATGGGACAAAATCTAATCAGACTTTATAGCTAGCAATCTATTGTTTGAGTAAATGAGATATATGCTGGTAATATATTGCCGTATACTGTTTTTCTTCAACTTTCCTCTTTTTTAAATGGGTAAAATCAAACAATCTTTTTAGCTAGCAATCTATTGTTTGTGTAAATGAGATATATGCTAGTAACATAGTGGCGTATACTATTTTTGCTTCAACTTTCTCTTTATCTAAATGGGCCAAATCTAATCAAACTTTCATGTCAATGAAATATTTAAGTTTCCATATTTGGTATCCATGCTAGTGATAATGGAAGAAGATCACCATTGAAGGACCTATATGAAGCTTAGATGTGTTAAAGTGAAGCAAATAATCATAGCAATCGGGCTGTGATGGATTAACTGAAGAATTCTATAACATTGCACAAGGATATTAGAGAAACGAACTTAGATGTGTTAAAGTTGAAGCAAATAATAATAGCAATATATTGAGATTAACTGATGTAGAGAGCAAAATGTATCTGGAAGCTATTTTATTATACATTGACTTTGCACACAAGAAGAGTATGTAATGTCACTGCATGCTATGCATCTGAAAAGGAATGGTGTGGTATTCCTATACTGCATTGTCGGGATGTGCGTCAAGGGTTAATGCAGATGACTCTAGAAATTAGAATATGATGTGGAGAAAACTCACTGTGAGTAAACCATTTTTCTCTACTCTCATATTTGGATAGAAAATATGTATGCTTAGAAGCATAGAAGCGGTAGAGGATAAAAAAACTGTTATGGAAGATGAAACAATTGCTCTTCCATGTGCGACTTTTTGTGGTTACATATGAGTGGTGTTAAGAAGCACTGATTGCGTTGTACTGGCCTTTCATTATAGCTCATATTTTCATAACGAACCCATTTTGGCAATGGGAGCCGTGGTCATTCCAAACAAGTCACTATGCCACTCTGTATATGCATCTACTGAAATTTCTGGTCAATGACCAAAGCAAGAGCCCTTTGGACTATTTAGGTCTATTCAAAGCAGCAATGGGAGCCGTGGTCATTTATGCCACTCTCTCTTACTGATGGTCAGTCCAAACAAACCTGTTGTCTTGGGACTATCATATCTGTGTTAAAACTAGAAGCATGATGGGAGCTACGGTAAAGTTTGTGAGATGTTCCCACCTAGGAGATGCTGTCCAAAGTTGATGCCAACTATAGGGTCATGCATCTACTTGGATAAATATGAGAGTTAAAATTGCCATGCCCTAGATTTACTTTTACTTACTGGATATTAAAAAGTGTAATTTGCAATTTCGAGAACTTGATAGCCTAATTTCTCAAACTTGACATTTAATGGGCTTAATGTATCAAAACATCAAAAATTCCGCTATTTGATAATTAAAATGATTAAAAGGCAAAAATTTACATAGCTACTTTCACATGTGCACTGTTAAAATACCTAATTTCAGTACAAAGCTAATAAAAGCCATTGTGAACTAATAACAAGGAAATGAAAGTCACATAAAATGCATATGCAAGAGCTCAAAACAAATCTGGGCTCTTTAAGCACATTTTTGAACACAATTGTAGACACCCAAGAAAAGCAAAGAACAACAGACAACAAAAAGCAAGCACTAGAAAAAATTGAGTCAGGGGTAGCTAAATAGAAATCATCCCGATCCGGGCCTTGGTAGTCACTGATGTGGTTTTCCTTTTAATTTAGGGGTTCGAGCTGGCACTTTACCACTTGATGGGGAGAGATCCAGCACCACATTCACAGCATTGGAAGATGCATGACATATCGAGCCCTTACAAAAAGTTGAACAAATTAAGCCATGACAACTCTTGCAACAAAATTTGCAAAATACATAGACCTTTGGCATTGGCCTGCAAACAGGCTGCATATTGACTTAACTTTTGTTATAGATAGGGCATTTAACTAGGTATAGTTAAATTGCACAAGCCAATATCCAATAAGTAAAGTGTGGCAAAATTCAAATCATGCATAAAAAGTTCTTCCCAGACTCCCAGGCTCTATGGAAGCATGGTAAACACTTATGAATCCTTTGGATCCAAATTGACTTAGCTGGTGCCGTAATATCTTAAAGCTTATTTTATCTTTATTTTGCGCATTCTGCTTTCTCCAACAAGGCATGACCTGTTAAAGTGAGAAATTCAAGAAAGACTTAGAAATATTCCAAACCTTCTCCCAAATAATGGGAGAGACAATTCATAGTTTAACAAAGAATGTGCTAGGTAGAACAGGTTTTATTTTTCAAATGAAAATTTTAGTGCATTCAAATAAATCAACTATGATTTTAATCCCTTTTGTACACTATCTCATAGCATTAAACCAAAAAACAACCTTATCTGACGAAGCACAACTACACAAAAAACAATGGGGGCACATGCTCACCCAAAATCCAAAAGATAGAGGAAATACTTCTACAGAAGAATTGAAAAAATTCAAAGATGGTTATATTGATATTAAAAGCAGATGATTTGCACCGAGGGGGACATTTGTTATACAATAGCTTCTCACATGAGCTATCGACATGAACCTGCTAGAGGCTTCTTACTCAAGCCACCCACACGAACCTAATAGAGGCTTTTTACACAAGCCGCGGTAGGTAAGCTACATTGGAAGTGATACATCTATCCCTAGTAATTATTGAATACCAGTATTTAGTATTTATCACACGTATATAAGCAACATCACGTGACAAAAAATGAGCTTTATAAAAAAATATCTCATTATAGATCAAAATTGTTGTGTTTAGGCACACAACATTTTGTCCTCCCTTTTAAGGGAGTATTTGTCCCCATAACTTGAGGACCAAATAGAAGCTCTCCCATGCATCTTCTTTTTCTTAAATCGTCTTCTCCTTTGCTTGAATAATGATCATATGCAACTACTTGAATGGGTAGAAGCCTTGACAGTTTATTTTGATGAATTAAGTGAAAAGATTACATTCAGTTGGACCACTTTAATATTACTAGATGCTCAAGGGTAGCATATGGATATATGCATGTTTTCAACTAAGACATAAGAAACCATCTTAGACATATGACGTGAAACGTCATTGACTTAAATATGGTAATGGTAATTTTGGAAAATTCAAGCTTTCAAATTTCTCCTCTTGACCAGTTACCTCGTTGTCATAAAGACCCTCATTCCATACCACTTACAGTGGGTCTTGAACTTCAGATCCTTATCCCATACTATTTGTGCTTTCATAGTCTGTCATGGGTGGATTTTCATCCCATTTCTAACTTTTACTTAAAATCTTCATGGACTCGATAATCTCAACCGTCATCATGCAACTTGTGGCGATTCATCTTCCACTCAAGTTGATCGAGTGGATAATCCTCTTTTTGGTCCAGTTAACATTTTCCAAAAGTATGCAAAATTTTTTCTTTAAAGGACTTCACCTGAGTTTGGGGTGGCCGGATTACCTCTACCCTAGTCACATTCCTAAGCTTGGATGTTTTGGCTCATTAACATGTTGGGAATCAACCTTTTTTTAAAAATATCCTTCTTAGGCTCATGCCTAGATCCTTTTGTACTCTCTTAGGCTCATCCTATTTTGACTCACAGCTATTGACTCTAGGCTCCAACCTAGCCACTTGATTTGGTTGTTATGGGGTGTGCTCTCATACCGTACCTAATTTTTTTGAAACCTTATCTTGTATCATATTGAATTAATATAATATAAGATCCACTTTTCTCTAAAAAAAAATGTTGATCTGCCATTTGGTGTTGTCCACTTATTAGTCGCAGGTAGCCTAGTCACTGATAGACGTAAATGTACAGAGATGTTCTAGTGTTGACTCGGTTGCTCACCGCTATCAGAGCTAAGGGATGTCACTCCCCTTTAGCAAACGACCTTCTTCAAGCTGTAATCCTGACATGTTTCACTGATTTGAAGCTTGATTACTGACTCATATGCTCAAGAAACTCTGGTCCTCATAAGTTATGGAGATCTTTCGACACCAAGTGAACGGATTTGTAGCAATAGACTAACAACCCATTCACACTTATTGTTAGGTTATGTTTCTTCCATAGAGCCCATAAATTTGTAACAGGTTCTGAATTTTGAATATGACATTCCTCCTTTCTACTGTAGTTCACCATATGTGCATCTGATAGGGTCCTTTATAGAGGCTTGCTATAAAACGCCCATTTAAATTGAAAGCACCCTTCATTGTGAATGCATCACTTATCAAATTCAATACCACTTGCATAGGTTGGTTTGGCACACACCAATGTTTATGGACATCATGTATCTATTAATCAACTTAGAATCTCAAATGTTATGGTTTATATGAGGTATACATGATGCAATATTAGACCCATTTTTGAGGTTGTCAGATTGCAGCGTCTGCAATAGTAGGCACCTAATCACATCATGATCTCCATGGAAAATTGCGTCACTATAACCACACAAGTTATGGCACGTATAATATCCTAGGCAAACTGGTCTTAGAATACCATCTCAAAATCAAAATCTATGCACCAGTTGATGCCATTGTTGAAATGCTCATGGATGTCATAGTTTGCAATATTTTCAATCTTATCCTGTATGTGAATAATAGAAAAATGAAGCTTCGGTAGGGAAAAGGGCTAACACTAATGTATCTCATTCTTTTAAAACTGCAGCCTACTCACATAATCTAATCCTACAATAGATTTGCGTGATGAGATCTATATATTTTGTAGGTAGTCTTGAACATGTGAAACTTGTATATATCTACCGCAAAAATGTATATCAATTCTTGGATGTATTTGAACATGTATGTACATGTATATGCATATGATACTAGGATGAATTTGCAACAGTAAATTTACATAAGCACAATGATATTAAAACTGTGTATCATATATTAAACATGACTCTCTACCATTACATGTTTATTGGGAAGATGTTTCCTATTCAGAATAGGTAAACTAATGCTCTTCTAAGTTCGAGAGTGGTATTTAACCACTATTGAAATAGCTCAGTTAGGATCGGCATTCTGCACTCATTTTATACATATTTTAAGGTTTAATCCCATTGTCTGAAGTGGTTGTCATATTTCTAGTAATCAGGGATATGCTCTATTGCCATATCTTACAAATCTAACTCTAGTATGCTTGTAAAATAATGGTCAATTATTGAATTCAAAGTTACCTTCTCATGTAATTCTAAGCATCCTCATTCTCATGCTCAATCTAGACTCATCTCAATAGAACTGGTACCAAATCTTCAAAATTCACAAGGTTGTTTGTGGCACATTACCTTTACAAAATATGTCATCTTGGCTTCTTAAGGAAATATAAATGGAATGGTCATAAGGTTAGGAATGTCATAGCTAGGATATCTAGAAGAAAAATCATGGTAATATCGTATTGTTTGCACCCTTTATTTAAGTTATATATGTATGGAAAGTTTGGTTTTCTTCAACTTGTGCTAAATAGCTTCTCCTACTTCCTTCACAACTCACCTCCATAAGCCATACTTTCTCCTACTAGTCCAGTCCATAGGACTAACCCTACTTATAAATTTTGATTTATGAAAATTAGTTTAACTAACTAGTCCTTGGATTACAAGATACCCATTAGGGTACAATAATCTAGGCAAAAAATCTTACAATCATCTTCAGTGTCCCGAAATTTCCTATAACCCACTTAGTTTGAGCCCTTGGTAATGGCAGGTCTTTGTGCTTATTTGCTGGTGACAGTAATTTTTCAAGAAAATGTAATGTAAAATTTTCTAAGTATCCACCAATTGAATTATGGGGCATAATTACCTTCCTCTAAATATGTATGTGGAGGCTCCCATTGATAAGGATGATAATTTCATCCTAATTTAGTAGGGTGAGCCAATAGTGTTTTAGATCGCCTTATAAGGAACACTGTACCGTTAACTTGCGACTAAGAGGGTTTTTGTATCAAAGTACCAGCGAGTAATTTGCAGCGATGACTTCATTAATGAGACTTCGGGGAAATTCATGGTTCCAAACCACTTTGAATGTTATCTGTTGTGTATGGAAAGATAATTTTTCAAGTGGACTTACCATTGGTTGTGAATCCGCCAATGCTTTATAACACTCGTAGGTCCCTCTTCTTGAATGGTGCAAACTCCATTTATTATGTGTGAATGAAAATGAAATATGTGGGTGGCCTAGAGGTTTGGGATCCCATACAAAACACTCCACTGTGAACCTACAAAAAAATCTTACAATTTCTTACAAGGGAGGAATTTGCTGAGAAAGGTAGGAAAAGGGAGTGGTAAAAAGGAAGGGAGATTAATATTGTAGGTATAAAATCAGATTCCTACAAACACTAATTAGAACATATCATCAAACAAATGTATAGAAAATTTAAAACAAACTTTATTACTAACATCAAGACAAGGTAGAATTATGAACACAAAATCTCAATAATTCTCTAAGAAAAAAAATAAAGAAACTCCTTTATTATTCATTGATATCTTGGAAAAGTTGTACATAGTGAGGAATGGAAGAACATATGAGAGAAAAAATACTGAGGAATTTTCTATCTCCTTTTGTTTTACTCCAAGTAGTAATCTCTCCTTGAGCATACAAAATTGAATACCCTTAAGAATGAGGGTGTCATTATAATTTATAGACTTGAGAAAGATTCTTTGCCTACCCCCCAAATGACCTTTCATTTATCCCTTACATACATGTGACTTTTCATATTCCTAGGAATAGAATTAAGTCCCCTTTTATTAATTAAGGGTGACTTATTACATTACAAACTATAGTCTCATTTAAATTGAATAAGAAAAAAATAGGAATAGGACAAAATTAACAAAGTGTAACCCCCATCGAAGAAATAGAACATGAAGGAGGAGGGGGAGTGGAAGAGGAGATAGAGAGAGAGAAGAGAGAGAGAAAATGAGGCCAATGAAGATGCACTACCTCCATTGATTACACCTTACCACTTGATTGATCCTTTCCAAGCTCCACTAGAAAAATTTCCACTCCCTTGAAAACTTTACTGTATCGAGCTTATTGGTGCAAATTTTCCCACTTGAGGAATGTTTACACAACTTAGGGACTCTATCCAACCATTTGAGACATCATTTATGTTCTATTTTTTAGTGAACCAGGAACCATGACAATTCTTTTTAATGTGTGAAATTATGGCTCTGATCTCAGATAGAGACTCATGTGTATCTTTGTTGAAAGAAAAGGGGTCCCTGACCTTTTTCTATACATACTCTTCAAATGGTCCTCAACAAATCATATATGGAAGTATTCTCATCAATAGCGCACTCCAAGGTTTTACATTTTGATGTTGACATTGTATTTAATATTGAAATTACACTCCTCATTTGAGTCCAACTCATCAAAACCTTGATTCAACATTTCATATCGAGAATAGTTCCTCGCCCAAACACATGAGACAAGTCCTCAGATGGAGCATTGAACACTTTCCTACTTACCAATACTCAAGAATGAACATCTCCCATCTCCATCACTAGTGGATGAACTTGGTCCCAATGTTATTTTTCCTTTTCCAATCCTTCTATTTTCATCCAGGATCTGTCGACAGTTGCACACATGTACTTGTATAGTGATTTTACCTCTAGAAGAAATGCTTTCCCTTTCTCTATGATCATGCTTGTCCATTTACCATTTTGTTTTCCTTACTTAGTGAATCTCTGTCTTTTGGATGGAATCTAGGTCAAAGCTACTGATTGGAGTAACCTCTTCAATTGGGAGTGATGATGAAGCATTTGGATCCATGCAATGTTTCACATACAAGGTGAGTGTTTATACACGGTCTTTCAACTAATTGATCTCTCTCTTTGTATTCTTGGTTCCTCACGAGGAGGCAAGTGGAAGACTCTTGAAACATATGTGCATATCCCTTATGGGTAGATGCGTATAAGGGAATGGTGATCATATCATAGTTTTTGGTGTCATTTCTTCAATAGGATTGATTACCTTTTTCCTTGACCACTACTACATACTAATTTTCCTCATGGCACCATCAAAAAATCTGAGAAGCTACTTGAGAAAAAAAAATTTCTTCTTCCCTTTGACCAATGATGATATCTATTGAAAAATCAGGGACATGTCTCCTGTTGGACTATATGAGCCTCTTTTTTGATCATTTATTTCATCCATGGAATATATCATCTAATTTGGTCTTGGGAGCTAACTGGCATGTCCATTGTTTCCTTTTCATGGGGGAGGAGGTGCATCTTGTACAAAAGGAGTAATATTGGTGATGGAAGGTGGAAAACTATATGGATTCTAAGGAACTAGAATATGGAATGAATCATTCTCCTCAAGTTCTTCTTCTACTATGAGATCCTCTGTTTATTCTGAATTTATTGTGTAATCTCTCGTAGTATGGGGCTTCCAAATCCGCTACTTTATGCTTTGAAATCTCCCTAGAATGGACTAAGCCTAAAGTTATTCTCCATGACCTTTGATGAAGAGTGGTGTGATTCTTGTCTCTCAAGGGTGGGGAAATTTCCTCAATGTGATGGAGGCATCCTTCTTATTCATGAACCATTCCTTTGATCTTCTGATTACAACCTCAATCCACTCACTAATGTCTCTCGAATCATGGACACTCCATGTTACCTATGGCAAGAGGTGAAGCCTTTAATTTTTTTATATTCTGGAGCATACAACTTATGCCATCATCTTGAATTCCCTCTTCATACAAGTAAAACTTTAATCTCTTCATTTTTATGATTGCATCTATATATAGTATCTTTCCTTGACATCAAATTCATCTATGTAATTCACACAATAATATTTGATCTTGTGGGACATGATATGAATTTGGAAGATGGAAAGTGTCTAGATCAACCCGGATGTAAAAGTCTACCCTCATAGTATATGAATACAAGATCATGGGTGCAAAGGTAGCTTCAAGTGTGATGCATCACTAACACTCTTGCAGGTGAAGATTCCAAGTGAGATGGGAAAATATACATTCTTCCTTTTCCAGATCTTGAGCTTACTATGAACATGTGCAAGTTATCCACATAGCTCAACAATACAATATTTTTCATTTAGATACCAAGGTAGCCTTAGCAGAGAAAGATCGTAAACTAAAAACTTGGATGTATGAGAAAGTGGAAAATTGTGAAATATGACCCGTAATTCTTAATCAAAGAATCACTTATGGATAAATTATTGAGTTAAGATTCTCATCCAGTGTCATGATGAAAAATATGGTGAAGGAATCATTCAACCCTTATGAATTACCAATTTCTCTCCTTTAAGACCAACTATGGATATCTTTGAAATTCTAGGACCTTAAGAGAGGTGTTCTATGCAAGTGTCAACCATTTGAATGGTATCAAGCTCGTAAGAGCCTACACTAAATATGAATTCATTGAGAACTTAAAAGAATACCTATTTGGAGCAACTGACGTGAAGGTTGTCGAGTAATGATTTGTCCCTATATAATAATTTTCTTTCATTTAATGATTTTGAGCATGAATAGTTACATCCAATCTTGAAATTACCTTGTGGTTTCTTCTCCCATTACCTGACTAATAAGGGTGATCACATTTGATTATCCTTTATGAAACTCACTATGTGAGAGAGACTTTGGCATATGGGAAGGATTTCTTCCTTTCTTTAACCATGATCCTAATATGAGACCTTAAGGTAAGAATTAGTTTGGTCCATTCTCTCACTAAAAAATATTTTGAGATGACGTACAATATTTCTCCAAGTTGGGATTTGCATCAAATGAGAGATGGATTTGGGAATAAGAATTTTCAAGGTTGAGCCATCATCCACTTGAATGGTTCTAATTTCTAGTTCATAGCAGTGAGAGCATTCCAACACAAATTTGATACTCTGTACTGACACTGGGTGTACCACCTACCACGTACAACCCACTCATCAAAAAAATTCCATCCATTGGCTCTCTTAGTCATTCAATCATTCAATCTTTGATATCTTCAAGGTCCATGTGGATGACATCAGTGTCCCCACATCTGAGTACTCAAATGGGAGATATGAGACTAGTTTGAGGCCTATAAATTTGAAATTTATGGCTGACACTGACACTTCTCTATACCAAAATGGGATTTTACTATTTTTAGTAAAATTATATTTTTCACCCTTTTTTACTTTGATCACCTTGTTTGTTCTTTTGGATGTTCTTTGTATACACTTCCTTTGAAGAATTTTCCCTACTGTGAGAATTCACTATTTATAGTAAGTTCTCATGTAGAGACTTAATATTTTTGGAAAGTGGATTTACTGACCTCAAATTTATATGGAAAAACCATTTTGTGATGGGTTTTTTCTCTTTATCTCACATATAAATTTTTAGCTCAAATAGGTCATTGGAACAACGGGAAATAAAATTTTACAAAATGAGGGCATAAAGTCAGGGTTTTCTCACCATAAAAAATATAGAGCATGAATGTAAGTGCTATATATTGTGTCTTCAAAGCGCATGGAAATGGTGAAAAATTAAAAAACCCTCACTTCAATTTGTGCACTAGTTTTGAAGATATGAATATTTTTCTTCGTGAACTACGGAGTCAATTTGGAAAAAAATTAAACTTGGAGCTTTAAAAATTTGCAATTTATTCTTGAAATATTTTTCTATAATTGGAGGGATGAATGGATTAATGTAAGTGGGAAAATTTATGGAAAGGATTTTGGAAAAAGAATGAATGAAAATGGAGCAAAAGTGGGGGTGGAAAAAAATTGCTAGTTTCGGGTTTTTATAGGCATGAGGAAGGGGACAATTTTTTTTCCCCCTTAAAAAATTGATGGTAATAGTTCTCCTCATACAATAACACTCTACATGCATGCAAGTGAGGGGGAGCTCAAAAGGTAAAAAAGGTGCTTAATGGAGGTTCTATAGGATCATATGATATGTCCATGGGCTCTATGGAACAGTGGGTGCATTTTTTGTCCCCCTTTTCCCCTTGGAAATGGATGAATGGGGACACCAAAATGCACCTCCACCCCGAGGTGAAAGTGGCATCCATGCACAGGCTAAGGGGTTTGTGAAAAATGCTTAGTTTGAGCACCCAGGAGCTAGTTTTTGGTCACATGAGGAACCTAACAAGAGTAAGGGGGGGACATTTTTCTATCCCCCTTTTCCCCTTGGAAATGGATGATGGGGACAAAAAATTGTTCCTCCATCCCTAAGTGACAAGTGTCAAATATACATGCCTTGGAGAGGGGACTAGAAAAATGGCAAAAGGTGACTTATCTAGAGCCTCCAAGCGTCATGTGGTGGGTCCATGAGGCTTAAGGTGGGGGGAAAATTTTTTATGTTCCCCTTGTCCCTTTGGAAATGGATATTGGGACACCAAAAGGTGCATCTAGACCTCATGTTGCCATGTGGCACTCAAAATTTTACTAAGGATACAGAGCTTGTACCTTGGAGAGGAGCTTGAAAATGACATTATCGGAGCTCCCAGAGGAATGTTTTGGGAACTTCCTTATATGATTTTGACTTTAAAAATGAATTTTGATAAAGGATGGGATGGTTATTAAGGTCTGTTCAGCTTGAAACCTTTTAAAAATGTCAAAATTCATCAGGACCACTAGTTGTGCTTGTGAAGATTGAGTTGTGGAAAAGAAATGCATGGGTGTTGTGAAAAATATGAGATTACCACCATGTAGGTAATTGAATAATATTTCAATTGATATTTTTTTGACCTTCCAACTCATTCCAGAGCTCCAAAATCATCTCTTGAAGCTCAGGTTCCTTTTCGTAGTGTAAGCTCCTTTGGCCTCAAAAACCCACTTTTGCTTGAACTTTCTCCTGAATCTCCAAATATTCCTAAATCTTCCTAAATCACTTGCACAATGATCTTGGCTCATGAATATAGTTTTTTGGTGAATTTATGACTTGAATCAGCTCCAAAGAATAGGAAGCATCCCTAGAAAGGCTAAAAATAGCCATTCCTAAGCCTAGTGAAAGATCCACCTTGAAAGACATTTCTCCAAAGAATCCTTTGAACTTGTTTTCCTCTTTTCAACACATGGGAAATGTGAGGTACCATAGGCATGAAAACTTAATAGATGGGGATAGGCCTGACATAGGGGATAGATTGACCTGGAGGGGTGTTTTGGGAAGGTTTACAATGAAAAATTTTGACACTAGGGTATAATTGTCATATTTTCAAGTTAAATTTTTCCCTTGCAAAAACATAGGACAACAATTGGCTCTCACTTTTGGACTCATTCTATATCGAAAAAAGTGAGGAAAGGATGAGAAGGAACTCTAGAATATCAGTTTACAAATTGGACCAGTGCCTTATCCATTGGGCTTCACAGAGTCATTAAAAGTAATAGATAGCTTGAAAGGAGTAGACACACACACAAAAGGAAACACACAACAAACAAAATGAGAAAATGCACAATAACGGAAAATGAAACACACATCTAAATCACCTATAGTACAATGTGGGACAACCCACTTTCACTACTTGGATAATTTCAAATATTTCCCACTACGGGGAAACTCCAACTATGTTCCATCTGGATATGATAGATAGAAGGCATTCTCTCTGTAAGTTTCATGAATTTGGAATGGACCAAGCCACAAAGAGTCAAATTTCCCATGGCTTCCTTTGGTTCTCTTTTCTTGTCCCAAAGCAAGACAAGGTCTCCAAATTTGAAGTCTCTGATTTGGATTTCTTGTCGAAACAACTTCTTGACCTTCAATTGATGTGCTTTGATATGGTCCACCACCTTGAACCTATCTTCCTCAAGATTAGCTCAAGAAACAAAATTACTTTATCAATAGAATCACAATATTACCCATCTTCCACTGCTTGGAGAAATTTGAGTGTTGGCATCTCCACCATGACTAGAATCTCTACCTTGATCCCATAGAGTAATTGGAATGAGACATAATAATTACTTTCTTTGGAGTTATTATGTCTACCCACAATGCATCATAGACATTTTTGTGCCAATTCCTTTTATTTTCATCTACCAGCTTGTAGACTATGGTCACAATGTTTTTATTGCTTGATTCCTCCTGACCATTCCCTTATGGGTAATAGTCTGATGTGTGTGATAGAGAGATTCCATAGCTGTAGTAAACTTTAGTCATCTCCCTAGAGGAAAAATATGTGGCATTTTCTACCACAATATTTTGGGGGTACCAAAATGAATAATGATGTTCTCTTTGATGAAGTTGCACATTATTTTAGTATTTTCCTTCTTGGCTGGGATGGCCTCTACCAACTTGGTGAAATAGTCGGTTCACTTATGAGCACATGGGTATGACCTTCATTTGAGTGAGGATTTAAGAATCCAATGAAATCTATAGTCCCCACTTTGGAAAGGCTCTTCAATCACCACTAGCCTGAGGGGAAGCGCAACGAGCTGTGGTCTCCTGAAAAACTGTTGACATACTTCACATTTAGAGACCCATTCTTGGGAATCTATGAACAAGGTAGGCTAGTAGTACCTACCATGGAGGATTTTTTGAGTTGTTACCATTGCAGAAAAATTTCCACCACATGTTTGATCATGGTATGCCTTTAGCAACTACTCCTGTTTCTCTTTGTCTACGCGCACTTCAAAAACATCCATGTCAAATCCTCTCTTATAGAGCACATGATTCCATATGACATACTTGGCTACCTTAGCTTAAGGGTTATTTTTTTTGATCAAGGTGAGGAGGGAACTCACCATAGGTCAAGAAGTAGGCAGATGTCCATACATACTCATTCATTGGTGTTCACAAAAAAAAGGACTTGAGGAAAGTTCTTGCCGATACACTCACAACACAAGTGTTCTCCTGCACATTCCCCCATATCATTCTTTGTCAATAATGTTTCATCTTCTCTAATCAACCTACACAACCCATTTCCTCTAACCAAGTTTGAAGGTTTGATCTCTAAATCATATTCTTGAATTCTCACCACCTAATTATCTCTTTGTTTGTAGATCATGTTGGGTGAGAATTGATTTGATAGCAAAACCTGGGACCATTACCACCATGTGGGAGTTGAGGATGTAGAACCAAAATTTATTTACTGTCACTTTGAACCACATCATACATTATTTTCTAGTTGATTATACTTCAACTCATGGTTCTTTAGAGGATAGATCTTGAAGGAAATGGGAGCTTCAAGGCCTTCTTCATTCTTCTGGACCAAAATGGTTGATATTGTGTGCTCAGAAGCATAGAAATACAAGATGAATTCTTTATCAAAGGGTTGGGTGCACCAAGGTAGGATCCTTTTCTATTGCTTATTTTATTTCTTCAAATTTCATTTTTCCTTCCTTGTTCCATTTGAAGTTAGCTTGTGGTTTCATCATGACCATGATATGCTTAGTCAACTTGGTGAAGTTTGGGACAAAGTGTCAGAGAAAGTTAAATTTTCCAAAGAAGGAATGGACTCCCTTTTTGCTTATTGGAAAGGATAATTCTTGAATGGATTTTATTCTTTCTAGATCAATCTTTTCCCCTCCTTGTTCATAATGTGCCCAAGGAGTTTTTCCTTCAGTGACCCCAAAGAAACACTTCTTGGGATTCAGGGATATTTTGTGTTGCCTACATCTGATGAGCACTTGTTCAAGGTGTTGTATGTGGTCTCCTCACCTTATTTGAGAAGACTGTGAGGTCATCCAAGTAGATTACAATATAATGCTTGAGGTCTTTGAATGTCAGGTCCATTACTCTTTGGAAGGTCACTCCTACATTGATCAAACCAAAAGGCATTTTGTTGTATGCAAAATTTCCCCAAGGTGTTGTGAAGGTTATCTTGGCTCTATCTTCTTCTGCCACTTCAATATGATTATACCCCAAGAAACCATTGAGCAATGAGAGCATTTCAGACCCTGTGACAGCTTGCAAGATATGATCCATGATTAGAAGTGGGTAGTTGTCTTTCAAAGGCTTGATTCAGGTTGTGAAAGTCCACACAAATCCTTATTTCCCCATTTTTATTTCACACTGGAACAATGTTCACTACCCACATGGAGTGGTGGATAGGAAATATGATCCTCACATTCAACATCTTCAGGACTTCTTCCTTGATGGTATCCATGTATCTTTGGATTATATGGCCATTGTTTTTTCCTAAAAGGCTTGGCTTCTGGCTTTAGTCGAATAGAGTGGTGCATTTCCTTGGGCTAAAAATATTTGAGTTCATCATAGGAATATGCCAAGACATCAAGAATAACTTCCTCAATAGTGAGATGAACCTTCTTTTTTCTTCAAGTGAGAAACACTTTCTGATATTCAACATCTTGGGTTTCTCTGGGGTTCCAATATTTTACTTTTTGAAATCAAGTATGCATTGTGATGACTCTTTTGTTCTTTCTTGATGAATCGGTCATGTTTGTCAAACAATCCTCCAGTGACACAAGGCCCTTTGGAATATTATTCCATTTGAGTTTGATTACCCCCTCTAATTCAATTCCTTCTATTCCTTCTTTTTCCTCTTCTACCACTGACTCTCAATGTGTATTTTCACTTCCCTCATAGAAGAGACTACTGAAATTATCTCTTTTTCCAAGAAAGTGAGGAGTTGATTGTCATCATTGAAGACTTTCCAATGGTTTGCATTGTTCTGCACACTTGGTCTGAAAACCATTTTGACAGTCACCTTGTCCTTATTAAAGGATGGGTTGGGAGTCACCAAAAAAGCTTTGAGACTGTGAGAGAGTCAGGCCTTTTCATTCTACTCATGAGGAATGGATTGAATGGATAAAGCATCGAAATATTCAATGCAGTCCCAAAATCTATTCTTATAGTGCTTGAGTCTTGGGTTTTTGACTTGATACTTGGTCTCTCACTTGTTTGACTATCACTTTAGCATCTCCAAGACATTTGATTTTTTGATACCCATGGACTCAGTAGCATCCATTCTGAGGAGAATAGCCTTCATACTTCTGTAATGTTGTTAGTATTTTCAAATTATAGCTTATATGCAAATGGGAAGAGTTCACCTGAGGGAGAGGTCAGAACAATGCCAGCTCTAGACCCTGCACTTGAATGACTTCCATCAAATTCCATGGTCCATAATGATCTTATTCATCTTTGGTGAGGAGAGGAAATTTTCATCTCTTTCAGATGTGAGGAAGTAGTTCCCATCCCACTGTCTTGGAACAAGATATTTTCTCTTGGGTCCTCCAACTTTTGGACTTTGTTACTTCATTTTTCACACAGGGAGAAACTTCTTCATTTACCCTTTACTGGAATGGTCATGAAGGACCAATCCATTTGATGTCACCACCCAAGGTCTCTACATAAACTTCTACTCAATAGCATACCAAAGGATGTTGAGATTCCTACCACCAAGATTGTGAGTAACAACTTCTTGTCTAGAAAGTTTTCACTAAGGCTACTTGTGCATCTTTGATCCTTCCCACCAATGGAACTTCCTTAGACTCCATAGAGTAACAAGAACCATTTTTATCATGTCAATGTAAGTCCTAAGGCATTGGAAACTTTGATGGGCATGACATTATCAAAGGCTCATGAGTCTATGATGTAATTTTTTAATCGTAACCTTTGATTAAGAGGGATAGGTAGAAGGGTTCCACCTTATTGGTTTTAGATGCACTTAGTGTCAAAATGTTTTGTGTGGGAGGCATAGGTGGTGTCAATAGTAGACCCTTAGGATTGGGGTTTGCAGTGTTGGATTTTGGGCTACCACCCTTGATAAAATTGACAAACCTCTCGAATTGCTCTAGGTGTGTTTGCAAAAATTCAGTTTCAGAAATTTGCACTTTGGTCTTGTTTTACATGTTTGATGTAATTAAATGGAGATAAGGTGGGTGAACTTGATGTTTAGGGATAGTGGAAGTTTTACATTGTGGAGGCAGTGCTACCTTGGGAGATTGGGAACTTTTAGTGGATGAGGTAGTGGGTTTGGAAGGAGTGGTTGACTTTGGTTGAGCATTAGGGGACTTTTATAGGCCTATCATTTGGTGAAGATTAACTTTAGAGGTAGATTTTGAGCTAAGGGAAACACCATACAGGACTTACTTATCACAATAGTTATCTTCTTGTTTGCTATTGGGTCCAGTTTCTCCTTTTTGACTCCATTGATGGTGGAAGTGGAGATCCTCTATTGATTATCTTATTTTGTGGGACTACCACTAAAGGATCTTCCTTTTTTTCTTATTTGCAATAATTTCCTAGGAGGAAGCTCCCTTTTGAGACTGGGATCAAGTGAAAATGGCACATGAGAATCTCAGTGCCTCTTCATCATCATCATCATCACTTCCTAAGTAGTATTCAATGAGACCATTATGAGTATCATTTTTGACCTCCTCAATCTCGAAGAACATTTCCATCTTCATTTTATTCTTCTTCTAGCTCCTCCACTTCTTCTTCTTCATTTCTACTTCTTCTGCATCACAGGTTGCATTGATCGGTGGTGCCTCAAAAGAAAGCCTTTGGGGAGGTGGAGAAATCCTTTGCCTATTTGGGGGATTTTTCTTCTTTGGCACATTTCTCATGGTGCTTTGAGTGAGTTTCTTCTTGAGAGAAATCATATCATTGGCCAAACTTTTGAATCATAGGATCTATGGGAATGGAGCTAGAAATTTGACCCTTTTTTCTTTCCATTGGGATTCTTTACCTTGCTAGACAAAATTAGATCATCCTCCATCTCAATGGCATAGTCTTGTGCTTCCTTTCAAAGTTCTAGGTTGGGACCTTCTAAGAATGAACCCAACCTTCAGGTAGTTGAGCATTTATGAAATAATATTTTGATGTTATCATCTAAGGGCATAGCTTTGATAGGTATCCTCTTGATCAATCTTGTTGTATCTAGCTATAAAATCCCTCATGCCTTCATTGGATTATTTCTTCATATGCACCAATTGCATCAAGAGGTCCTAGTAGTCTTTAGTGGAGTTAAATCTGTCTTCAAAATCATGCTTTTGATATCATCCCAGTAAGTGATTGATATAGATGGTAGGAGGTAGAACCATTTAGTTTCTTTGTCTTGTAAGGATTCCACAAATAATTTGACAAATACATCTTCATGTTCAACTCCAAGCACACCACAGGTGGCATGAATGTGGTCACATGTTCTTCTGGAGTTGTGAACCATCTCCCATTGAACTTGGGAAATATTTTTCTTGAACCTCATGGAAATTCATGAAGAGGTTGTGGTAGTGAAAGTGGGCATGTGTTCCTACCCCATGACATAATCAGTTGAGGTCTCTCTTTGTCACCCATTATGGATTTGGATCTTCTACTTCAGCCCTTTTCTTGCTTCCACTCTAGATGTGGATCTCCTTCTGCTCTTTCTCTATATCTTACTTATGCTTCAATTTCTACTATTGATTATGCTTCATCTTGTTTCAGCTTATTCTTCAGCTTCTACTTTAGTCTTTACGTCAGTAAAGTTTTCAAAATATTTGTTGATATTTGAAACTCTATGTTCCAATGGGTTGACACCACTTGGACCACTAATGAGAGTAGTTTCAAGATGAAGGGAGTGCCTTGAATTTATAATTAATTCTTGCCTTCTCTGGAGCTCTTCAAATATTGGGTCAGGATTTCCTCCTTGCCTTTGTGACCTGTATATCTGTGATCAGCCAGCTTGTAGACTTGAGATTAAATTAAGCTCTTCTTTTTTGCACTTGGTCTTGTCTTGCTCTTTCTCATTCTTCAGCATGTTGTTCTTCAGTATCTAACACCTTGGTAGCTATGAAATAGTGTGAAAAAAATTTTCTCTGTTATGCCAGACAACTTCCCTCAAGTCAGATATAATATCTTCTTGGATGTGGAAAAGCAATTCAGGTCTCTAGATAGGAGGGTTACAGGGAATAGCCATGGGTATGAGACATAAGGCTTTATGACTCTTCAAATTCCATTTTTTTTTTGGGATTTTTGGGATATTTGAATTTTTTGTAGATTCATATTTTTTTGGGTGCAAAATTTTCCAAGTCTACCCCAAGGTGGGCGCAAAAAACTATTGGTGAGAAAATTTCTAGCAGGTGGAAAATTTGATGGGTATTTACCAACGCTCTGAGACTCTAGGTCCCTCTACTTAAATGGTACAACTCCATTTATTATGCGTGAATGAAAATGAAATTTGTGAGTGGCCTAGAGGTCAGGGATCCAACAGGAACACTCCACTGAACCTACAGCAAAAGCTTGCAATTTCTTACAAGGGAGGAATTTGTTGAGAAGGTGGAAAAGGGAGTGGGAAAAAGGAAGGGGGATTAATATTGTAGGTAGAAAATCATATTCCTACAGATACTAATCAGAACATATCATCACACAAATTTATAGAAAAAAAACAAATTTTTTACTAACATCAAGACAAGGTATAATTAAGAACACAAAGTTTCAGTAATTATCTCATCAAGAAAAGTCAAGAAACTCCTTTCTTATTCATTGATATCTTGGAAAAGTTGTACATAGTGAGGAATGGAAGAACATATAAGATAGGAAGAATAGAGGAAATTTACTATCTCTTTTGCTTTTACTCCAAGTAGTAATCTCTCCTTGAGCATACAAAATTGACAACCTTTAAGAATGAGGGTGCCATTACAATTTATAGACTTGAGAAATACTCTTCACCTACCCCCCACATGACTTTTCATTTGTTCCCTACAACATGTGAATTTTCATATTCCTAGGAATAGAATTAAGTTCCCTTTTATTAATTAAGGGTGACTTATTACATTACAAACTTATAGTCACATTTAAATGAATAAGACAAAATAGGAATACGATAAAATGAAAAAGTGCAACCCCCAACAAAGAAATAGAACATGAAGGAGGAGGGGAGGGGGAGAAAAGAGAGATATAAGATTAGGATAACTAGATGAAGATGTTACCTTGCTAATTCTTCCTTGCCACCTGATTGATCCTTACTGAGTTCCACTATAAAAATTTCCACTCCCTTGAACTCTTTATTGTATCTAAGCCACTGTAGGTGTAAATTTTTTGTTATTGAGGAATGCATACACAACTCAGGGACTCTAGCCAACCATCCAAGATATCATTGATGTTCTTGCTTTTAGCAAACCACAATTGATGTTTCTCTATCAATGTGTGAAATTTTGGCTCTGATCTCGAATAGGGAATCCAATGTATCTTCATTAAAAGAAAAGGGGTACCTAACCTTTTTCTGAACATGTTCCTCAAATGGTCATCAATAATTCATTTGTCAGGAAGTGTTCTCATTAATAACTAGGAACTCAAAGATTTTTTATTCTAATGTTGAAGTTATATTATATCTTAAAGGTACATTCCTCATTTGAGTCCAACTCATCAATAGCCCAAGTCAATATTTCATATCAAGAGTAAAGAGTCCTCACCCACACACGTAGAAATTCCTCAGATGGAGCATTGAACACTTTCTTTCTTACCAATACTCAATAATGGGCATATCCTATCCGTTGTTCCTCAATTTTTCACCCCCTGTTGGATTGACAACAATTCTCTTCAAGGAAAGGGGAAAATGCTTGGAATGGTGGTAGAACATATGGTAGTGTGTCATTTTATAGCTGGGGAGGGGTCTAGAAATTTCCTTAGGATCAAGCCTTAGGATGGTTGAGAGGCACGTACAAAGGTGTAGACACAAAATCACGTGCTTTAGGCATTATTTAGTCCTGGTCTCATATTATTATTCATATGGTTTTTGAGTGAAAAAAGTACTAATTAATCCATGTCCTTTGGCCATTTTACTTTGCTTTCTATCATCATTACCAACCTTCAACACATACCTACCCAGTCTATTTTTGTCATTTTGCGTCATTCTACCTTTGACTGGGGCGCATGACCCTGTACTTGGGCAACCCATATGCCCTGGTCCCATTTGGGCGCCCTAAGTCTTTTTACACTTTCCTACCACTGTTTGGGAACTTTCTAGTCATTTAAGCTCTCTATCTTTTTATTGGTCGACTTTTTCAGGGTTAATTATGAAATCAAAACAAGAGAACCATATAAATATAAAGTTATGAGACCATAATGAGGGACAAAGCATTAAGCACTACTATCATCACCTAAGGTTGCATCCATCAAAGGCTCCATTTGTATCCATCTAGCTCCATCAAAAGGCACAAGGATGGTCCATCTGCATCACACTTCATAGGAGGGAAGTTTATTCTATTCTATCCACCACTTTATTACATTTCTACACAGTTATTGCTTGCTAATTTCACAAAGTGTGACTAACACAAGAGCACCTAGGGCATGATTGCGCGCGAGCGCACACACACACACACAGAGATAGAACTACATCAGGTCTGAGATGTACTGAAATGATCAGTTAGTAATTCCACCATTATGGCCACCAAGGACAGTTTGACCCCTTCATATGCATTTTTTTTTTTAGGGATTTGATGCTCATCTTGGGGTTTTGTAGGTATTGCAACGACATCTAACACGGTTCAAAAAATTTAGTGTGACTAAAAGAGGACATAGGAAAACATCCAACGACACCTCAAAGGATGGTTTCAAGTTATTTCCGTAGACCATGGAGCCCGTATCTCAGGTTAGGGCACCCATGGGTACCCCTGTCCCTCTTCAGGTGCCCCAACCCAGCCAGAGAGCTCGGATCATGCTTACTTAGGATTCTGTGTAATTATTTCCTCCTTATGTTTACTTGGTTCACACTATGACATAGTCTAATACCTTCTTCGAATCAGCTAATATCTTCCTAACCCTCTTTTCTCATTAGGGTTTCACATTTCTATTTACTTAGTTGCTTGGGTCATTTTCTATATGAATTTATCTGTTATTTATTGTTGTTCTTTTTATTAGATTAACTTAGAATAATTCCACATTTTAGCTAATCATTTTAGTGAACTTGACCTTCGAATACACTTTCTTCTTGAGCCTTTTCTTTGTATGCCCATCACTTGTAGTGGTCATTTTGGGTCTTTTCAATATTGTGAGTTTCCTTCATTCACTCATAGGGTTTCTAAACCAATGGTTGATATCCCTACTTATGTAGCTACCACTGACAATCCTTTGGATAATTCACACAATGTTACTCTCTAAGAAATAAAAACGTTTGATAGTGAGAAGTCTTACGATAAAGACACTAATTTTGACCAAGATCAACTTAACAATATTATTGATTTTCAACAAGCTTTGCGTGATCACCCTGCTCATCTTATGTTTTTCCTTCATGGTTTTATTGATACTAAGAATTCTTGTGATGTTTCCGTCTCTATAGTTTCTCATTCTTCGGCTCCCATGGTCTCCACCCCACTCGTTTATGTCTTATCTTCCATTCTTACTACTACCAGTCCCATCACTCACCCTAGCACACCTAATATGCAGCTTGTATCTTCTTTGAATACTCCTGATCTAACTTTTATGTATCACGATTTACAAACTCAAATTCATCAGCTCTAGATTGCTACTTCTCACGCATCACCATCTTTAGACTCTACATCATTGTTGCATACTCCTTTTGCACTTGTTATATCTACCTATGCCTTACCACCTAACTTCATTTCTCCAAAATTTCCCATCTTTAAAGGCCATGAAGACCCACAAGAACATCTTTGTGCTTTTCACGTAGCATGCCTAGACTATGTGAATGACTCTACAATACTAACTAAGATTTTTCCTCGTAACTTACAAGATTATGTGATACGTTGGTTTTAAGACCTACCTGTCCATTCGGTACACTCTTTCACACATCATATAGATGCTTTTCTCACTCACTTTTCCATTAACATCAGCTCTAGGATCTCTTATGCTCAACATGCACAACTCAAACAAGGATCTAATGAACACTTAGTGGATTATGGCTTGCATTATAAAAAACATTTATCCAAGATGTCCAATATGCTTTCAAATGTTGAGTTTTAGGATTTATTTATTTAGATTGTTTTACCAACACTCCAGTATAGTGTTTGTCTTTGATACTTCTTCTTCCTTCGATCAACTTTGTCATTATCTTAAGCTATGTGAAACCAAGCTCTGAGCTATAGGAAAGCTTAAGTATCAGGAAAACACATCATCCTCCACATGTTTTCCAAGTAATTCAACATTCAAGCCATCTATGACTAAACCATCGGATACAAAATTCATTGTCAACATAGTCTCTACTACTAAGGAGCTTCAACCACAACCACATTGATGTCCATTCACCAAGTTTAGTGTTCCCCCATGTATTTTACAACTAAAACTTCTATAAAGTAACCTCATCACGCTACCCTCTCAATTAAAAATTGATCCATCTTGACCAACAGGGCATAATTTCAATGAACATTCCCATTGTGACTATCATCAGTGTGTAGGAAAATCCACCGATCATTGTTACCGATTATGATATCTCATTCAATATTTGATTGACAATGATCAAATTGAGCTTTTGGAACATGCAACGTCTCCACCTGTCAATGAAAATCATAAGATAAAAATATTTAAAAACCCATTACCCAAACATGATACAAAAAAAACTTACTCATCAGTTAATTATGTCTACTATGTAGTGTCTCCTCCTACTTCAAGGTCCCTTTACTTTTTTAGTTGCACATACTAACACTTCACCACCAATCATCTCTTTCTCTAACCACGACTATCATGCAACTTTTAAATCTAATCACTTACATATCAAAGCATCTATTGGATCGATCCCCATCAATAATACTAAGGTTGACCCATCTTGGCCTATTAGCGCATGTTCTATTTCATTTCTTCATGCCATCGGTTACCCTCAATCATAAATTGAATACCCTCTAAACAAATCATTTGGTGTCATCAAACTACACATTATGGTTGGTCCTCTCACTATGCTTGTCCCTTTCCTTATTGTGCAAGCAGTCGATGGTTGTGACATGCTACTAGGTCTCAATTGGATTCATAGGTCTAATCCATTATCTCTATGAATCATATGCAAATCAAATTCATTCATAACAATCAGGTTATCTCTATTGACAACGTACCCCCATCTATTCCATGGTCGTCATCTTGTCGATCATCAGTTCATGCATCTTCTACATCATCTAGTACATCCCAATCTATGTTACTAAATGCACAATCTACTCCTAGCTCACCTATTCGCACATTATCTACATGACCTCGTCATTTTTCTATTCCTACACATAGGTATAGGCCCATTCCTAGGAAGGTTACTGCACCACCTTGTTTTATTCCGCGAGGGTGTTCATGATCCATAAACAACCAAATTTTAACAATAAAAAGATCACTATGCTCATGAAAAATGAATGAAATACGTGAGTTCCTTTTAACCAATATAATGTGCATAAATATTCACAACTATACTACAAATTGTGGAAAATAATGCAAAAGAGACACAAGTATTTATCCTGGAGAAACCTATGGCGGGAAAAACTCCAGTGGGTAATAAAATCACTTCCCTCTCACTATGTAAATCTCCAAATTACAAAGTACTACCAATAATTGGCCTTTAAGAAGGATTTAACACTCCTTTTAATTGCATTTTCCTACTCATAATCCTCAACAATGAAGAACTCGTTATCAATGAACAAAATAAGTAAGAAATACAACTCCTCCTCTTTTCTCACACTTGTTATCACTAAAAATCACTTGCTAGGATTATTATTTGCACTCATATTTACAATTATTATGCCCCAAGGATGAATATAAGGTGAAATGAATCATTTGAGAAGACCAAACATTTGCAATTTTTTGAATTATCCATTTTGGCATTAAAGGGACAAAACATCGTGATAATTACTACATCTAAACAACAATAGAACAACATCTCGACCATAGTCAAACCACAACATATATGCGGTAGTTTACAACTAATACACAAAAATTAACCAAAAATGCTTTCTTTTGTCATTTGAAGGTGTCTAGATCAAATTCAATCCGACTTATCCATTTTTATATAATAATGAACATATTGAGGGTATGTTTTTACAAGTATCAAATATGAATATTCCTTATAATCGGATATTTCAGATCCATTTTTGGATCATACCTCTCCAATTTGAGGATTTTAAGTCCTTAAAAGCTTCAAGGACTGATTGAGGTGAGGAAACATATTCCCCACATCTTCTCTACAATACCACTCCTACACATGGAGGTGTATCTGCTAGATTATTTAAATGAACATTTTTTCTTTGTGGTACTTCCAGTCCCACTTTTCTGTTGTCTGTGCATGGTAATCTCAAAACAACATTAATTGAATTCCTAGGAAAATAACCAAAACATGTCTCAAATATATTTTTACTAGTAGAAGTAGGAATAGCCCTGTCATAAGGTTGCATGGGATATATGCAAAATCCTCATCCCAAATCCTAAGATCTCTCATAAACTAGACCAAGGTATGGCTTACCGCCTTTATCTTCTCATCTGAATCTGGATGACATGTGAGTAGACCTCATAGTATCCATATTCTCCCATAATATAGACCAAGAATCACCAATCAACCATGAGTCCATGTCTGTCATAGGCAAACCAAAATGAACCCACATATCAACAACAAAACAACTCTGTTGTATCACTGGGTCTTCTTGTAATGAATGTGAATACCCACTGTTAAAGAGTTGATCTCTTACCACAAAAATATCATCATACCATTTTCTCGAAGTAGGTAAATTTGTCCATAAAATCCAAGGAGAAACTTATCCATGGCTGGAAAAAAAACTGATAATTGCATACATAACCCCAAATTTCCTTCACTACATGAAAAAAAACTCATGACAAAGTTAACAGCTGTTATCTGCGTGTTTGGCCAAAAAACATACTTATGTAAGTGCGTAACAGTCTCTGTCACACCAGTGTGACCAACCACCCTTGAAGTGTTTGCTATTCTTCAAACAAATACTATATTTGTTGTTTCTTTTTTATAGGAATCCTACATGGACTACCTGTGGAATCCCAAGTCTTGGAAGTGGGCCATCAGGTAACAACTACATCATATGATCAATTGGCCTATCTAGGGGCAGCCCCATGGGCTCTTCCCTGAAATATTGACATAAACTATCCCATCTGCTTCTGCTCTTTTTTAGCAACATATGTTATGAGTGGTATCATATATAACTTCCTCATCTTGTCTATCCCTTAGAAGAACTAAAAAAAATGCCTCACCAACATTAAGTTCTATCAGCTTAAATATAAGTTACCAAAGAAATGTTTGAGTCTCCTGACTAAGCTAAAATGATGTAGCTCTTAGCATGGGCTTTACCAAATGGTACAGGTTGTCTCTCCTCACGACAGATAACATCCCTGATATCTCATGAATATGGGCTGCCAAATACTACACCACACTCATCAAGGGGAATACCATCCTTAATAACTTCAAGCAGTAATTGGTTTTTTCAATACCAAAAGTGATCTTACACTGCTTAGATAACCTTGATGTATACACCTGATATACAATTATGGGCTTCCAAATACTACACCACAGACATCACGGGGAACAACATCCATAGTGACCTCATCAAGTAAACTTTTTGTCACACTACTTAGTAACCTTGATGTCTACACCTTTCTTTACCGAACCCAAAGATTATAGAATTGGGTGATTGTAAGTTTCCAACATCAGCCTATTAATTAGCTTTTTAGTAACCAAATTAGCTTGCGAACAAGTATCAAAAAGAGTGTCCACTTTGGTCTTCTTTAACTGAATTTTTATATGAAAGAGATTAGTAGGTTCATTCTCTTGAGCATTACTACTATTACCCAAACATACCTCTCTACAGATAGAGGCACAACACATAGTCTCAGCCACCTCTTTTCTGCTAAAACAACTTCCTCTCCCTAGAGGGCAGCCATGGCCTTCTTCTTATTTTACTTATTTTTGAAGGGATGTAATTCCGGGTGGAGCTTCCAATATTTTCCCTTGGAATGAGTGTTAACATCACAACGACCACAGTGAACTTTATTATCTTTAATGGAAGTATCATTTTTCTTACCTTTCCCTTTTTTCCTTTCCCCTTGGCTTAATGTCATCTTCTTTTTCCAAAGCATGTTGAAAGGTAGATGAAATCTTCTTCTTGTCCATCTCTAAATAGTGGGCTTTAGAGCAAGCCTCTTCTACATCCGTCGGCTTGGCCAAGATGAATAGTATCCTCAAGTAGCTATTAATTCCACCAATATACTTCATTAGAAGATCCCAGTCTGCTACATCTTTTCCCATCTATATAGACTTTCTTCTGAAACTGTCACTAGTGTACTCCTGTACATTTTGGACTTGCTTTTTCTTGAGATACTGGAAATACATGGACCTCTCTTCCTCATAAAAAATAGGATAGAAACTAATCTTATTAATTAGTTTTTTTTAATTCATCCCACTTAGTAATAGGATGAAGCTTCTTAATAACCAAATAATGAACACAACGTTTCAGACCAAGTTAAAGCATGATTGGTCAATTTTAATTGAGAAAAGGAAATATGTTGACTCTCATTAATTTGATAAAAATTGAAATATACCTCCTAGTTAAGATAGCCACTGGTCTAGCTTCTTAGCATTCATGTCTCCATCATAAGGCTGAATTTCTATCTTGGCCTCTAATTTTGAAAGGGGGAGGTTTGGGAATGGCACAGGGCTGTCTCTTCTTCATACTCACGAGAATATTTTTCACGAGACCCGGGTGTCTCATTTGTAACACCAAGTTTATCTCTATGAGTAATCCCATGATAGACTCTAATGTCCCTATGGACAAGGAAATACAACACACATCCTTGGATAAAATTTCCACATTTGCTTCCAGGTTGTAGAAATGTTCTTCTCCACTATTTTTTACATCTTCTCTATGAGCCATCTCTTGAATTCCTTACTTACACTTCCTTGTCGAAATATTTTCTTCAACATGAAATAAGGCTACCTTCACCAATTTCTTTTACCTTTCGGGTAAGGGGCATCTAACGGTAAGATCAAAAAAATTTAACCACACAAAAGATTGAAATCTTAACTGCTTTGATACTAATTTGATTTGTAAAATGTCTAAATTTTAACAATAAATAGATCACTATGCTCATGAAAAATGAATGAAATATGTGAGTTCCTTTTAAACAATATAATGTGCATAAAAAATCACAACTATACTGCAAATTTGAGGAAAAGAATGACAAAAGAGACATACGAGAATTTATCCTGGAGAAACCTGTTAGGAAATATATCTTAGTGCTCCATTTGTATGGGTGAATAATAATTACATGTGTAATTATTATTATGGTAAATTAGTGAAAGTACATTTACTATGTAAATGTAAATAGTAAATGTAAAATGAGGTTAGTATGTGGTAAGTTAGTAAGTTAGAATAATAAAACAATTAGTATTGTTTTATTATTATATTTGTGAGAGGTTGAAACCATATGGGTGTATGGTTGTACATGAGGACAAATGTTGTTGTAAGGATTGTTATTTTACATCTCCTATATAATGGAGTGTAATGAAATAGTGAATGAATAATAAAAATATAATATAGAGTTGTTGATTTCAATTATTGTCTGTGTAGCTATTTCATGGATTCTTTGTATTAGATCAGATTAATTTCTAGAAAACCCAAGGTGGAAAAACCTCCAGTGCATAAGAAAATCACTTCCCTCTCACTATGTAAATCTTTAAACTACAAATTACTGCCAATAATTGGCCTTCAAGAAGGATTTGACACTTCTTTTAATTGTATTTTCCTCCTCACAAGACCTCAAAAATGAAGAACTCACTATCAATAAACAAAATAAGAAATAAATACAGCTCCTCCTCTTTTCTCGCACTTGTTCTCACTCAAAATAACTTGCTACAATTATTAGCTACACTTGTATTTATAGTTATTATGCCTTAAGGATGAAAAGAAGGTGAAAAAAATAATTTGAGAAGCCCAAACATTCATAAATGTTTGGATTCTCCATTTTGGCATTAAAGGGACAAAAAAATCTTGTAACAGTTACTATCAACTAGACAACAGTTAAAAAAAAACTTGACTTCATAGCCAAACCATAATAGATTTACAGCATTTCATAGACTTAATATGTAGAAATTAACTAGAAATGCTCTCTTTTGTCATTCAACGGTGTCCAGAATCACCTTTAACATTGACTTAGCTCATTTTTCTATAATAATGAACATGTTGAGGGTATGTTTTACAAGTATCAAATATGAAGCTTACATAGAATTGGGTATTTCAAATCCATTTTTTGGATCATTTCATCACCTTCGTGCTTGAAATCACATAGATATCCATCGTTGACACATTTTTATACGCCACAAAATTCATCATATATTCATCCATAGCATGCACATAGAATTCATTCACCAGTAAAAATTATATCTACTATACCACCTCTATTAGATCATGGTCATACACTTTAGTCACCACAGGCATCAGATGGAGGACCTTCATCATTTACTTTCATTGGATATTCCATTCATCCACACACACTTGGGGGGCATAACACTCACACAATTCCACCCCCCCCTCACCTCTCATTTTTGCATTATCATATATCCATCTCATAACATATGCATACTCATCCACACTGTAGCATTGCCATTACCCGATGACACACTCTTGTGCTTCAGTTCACACTTGACTGTTTAGGGCATACTACACATGAACTCCACACACTGCACGATAGGTACTACACATTGCGTCTCTTCACACATTTTACAATACATCTCGCATTTTGCACATTGCATCTTCATGTTCCTTTACATCATTATTATTTCAACATTTACGCATCTATACATCATACATCATATTAGTATTCATCATACATATGTCACACCCCTATTTTCTACGAGTCTAACATTACATCCTACTCATTCTACATACTACATAATGCACATCTTACACTACTAGGCTATATACACATCTTGCATTACATTCTACACATTGAAAATTTACACATTTTTCTCATCACATGGTCATGCAATCATCACACATACTACATATTCTTCTATGTGCTACACTCACCACCCTATGACACACTCTAGTTCTTTGGTCCATACTCGACTATCGAGGTTTACAAATTAAATAGACCTTATCATACTCACACATTCATCATTCATCCCTCTATCATGCGATATTCCTAGGTTAGTGACATATACTATAAGCTAAATGGTCACCTATCCCATCATCTTGTAGTGGTATAAGCTTTAGGCTACATCCCCACTCCCTCGATTCATCATTTAGTGATATACGCTTTAGGCTAAATCGTCACTCCTTCAATCGTCTTGGTATGATATACACTTCGACTATAGTGTCATGCACACATCATCTATAGGTTGCATATCACCACTACACATACACACTAATCACATTACACACTTCAACATATCAACACGTCATCTATAGTGTCACACACACATCATTCATAGTGTTGTGTGTTAGACACAATACACACTTCAACCATTTACCAATAACACACTCTTGTTTAACGTTCATTCTTGACTGTTGAGGGGGGGGGGGGGGAAATGAACCTCACTGCATACACTTCCATTCACTCAGGGGGGGGGCACGTGGCTCCTATTATTCATCTTGCATTTCATTCCATCCATCCATAGCATGTTGCATATCTTGGTTTCTTTTACTCTTGCTTACATTTGCTTATTCATGATCACTTATTACACATGCTAGCTAGATCTCTTATATGTCATTATCTTTACCATACACACATGCGCGTTCACATCCTTTTCTAGTTTTGATCATAGATACATGTCTCTCAAACCCAGTATGGATGCTCACCTCTTACCAATCCTACAACAGTTTTTGAGGGCATTCGCATTCGTCTCTTACATGTGTTATTGCTTCATTTTGTACTTAGCACTTTACATTACTTTCTTATACACGATTTTGACATATGGGTTATCTTTCTAACATGCTAACAGGTGCTTCACATGTAACATTTATTTGCAGGATTATTTGTTTCCATGGCCATCTGTTGTTTGTTTGCTATTGTTTGTCTCTTATTTGCTATTGTATGTGGGCATTGCCCTTTGTTTAGTGTGCACACTTATTTTTTGTATGTGGCCATTATGGCCTTGCATGTCTTGCGACATCGTGAGTGATGTCCCATTTTTACAACCTTCTTTTGTGGTCTATGATTGTCTTCATGCGTGTTTACTTGTTTTCTAGCTTCTACATTGTCTGTGTAGTGTACACTTGTCTTTTACATGCATGCTTTTTCGAACTAACACTTGTTTTCTAGCCACTTGTTTGTGCACATCTTAGTTTCTACCAAGTGCATTCCCTTCACCCTGCAGGGCTCAATTTATGTGGTTGGTCCTCTTTTGGGGCTGCATTCTCCTTTCAGCAATGTCACGTCGACCCCCAAAGAGGGGGGGCATCATTTTGGGTTTTACCGGTACAATTCCATTCAGTTCATGTCTTTGACATTGTGGCTTATAAAACGAGTGGTTTCAGACCATTCTACAAACCCTATACACAATGTCTTTTACAGGGGAAATTTTCCTTAGCATTCTAGGGAGCAGTTACAGGTTGGATGATATAACGGATTTTCTCCCTACACTACTTCGGCCAGTGGCGTCGGATCACCTAAAAAACTAGGTAGTATAGATATATCTTCACACATCTTTAGGGAAGCAATTATAGGTTGGAGAATAATACAACTTTCTCCCTACACTTATTCGGCTAGGATGACGTGAGATCGCCCAAAAACCTTGCAGTAAAAGATATCATTTCTTCACCCCTTTCTCTCATCACGGATCGAGTGCACATGTTCCTTTTACATTTTTCATATTTCCATTTCAATCTTTTCATTTCTACATACATGCATTTTTACACAGAAACATGCGTATTTGACTACTTGATCGTCTTCTCCTTGAAGGTCCTACCATATGAGAAGTAAACAGTCAACAACAACAGTATCAAAAACAACAACGACAAAATGTTGTGGCAACACACAACTCATACTGACATGCAGGTATATCAAATACATCGGCATATACACATGCATTTCTTCCCTAGGTTCACTCTCATCACTTTTTTCCCTTTTGCATCTCTAGTCTCTAAGTTCCATCTTTTTGTCACTCAACGCTTTGTCTAGTCCTTTGACACACTTTCTACATCACTATACACGGGCATCAAATATGTGTCTCTATCTACTTATTGTTACCAATTGTTTTTCTCACCAAAATAAACTAGGGGTAAATGTAGACACAAAATCACGCACTTTAGGAATTATTTAGTCCCGGTCTCATACTACTATTCAAATGGTTTTTGAGTGAAGAAATTACTAATTAACCCATGTCTTTTGGTCATTTTACTTTACTTTCTATCGTCATTTCTGACCTTCAACACATACTTTCCCAATCTATTTTTGTCATTTTATGTCATTTTACCTCTGACTGGGGCATCCGACCCCGTACTGGGGTGCCCCAGGCACCCTAGTCCCATTCAGGGGTCCCTAAGATTTTTTACACTTTCCTGCCACTGTTTGGGCACTTTCTAGCTGTTTGAGCTCTCTGTAATTTTTGTGGTCAGATTTTTTTGGGGTTAATTACGAAATTAGAATAAGAGATTCATACAAATATAAAGTTATGAGACCATAATGAGGGACCAAGCATTAAGCACTACTATTATCACCTAAGGTTACATCCATCAAAGGCTCCATTTACATCCATCTAGCTCCATCAAAAGGCACAAAGTTGGTTCATCTACATCACACTGCATAGGAGGGAAGTTTATTCTATTTCATCCACCATTTTATTACATTTTTACACATAGTTATTGCTCACTAGTTTCACAAAGTACAATTGACACAAGACCACCTACAACATGATTACACACACATAGAACTACATCAAGTTTGAGATGTAGTGCAACACTCAATTAGTAAGTCCGTTGTTGTGGCCGCTGAGGAAATTCTAACCCCTTCATATACATATTTCTTTTTTTTGGGATTTAATGCTCGTCTTGGGGGTTTATAGGTGATTCCTTATTGTAGGTATTACAACAACATCTAATGCAGTTTAACAAACTTAGTGCACAAAAAAGATAACACATGCGAACATACATCGATGCCTTAGAGGATGGTTTCAGGCTATTTTCATAGACCAGGGCGCATATATCTCAGAGCAGGGAACACACGGGTGCCCCTGTCCCTCTCCAGGTTCCCCAACCCAGCCAGAGAGCTTGGATTTATGCTTTCTCAGGATTATTTGTAATCATTTCCTCATCTTTATTGTCTAGTTCACACTACGACACAGTCCAACACCTTCTTCGAATCAGCTAAGGTCTTCCTAACCCTCTTTTCTCATTAGGGTTTCACATTTCTATTTACTTAGTTTCTTGGAAAATTTTCTTTATGCATTTATCTATTATTTATTGTTGTTCTTTACATTATGTTAACTTAGAATAATTCAACATTTTAGTTAATCAAAAGGGGATGGCATGTTCCTGCTACTTTTTGTCCTGCCTTGTACCAGGGTGAGAGGACCCGTGATGTAACCTGAATATAGAGGGAGAGATGAGATCTTTATTCCCTCAAGTTATTCAAATGATGTGTCCTTTTGGGATCAACAAGGCCATTGGACACAACACTTCACTCTCATGAGTTGTCACACAAAATGTTGCATATGTTTACCTCACTAGACACATGTTACTATATACAGTAGAATTTGGTTGCTTATGCATTCTCTTGATAAAAGCTAAAGGGAACTTTCAATGATAGTTAGAGACATGATAACAAAAGCAACAAATGGATGGAAGTACAGGGATGGGATTGATTTTTAAGTTTCAATGGAGATTTGGAGGAGGGGAGGGTAGTTTTTTTTATGACCTTGGTATCTTAGTGTTCGCATGGAATGAATCCATCCTTAGTTATGATGCTTGAAAAGAAAAATCAATTTAACATGATCTGTGAAATAACATGTGCATTCATTGATACTCAATTATCATAAATGTTGTCTACATTCTTCCCAATCTTAACTATAAATCATGGAGTTAGAGCTGAGATAAAACATTTTCTAGATTTGTCTTACACACCCAAAATACCCTTAAGGGATAACAAGAACTCTTCAAAAGTGATGTTGCCTATAGGATTTTACAACTGAACTAAGATATTACCTAATATACACTATTTTTTAATAGTCTTACAATGAACAAAAGAATATTGTGACTAATAAATACCCTTGTGTACTAAACAAAGTAAATCCAATGCAAGATAGTAACAAAAACAATATTGCATCTTTCATTCCTTAAAACATAAGAAAATTAAAGTATAGCTTGATCAATCACAGAGAAGTCTATTCATGTAAGTTATGGCTAGGGGACACAAACAAATGCTCTAAAAAACTGCTAATGGTTATACAACGCAACCACCTTAGCTCTTCCTTATAGACTTGATACAAACAAAATGCTTTCTAGAATCTAGAAACTGGAACAAAAAATTGAACTTAATAAAAAAACTATACAACTACCCCCAATCCACCTCCTTGGGAAAATAAACGACTATTACATTATATAGAAGATGAGAAGAGAAAGAAAGAAGAAAAAACTGATTTCCTTCTAAAACCACAAACAAGAAGCATTAAAATCATATAAAGGAGCACGAGTTACCTACCAAATTCATTCATTCCTTCTATCTTGTGTGCTCAGAGAAGAAACAGACACCATACTTCATCAATTCAGGTGGTTGACCAATATTAGGACTAAAAATTTAATACAAAATATGTTTTCTTCTTTTTCTCCCACCAATTATCATCAATTTCTATATTTGGTGACGCTAAATAGAAGGGCTCAAAGAGACCTTTCCAATGATGTAAATTTTGCAAGATTTGGAGCAGGGAATCGAAAGATATGGCCTTTTCAAGTTTTTCATGTCAGGAAGAATATGAGCTTGACACATGGAAACCTCTAATTAGCTCGGGGATTTAATTTTCCGACGTGTAAAATTATTTTCCTTCGACCATGTGTTGGTCTTTGGTTGGCTCATGGGATTAGGCTTTGCTTCTTTTCTTTTCCTTTGTTTTCTTTCCTTTGCGGGCATGTCTATTTTTAAATGAAAAGCAAGCCAATTAAACAATGCCACACTCCTTAGAAAATGTCAAATATCCTTTTCTTTGACTAACAACGGTGAAAATGAGCCAATAGGAAAGCTCCATGCTCATCGAGATGGCAGTCTTGCCATATTTATACCTTTGTATCACAACTTCAAACTTTGAGCGGAGTTAGACACTTTTGGCTTCATAAAAAATGTTGCCACGTATCCATGTTGACTTTGTTGACTACCTTGACCCGAAGCCTTACTAAACTTGATTTATTCCACGAAATTGAGGTCGATGAAATTAATTTTCTTTGAAGTTAGCCAGAATGGTGACATGTGTCCACATGTAGTCGTTGATCTTGTGCCATATGTCATCTTCTATCTTCACCACATGTCCTTTGACCTTCATTGACCCAAGCCAGGACCCAAAAATCTTTGAAACATGGTTGATTCCACAGACTTTAAATTTTTGGCAGATTTTAAACATTTAGTGGTGCTTTGAAAATTGGCGGGGTCTTTACTGATGTTTGGCAAGTTCACGAAGTGTAGTGTGGCCTCCAAATTTTAACCTTTTCTCTATGGCCTTAACTTGCTTCCTATAGGTTTTTGGTGGATTTATGAGTGTCCCACGGCTTTTCAAATCTACAAAATGTCATCCATTTTAACAAACCTACAAAACACTAAACCAGTGTGTCGCAGTTTTTTGTTCTTTGATCAACTAGTCTATTAAACTAATTCCCTAACATTTCTGTTGAATCCTTTCATTTATACTACTAAGGTACAAAATTTGTAGCAAATTGGAACTTCTCTTTGACTTAGACTCATCTTTGAAGCACTGGGAGCAATATAAAACACACATAATTATATAAATTTACGGGGAGCTTATGAAAAAGACCAACTCAATCTAAGGAACTATATTGACCTCCAACAACAACTCCTTCTCAGGGGATTGGCACCCCCTGTGGGTGCCACAAGAATAAAGACTAGGTGCCTAGTCCATTGGGCAAGGAGTTGAGTAAACAAAAAACACAGGGCTATCTGAGTAGATGTAAAATGGGTTGGGGGAAAAATAGATAACTACAAAAACTTGGTCACTATAGACCAAGGCATAAAAGGGAAACAAAACACAAAAAATAGAAAATAGGACAAAACAAAAAAACTAAAAATTGTATAAAGATCATACTTGATCATCTGGATAAGACCATGCTAGGAAATTCTGGTAATTCTTCAAAAATTGGGCATAAGATGGTTTTTCTTTTTTTCTCATGCTACATCCCATCCAAACCTTTCTGAGATCTTGAGAAATATCCAAGTTGCATTCTTTAACATTTCTGGACACATAGATATACTTTCTCACAATTGTGTTAGTGTTGACAAAATTTGATTCGAGACTAACCAGTCTTTTAGGGATAGCACTTGTTTTAAACTATATTACATCTTCCCCAAAAATGGTTTCTTTTTCATCACATAAGATAATCATAGGCTCAAGATCAATGAATTTAATTTGTGAATTCACCCTTGCACTTTGAGAATCCCTGAACCTGGGCATCATCTTGAAAAAAATGATTTTGGAGAAGTTAGAACTACTCCATCTCCATTTCCAAATTTTGAACATGCTTCATCAAATCTCAGGGTCCAAGGGACATTGATATCTTCAAGGTGTGCACTAGGAAGTTCAAATGATTAAGCTACATCCATATTAGCATTAGCTACAGGAGGAAGAGAGAAAACCTGATTGATACATGCCCAAACTTCTTTTGTAGTTTTGGCATTTAGAATATCATTGGAAGTAGCTCCTTGTGGTGAATCATTCAGATACTCATTCATACATACATCATTAAAATCAGGTTCCTCATTAATATCATCATCTTTAACAAGTTTCTCACAAGGGGGGTGTGGTAACAAACATTTATCACACCACTCAATGGTTTGTTGTTCCTCTACTATTGACACTCTTGTTGTCATTGGATCTAGGGATGTCTTATTGCCATATTACAAATTGAAAGCATTCTTCATTTCTACCCAAGAGTCAATTGATTTTACAAGCAACAATTTATACCATTCCCTGGCATCTTCTTCCAATGTATGTATGAATAACTTAATATAAACATCTTCATAATTTATTCCATAGTTATCCATATCATCTTGAAAAAAATTGAGATGTTGATCTCCACTTATAACATTATTCCCTTGAAATCTAGGCAACATCTCTTTAATATCATGTGGTACTTCATTAGGGTATCCCACCATTTAATGGAATATTATTGGTATATAAGTAGTAAGATTATGGAATGGATCTCTTAGTGGAGATTGTGCCATATTATTTGATGGAGGATGTTTCAAAAGGAAGGATTGAAATGGTGGGGAACTGGGGAACTTTGAAGGTAGAGGAGTATGATCTTCAAAAATGGAAATCCTTCAAGGATTTAGTTTCACAAAACACTTGATTCTCATGAGTGAACAAAGAAGGGAGATGAAGAATACCTTGCTACTTAAAAATGTTGAACCTTCTTGAAATAATGAATGCATATTAGCTCGAGAACTACCTGAATTAGAGCTTTCAGGTGTGCTAGATTAGTCTTCCACCAAAGGCTAATCAATCTTAGAAATTTGATCAATATTTTCTTCCGACTTTTGACCACCCATTGGTTTCCAGATATGCTTATTTCTTGAATGTGTAACTTTTAGTTATATAAGTAATATTTTGATAGAATCATACTTGAAAAAAGGACCTTCTTCCTTTCATCTTTGCAAAGGGGAGAGTTAATCATCAAGTTATAAAAAAAATTGCACTCGTACATACCAAATTTTCTTTGAAAGATGAATCCACCACTAAGGCCTTGCACCTTAGATGTATAGATTAACTCAAAACTCTCTTGAAATGATAGCTTTATAAACTGGAAGGCCGACGCCTTATAGATCTTTATGAATCTTCCCACATTTTTCCCAGTGGAGTCAAGTTTTATGGAAATCTTGTTTATAGTTTGGAATATTATGGAAAAGAAATCCAATAGAGGCCCCTCAACACACTATGTAATGAAACCAGTCTATCCCAAATTTTTCTTTAGGGAGTTTCCACTAGAATATAAAATTCTAGAAATATATGAAGCCTTCAAATTATTTCCCCGGCAGCGGCGCCAAAAGAGTGTTGGTCCTCAAATCTGTACCACTTGTTAGATTGACAGCAATTCTCTGCAAGGAAAGGGGGAAATGCTTGGAATAGTGGTAGACTGGGTGTTAGTGTGTTGTTTTGTAGCTTGGGAGGGGTCTAGAAATTTCCTTGGGATCAAGCCTTAGTATGTTTGAGGGGCACGTACAAAGGGGATGACATGTTCCTGCTACTTTTGGTTCTACCTTGAACCAGGGTGAGAGGACCCATAATGTAACCTGAATATAGAGGGAGAGATGGAATCTTTGTTCCCTCGAGTTCTTTAAATGATGGGTCAGTCTGGGATAAACATGGCCATGGACACAACATTTCACTCTTATGAGTTGTCACACAAAGTGCTAGATATGCTTACCTCACTAGACACGGGTTACTATATACATTAGAATTTGGTTGCTCATGCATTCTTTGGATAAATTATAAAGGCAATTTCAGTGATAGTTAAAGACATGTTAGTAAAAGCAACGAATGGATGGAAGTACAGGGTGGGATTGATTTTTTAGTTTCAATGGAGATTTGGAGGGGGGAGGGAAGTTATTTTTTATGACCTTGGTATCTTAGTGTTCCCATGGAATGAATGCATCCTTAGATGTGATGCTCGAAAAGAACAATCAATTTAACATGATTTGTGAAATAACATTTACATTCATTTATACTCAATTAGCAAAAATTTTGTCTACATTCTTCCCTATCCTAACTACAAATCATGGATTTAGAGCTGAGATAAAGTACTTGTTAGATTTTTCTTACACACCTAAAAGACCCTTAAGGGATAATAATAACTCTTAAAAAGTGATGTTGCCTATAGGATTTTACAACTGAGCTGAGGTATTTCCTAATATACACTATTCTGCAATAGTATTACAATGACCAAAAGAATATTATGACTAAGAAATACCATTTTGTACTTAATAAAGTAAAGCCAATGAAAAATAGTAACAAAAACAATATTACATATTTCATTCCTTAAAACATAAGAAAAGGAAAGTATAGATTGATCAATCACAAAGAAGTCTATTCATGTAATTTATGGCTAGGGAACACAAACAAATGCCCTCAAGACCTGTCAATGGTTGTACAACGCAACCACCTTAGCTCTTCCTTAAAAACTGGATATAAACAACTGCTTTCCAAAAGCTAGAAACTGGAACAGAAAATTGAACTTAATAAAAAACACTCTACAACTACCCCCAATCCACCTCCTCAGGAAAGTGAAAGATTATTGCATTATATAGAAGATGAGAAGGATAAAGAAAGAAGAAAAATATGATTTCCTTCTAAAACCACCAACAAGAAGTATTAAAATCTTGCAAAGGAGCACAAGTTGCCTGAAAAAATCATTCATTCCTTCTATCTTGCGTGCTCAGAGAAGAAACTGACACCATAATTTATCAATTTGGGTGGTTTACCAATATTGTAACTGCAACTTGAATACAAAATAATTTTTCTTCTTTTTCTCCCACCAACTATCATCAATTTCTAAATTTGATGATGCCAAAGTGAAGGGCTCGAAGAGACCTTTCCAACGATGTAAATTTTGTAGTTTTTCATGTCAGGAAGAACAAGAGCTTGACATGTGGCAACCTTTGATTAGCTTGGGGATTTCCTTTGTTGATGTGTACATTTATTTTCCTTCTGCCATGTTTCGGTCTTTGGTTAGCTCACAGGATTAGGCTTTTCTTCTTTTATTTTCCTTTTTTTTCTTTCCTTTGTCGGTAATTCTATTTTTTAATGAAAAGTGATCCAATTAAACAATTCCACTCTCCTTAGAAAATATCATACTATCCTTTGCTTTGATTGACAATGATGAAGCATGAGTCAATAGGAAAGCTCCACACTCCTTGGGATGTCAGTCTTGTCAGATTTTACCTTCGAATCACAACTTCAAACTTTGAGTGAACTTGGAAACTTTTGGCTACATAAAACAAATTTCACGTATCCTTGTTGACTTTACTGACTACCTGAAGTTGAAGCCTTACTGAACTTGATTTATTCCATGAACTTCTGGTCCGTGAAATGCATCTGCTTTGAATTTATCCTGAATGGTGACACGTTTCCACCTATGGTCATTTATCTTACGCCATCTATCATCTTCTATCTTCACCACGTGTCCCTTGACCTTTACTGACCCAAGCCCAGACCTAGAAAGCTTTGAAACATGGTTGATTCCGGAGACTTTAAATTTTTGGCATATTTTAAATGTTCTGTGGTGCTTTGAAAATTGGCGGGGTCTTTGGATGTTTGGCGGGTTCACCAAATGTAATGCGACCTCCAAATTTTAACCTTTTCTCTACAGCCTTAACTTTATTCCTACGTGTTTTGTGGATTTCTGAGTACCCCGTGGCTTTTGGAATCCACATAATGCCAACCCTTTTGACAAACCCGCAAAACACTAAACTAGTGTGTCGTAGTTTGTGTTCTTTAATAAAATAGTCCATTAAACCAATTCCTCAACATTTCTACCAAATCCTTTTATTTAGCTTGCTAAGGCATGAAATCTAAAGAAATTTAACACTTCTCTTTGACTCAAACTGATATTTGAAGCACGAGGAGAAATATGAAACACACAAAATTAGCTAAATTTACGGGGAGCTTATGAAAAAGACTAGCTCAATCCAAGGAACTTGATTGAGCTCAAACACTATCTCCATCACCAGTGGATGAACTTGGTCCTAATTTTATTTTTCCTTTTCCAATCCTTCCCTTATCATTCGGGCCTTGTCCGCAGTTGTGCACATGTATTTGTACAATGAGATTACCTCTAGAAGTAATGCTTTCCCTTTCTCTATGATCATGTTTTTCCATTTTTCATTTACTCATCCTTGCTCTGTGAATCCATGTGTCTTTTGGATGGAATTCAGGTCGAAGATATGATTGGATTAACATCTTCAATTGGGATCTATGATGAAGCATTCGGATCCATGAAATGGTGCACATATGAGGTGAGTATTTGCACGTGGTCTTCCAATTGATCTATCTTCTCTTTGTATTCTTGGTTCCTCGTAAGGAGGCAAGTGGAAGACTCCTAGATTATATGTGCATCTACCTCATGTGTAGTTGGTCCTAAGGGAATGGTGCTCATTTCATAGTCACTTGGTGTTATTTCTATGATAGGCTTGACTAATTTTGACCTGACCACTTCTACATACTCATTTCCTGTGGCACCACTGAAAAAGCGAGAAGTTGTTTGAGCAAAAAATTTCTTCTTCCCTTTGACAATTGATGATATCATTGAAATATCAGAGACTTTCACATGTTGGATTGTACGATATTTTTTATAATCATTTATTTCATCCATGGAAACATCTCATCTTTCTCCAGGTCTGTAAGTGTCATGTCTGTTGTTTCCTGCTCCAAGGGAGGAGGTACATCTTGTACAAGAGGAGTAGGAGGGGTGATGGAAGGTGGAAAACTTTGGTGCTACTCAAGATCTAGGAGATGGACTAAATCATTCTTCTTAAGTTATACCTCTACTATAGGATCCTTTGTTGTTCTAAATTTTTTGTGCAATATATCGTAGCAGGGATCTTCCAAATCCATTGTTTTGTGCTTCGAACTCTCCCCAGAATGGATTGATCCCAAAGTCTTTTCCTCGACCTTCGATGAAGAGTGTTGGGATTTTTACCTCTAAAGAGTGGGGAAACTCCCTGAAGTAATGGCAGAAGACTTCTTCTTTTTGTACCATTCATTTGATCTTATGATTATAACTTTGGTCCACTCACTTATGTATCCCAACTCACGGACACTCTATGTTACATGCGGCAAAGGTGAAGCCTCCACTATTTTATATTCTAGATCATACAGCTATGTGTCATCATCTTGAATTACCTATTCATACCAGTCAAAATTGAATCTCTTCATTTTTCTTAATGTCATCTGTGTATAGTCTCTTTCCCTCACATAAAACTCATATATGTAGTTCACCTTGTTGGCTCCCAAAATATCACCCTTGGGAGATGAGCAACTAAGTTGAGTGGTCTGGCTTTGAGAGAGTTATGAATAACAAAAAGTTTTTTTCGTTGATAGCCAGGGATTTTTTCAACACTCAACTCAATGACTCAAGTCAAAGAAGTTTTCAAGAGGTACCTTCACAAAGGGGATGGCTTGACCTTGCTACTTTTCACTCTACATGGACCAAGGTGAGGGGACCTAGTTGGGGAATATGAATAAAGGAAATGCATTAAAGGCTCAGTTTCCTTTATGGTTGGTGTAAATCAATTTGAAGCAAGTGCAGCCACAGATACAATACTTCTCTCAAAAGATTTGTCACTTGATTTATTATAAGCACTTGATAGTCAAACACATATCCAAAGGTAGATAATGAACAAATTCAGATATTGTGTTTTGCATAACAATTTAAACCAAGGCTAATTTTAATGATATTGGATCACAGACTTGGTAGAATTTTTGGCAAAGCCTACTGGTAATTGACAAATTTAAAGCTCAGAATGTTTGGTTTGTAGGTATGATATGCTTTGTAGGTATGTAGATAACTTGGTTTTTTGTTATTTAATTGAGATTTTGAGGGGAAAGGGTAGTTGATTTTATGAACTTGGTATAATATTGTTCCCATGGAAAAATTACATCCTTGACTACAATGCTTGAAAGGAACAATAAATTTGACATAGTCTGTGAAATAATATTTGCATTCATTAATACTCAATGTGCATAAATATCACCTACATTCTTCACAATGTTAACCACATATCATGGAGTTAAAGCTGAGATAAAGCACTTGTTTTCTTTGTTTCATAAACCCAAAATACCCTTAAGGGATTATTAAATCTATTCAAAATTGATGTTGCCTTTAGGATTCTATAACTCAATTGAACCACTACAAAATATACAATATTCTCCAATGCTCACATTAACCAGAAGAATACAACTAATTAATACCTTTGCATACTTAACAAAGTAAAGCAAATGTAAGACAACAACAAAACTATATTGCATCTTTCATTCATTCAAAGCATGAGAAATGAGAAAGTATAGCTTGATCAAAATAGTTAGAATCTTATTCAAATAAGTTTTGGCTAGGGGACATAAACAAATTCCTTCAAAACCTGGTAATGGTTATAAAATGAAACCACCTTAGATATTCCTTACATAACTCAACACATACAAATGTTTTTCAAGAAACTAGAAACTGGAACCTAAAATTTTAATTAGAAATTCAACAACTACCCCCCAATCTGCCTCCTCGTATAAAATGGCAAATTGTTAGAATATATAACAAATGAGAGAATGAAGAAAAATCTGATTTATTTCTTCAACCACCAACAAGACGCATTAAAATTCTAAAAAACATCATGGGCATGCTATTAAACTCGTCCCCCAATGTCTTTTGTAGAAGAAGGAAAGAATCTAAATCAGATCAGATTTTGAGTGGTTGAGCATTTGGATCTGAACATTAATGGCCTGAGCCATCTCTTCCATTTTTATCCCTCAAAATTCCATCAAAATCTGATATTGATGATGTAAAAATAAATATCTTGATAAGACCTTTCCATTGATATAAAAAAAATTATATTTGGAGCCAGAAATCAAAAGACATGGCCATTTGATTATTTTCCCATCATGATGCACAAGAATTTGACATGAAGTAGTCTCCGATTGGTTTGGGGACTGACATCTACCAATGTGTGTTTTCTTCACCTTTTTCCATGTGTCTACCTTTTGTTGGCTCGGGGTTTGGGCTTTTGCTTCCTTACTTTTCCTTCCTTTTCCTTTGGCTTTATAAAATTTTGGCCAATAAGACTTTGCCATGTTCTTTCGCATTGTCAGTCTATCCTTAGACCTTGTCAATCCTTTAGAAATACAAGCCAATGAAAAGGCTCCACATTTGTTCACAATTTTCCTTTTAACCAGCCCCTCACTGACCACTGCAAAGTATGAGCCAATATAAAATCTCCACGCACTTTGCATTTCAATCCTTTAGAAGCTATTGACTGACAACTGTGACATGCAAGCTAATAGGAAAGATCTGCATACTTTGCATTGTCATAACTTTTCCATACTTTCCTTAGCCTTCATATTTTTCAGACGTACGAAAGGATAACCGATAAAAAGACTCCACATAGCCTCGGGCTTGTTAGAATTTTCAGGCCTTAATGGCTTAGCATTGCAACCTTCTACTTCTTTCAGAGTTAGAAAAATTTTGCTCTTTGAAGACTGCCACTTATCCTCCTTTGACCTCACTAACTTTTTCTTAACCCCACCATGATACAAACCCAATGAATTGTGAACTTAGGTTTAATCTCGGGCTTGGAGTCTGGATGATCCCATCACCTTAGGAATTTTCAAAATATTGACACATAGCCTATCTTTGGTCATTGATATATCGCCACATAGCCTTGTTGATGTTGACACTGAATTTGACGAGAAAATGAATGTCAGTCGGCATTTTATAAATAACCTGCCAATGTTGTAAATTGTGATTCCCGTGGGTTTTTGAATGTCAATGGCCAGTGCTTTTGAGAAATGGAATTTGATGGTTGTTTGAACGTCTCATACCTATTTAAATGGCCAAGTCCATTTTGAATGAATTTTTTAACCATTCCTTGAGCTTTATACTTCATGGTTGGGTTACATGCTTTTGGACCTTTAGAGCTTCAGACATTGGGATTATTTTGGATCATTTTATTGTTGATTTGCAGGTTCTTATGAAATATGTAGATACGGTCCATTTCACCCATCTGTTTGAATCTTTTTCTTTGATGAACCAAGCCATTTAACCAGTCCCCCAAAATTTTTTCTTAATCATTTCATTTATTTTACTAAGGCATGAAATGTATCACAAATTGAGGTTATTTCTTGACTCGTACTAATATTTAAAGCACAAGGCACAATCAGAAACACACATAATCAGTTAAATACATGGGGAGTCTATTGAAAAAGACTATTTTAATCCAAGGAACTAGATTGAACTCCAACATACCCAATAATTTTTTATTTTTGGATCATGATATGACTCTGGGAGATAGAAAGTGTCGGGATCACTTCGGATGTCGAATTCTACCCTCGGTGTATATGAATACATGACCAAGGGTGCAAAGGCAGCTTCCAAGTGTGATGCATCATTGACACTCTTACATGTGAGTATTCCAAGTGAGATGAGAAAAGAGGCATTCTTCCTTTTCCGGTTCTTAAGCTCCGTGAACATAGGAAAGTTGTCTGTATAGCTCGAACAATAGGATCTTGTCAATGAGATACCAAGTCAGCCTTAGTGGAGCAAGATCATAACCAAAAACACGAATGTAGGAGAAAGTGCTAAATTATGTGAAATATGACCTATACTTCTTGATTAAAGAAGCCACCTGTGGCGACAACCTTGAATGAAGACTCCCCTCCAGTGTCCTGATGAAAAGCATGGTGAAAGAACCATTCACCTTGGTGAAATGTTGATTTCTCTCTTTCAAGACCATCTAAGGATATCTCTCAAATTTTGGGGCCTTGAGAGATATGTTATGAGAAAGTTCCAACCCCTTTAAAGGTTTTGAGCTCGTAATAGCATACACCAGATATAAATTCATTGTGAACTTCTTCAAGACTAGTACCTAGAGCAACTAATGGTGCAGATTGTCACTAATGATTTGTTCCCAGTCAATTCTTTACTTGTCTTCCATGATCATGAACATGAATAGAGCCATCCAGTCTTGAAATTATTCTGTGGTTTCTTCTCAAATTACTCGACTGAGAAGAATGATTGCATCTAAATAGCCTTTGTTAAATTCACCTCGTAGGAAATACTTTCGCACTTGTGATGGTTTTCTTACTTTTTTTAACCATGAACCAAGTGCGAGGCCCTACAGGTAGGATTTTGTTTTGGTCCAATCTTTTACTGCAACATATTTTGAAATAATATTCATATTTCTCCAAGTTGGGATCTACATTGAATGAGATATGGATTTGGGAGTAAGCACTGCCAAGTATAAGCCATTATCTACTCGAATGGTTCTGGTTTTTAGTTCAGAGTGGTGAGTACATGCTAAAACCAATTCTACATTTTACACTGATAGTAGATGTCCACGTACCGCATATAACCCACTCGTGAAAACTTTTTCCTGCATTGGCTCTCTCAGTATTCTAAGCATTCGATCTTTGAGACCTTCAAGGTCCATATGGGTGACATCACTATCCCCCACAACTGAGTACTCAGAAGTGAGAGGTGAGACTGGTTTGAGTCCTGTAAATTTAAACTTCATCGCTCACACCGCAACTTTCCGTGCCCAGAATGGAAGTTTACTATTTTTAATAAATTGAGATTTTTCACCCTTTTCAACCTTTTTGACCTTCAATCACCTTTCTTGTTCCTCTAGATGTTCCTCATACACACTACCTTGAAAATTTTTCCCTCAATGAGAATTTGTTATTTATAGTAAGTGCTCTTGTAGAGACTTACTATTTTTGGAAAGTGGATTTCTTGACCTTAGATTTCGATGAAACCAATTTTTTGAGATGGGTTTTTTTCTCTTTATCTCACATACAAATTTTTAGCTCAAACCGATTTCTAGAACAACAGGAAATAAAATTTTACAAAACGAGGGCATGAAATCGAGGTTTTCTCACCAAAAAATTTTTGGGTCGTGCATACAAATGTTATCACTTGTGTTCTCAAGGTGCCTAAAAATGGTGAAGAATGCAAAAAATATCGCGTCAATTCATGCGTCAGTTTACAAGTTATGCATATTTTCTATTCACGAGCTAATGAGTTAATCTAGAAAAAAATGTGCCTGGAGCCTTTAAAAATTGTAATTTTTCATTAAATTTCTTTCACCATGATCATAGGAAATTGGAGGGGTGAATGCAAGGAGAAAATTGGAGATGAAGGAATCTGGAAAAATTTTGCCAGAGTTCCGGGTCGAAACAAAGAAATGTGGGGGGAGTAAGAAAATGGCTAACTCCTAGTTTTATAGGAATGACGAAGAGAGAGGAATGAGACATAGGGACACAAAAAGTGTGCCTTATCCCCATAATGACACATGGCATGCATGCACATGTGAGGGAGATAGTGGAAAGAGCTTAATTCCAGCACCCGAGAGCTAGTTTCTACTCGTGTGAGGAACCTGGTAGGAGCATGGTGGGGGGGGCACATTTTTCTTCCCCCCTTGTCCCCTTGGAAAGGGATGGAGGGACACCAAATGTTCATATTAGCGTAATGATGAAAAATGTCAAGCATGCATGGGTTGAAACGGGGGCTTAGAAATTTGGCAAAAGGTGTTGATCAGAGCTTCCGAGGGTCATGTAGTGGGTCCATGAGGCTTAAGGTGGGGAGGAAAATTTTTATGCCCCCCTTTTCCCCTTGGAAAGGTATGGAGGGACACAAAAAAATTTCATTAGCCTCATTGTGACACATGTCATTGAAAATTTTGGCTAAGTATGAAGCTTGCACCTTGGAGAGGAGCTTGAAAATGACATTATTGGAGCTCCCGGATGAATTTTTGGGCACTTATTTATATTATTTTGACTAGAAACATCATTTTTAGAAGTATGGTATAGTTCTAAAGGTCTGATTCAACTTTAAACCTCATAAAATGTATTTTTTATCAGGACCGCTAGTTGTGTCTGCAAAGAATGATTTTTGGAAAGAAATGCATGGGTGTTATGAAAAATATGAGATTATAACCATGTGGGGAATTTAATTATATTTCCATTGATATTTTTTTACCTTAAAATAATTTTGGAGCTGCTGGAATCATCTCTCAAAGCTCAAGTGATTTTTGAAGTGTAAGCTCCTTTGGCCTCAAAAACCCATTTTTGCTGAACTTGCTCCTGAATCTTCCCTAAATCTTCCTAAATAAATTGCACAATGATATTTTCTCATGAATACACTTTTTTGGTTAATTTAGGACTTGAACTCAACTCTAGAGAGTATGCACCAGGTCTAGAAAGGCTAAAAATAGCCATTCCTAAGCTTGTTGAAAGATCCGCCTTGAAAGACATTGTCTACAAAGAATCCTTTAAACTTGTTTTCCTCTTTTCAACACATGGGTTGGGTTGGGACTACAGACATGGGAAATTAATGGATGGATATATTCATGGCACATAGGATGGACTAACCTTGAGGGGTTTCGGGGAAGTTTTACAATGAAATTTTTGACACTAGGGTATAGTTGTAATGTTTTCAAGTTGAATTTTTTCCTTGCAAAAACATAGGAAAACATGTTGTGAGTATGCACTAGAAAATTTCACACACAATAAACATATTAGGTCTGTATTCAATTATTAAGACTAATAAACTAGAGACACACAGTTCTTTAGATTCATTAATCAAGGACAAAAAATTCCTTCTTAGTTATTTAATATCACTATGATTTCAAAGTTACAGAATAGAGAGAGGATAGAAAAAAGCATAAGCAAAGGAAATGGAATAAATTCAACTTTTATTTCTTTTGTAGTGGTTATACAAATCTTAACAACCTATAACAATCCACAATTACTACAGAAAAACTAACTTTCAAGCTCCCTTGGAATGGAGAAGCCATTCCAATTTATAGCATTGTAAATTTTCTTCGCATCTACCCCCTATATGACCTTTCAAGTTCTTATTCCACTTTTAACTTTTCATCTTCCTAGGAAGTGAGGAAATAAGTCCCCTTTTTATAAATTGAAAGGGAATTTTACAATGCAACATTAGAGAGTCACTTAAGTGAATAAGAAAAAATACCATGATCATACACAATGAAGGATTAGAAAGGGGGAGAGAAGAAAGAGGGAGAAGAAGTAGGGATTTTATCAACTATTTGATGAAGAAACCTCCTTTGATGAAGAATCAACTCCATTCGACTTCCACGGAAGATCTCTAATGGTGAACTTTGTGCCCTTGACCTCGTTCTTGTATCGAGCCACTGTAAATACTACCTTCTCAAAATGTGGGATGCGCACATGTTCCAAAGTACCGCGCCAAGTATCAGGAATGTTGCTAAGCCTTCTGAATTGTGTGAACCAATTCTCATGATATTTTGTAGTATTGGAAATAGAACCTCTAATATTTGTGAGATATTCCAAAGTATTTTCATTGAATGAAGAGGGTCCTCCTGTAGTTATCTGGACCAGCTATTGAAAGGAAATCAAGAGTCTTTCCGAAGATGTTTTCTTATTGAGTGAATGTGTTCCCTACTCTTTCACACTTTTAACAATCTTATCTGAGATCCCAGATACATTTTCTTCATAGGCCTCAATCTTTAAAATGGCATCATCCAGCACATCACACCTTAGAATCATTGTGTCGGACTAAATGGGGGAAAAATTCTCAACAATGGATGAAAACACATTATGATTCACTAAGAAGTAAGAGTTAAGAGAGGTCATCTCATAGACTAATGGGAGAAGACTTTCCTAATTTTCCTTTTCCTTTTTAATCTTTCTCCTAGTATCTTTTATCTTTGACATGGTATCCAAGATGTATTGAAATAGTGTAAGCACATCAGACAACAAAGTCTTCCTCTTTTTAATAATCATGTCCACCCATTTATCATTATCTCTTCCCCACATGGTGAACACCTGATCTCTCTCTATTGTCTAGGAATTAAAGCTAAAAAATGGGAGAGATTACTTCAATCAAAGGCAAGGATAATAAACTTGGCTCAAGAAATGATTTTCCATATGAAGACAGTCCTAACACGCTCCTCCAATTGATCAATGGTTTACTTGTATTCTTCATTTTGTGCAAGGATCCAAGTCAAAGACTCCTTGAACAAGTGATCATAACCCTCATGGGTAGTTTGAACCAAATAGACCTTTGTCATTGCATAATCATTAGGTGTACTTTCTTTCACATGTTTATTTACCTTTGGAAGTGCCACCTCCGCATATTGAGCTCTGGAAGCCTCGGTGAAGAAACAAGAAGTTGTTTGTGCTTTCCTATTTCTCTTTATTTTGATGTACTTTGAGATGACCTCAAAGTTGTGTGCCACTGCATGTTGCACTGTTCTTGACTCCTCTCTAAGAAATTCAGTTACCCATGAAAAATGTTTTAGTATGTTTGGAAATGAAACTAGGCATCGCAGGTGCTTAGTAAAGGACTAAATCATGCTCGAGATGAGCTGATTCAAGTGCTTCAGTAGGAACACTTGGTTCTACCGGATGAGTAGGAGACTGAAAAGGATCAATATCACTTTTTTCAATTTTTCATGTACAGTGTTCCTTGACCTTGGACCTCTTACAAACCTCCACATAACAAGATACTTCATCATCATCAACTTTCATCCTCTTTCTCTTTCCTGAATGAGATGGACTTGCATCCTTATCAGAAACCTTGTGAGATGAAGTGAGAGGAGATTGCTTAGGAAATGAAATTGTTTCACCATATTCAATGCTTGAAACCTTCTTCTTTTTGTACCAGTTCTTGTTCCTTTGAATTACAATCATGGTTCTTTCATCATCATTGTCTTCAAATCCTCCAAGTCCAAATGTGCCACATCACCATCTCCCACATTTTGATACTCAGTGTTAGGATGGATATCGACTCAAATATAGTGAATTTTAACTTCATGATGTTTTTAATGGTGTTATAGTTTCATGAATAAGGTTTGGTGAAAACTTAAAGTCAATCTGAACACAATCTATTTTTGGCAGGTTCTAGGACAGGGTTTAGTTTTAGCATTTTTTTTCCAATTTTTAGATTTCTTGTCCTCTGAACATGGAGAATTGAATTATGAAGTTTAAATTGTTAATTTTTATGACCCTTACCATTTTTATAATTCTTTTCAATTGATTTGGCTCAAGGAATGAATGGGAAATAAAAAAGGAAAATGGAGGTTGATTTAGGTTATCGATGGATTTTGTAACTAATTTAGGGCATCAATGGAACCGATTCAGCGGTTTATATTTACTATAAATAGAAAGTTGAACTATGGAGGTCGGATTGAAATTTTTTTACTTCCACCGGCTTAGGAATTTTTTTAAATTGTTAAAAAAGGAAAATGGAGGTTGATTTAGTTTCTTTGTTCTCTAATGGTGGATCCTACAAATTTTAGAAACATAAAAGTAAGGGATCATTGCGGTTTGTTTGTTGTGAATTTTAAAATGATAAAATAGGGCATCAATGGAACCGATTCTTGTTTCATTCTTTGAGTTTCTTATGGAAAATAGGTTATGCAAGTTTCAGGTGCAAAAATGGAGATTTGTGAGAGCTATACAAGTTTCTTTGCACATCTCCAACTACTCCTCAACTTTGTCCTCTCTAATGGTGGATCCTACAAATTTAGGAAACATAATAGTAAGGGATCATGTGAGGGGGATTTTAAAATGATAAAAAAAAATGAAAAATGGATAATTACAACCTTTATATCATACGTGACATCCCCCCTTCATTTACCCTCTTAAAACCTAGTTAACTCGCCCTAAATCCAACCCCGGTCAACCCAACCCATGTGCAACCACGCACTCAATTCCCCCCCCCCCCATAAAAAATAGGAGACAAAGGGACATGGATAAAAATGGACACTTTGAGGCCTCTCCTCAAAAAAATTCCATGGGTAGGAGGATCATGAAGAAGGGGCCAATAGTGACATCAGCCGTGAAGTTGAAAACATCCACCTAGCACTCCATGTTGCAACTTAAGTGACAAAATTCATCCTTTCCATGTGGTATCTTCCTGACCTGGCGGATATTCCTCTCCTATGGTGGCAGATTTTGTTATCCACCGTGTCCCATTAGAAAAGGTGAAAATGGACATTGGGGCCTCGAAATTGCACCAAGGGTGTGCATGCCATGAGGAAGGGGCCACAACTTAAAGTGAGTTTAAAATACATCTCTAACACCTACAAAGTTACATTTTAAGTGACACAATTCATCCTTTCCATGTGGTGGTAGATTATAGTGCCCCTCGTGTACCCTTTGACTTTGGTACAAGGTAAAAATGGACATTAGGGGTCTCCAAGTGTAAATTTTCCACTTTTGGAAGTAACTCCCCCTCTCTGGGTGTCACCGTTGCATTGCTAAAAATAGCCTTCTGAAGTGCCTTCTAGCCTCGAGAGCTTCCCTTAGTGTTTCCTAGGCCAACCTTATATCAATTTGAGTGGAAAAAACCCAAGGAATCCAATTCCACCTTTTTGACCTTCAAGACCTTATTTTTCTTCCTCTTAGAAATGTAAAAAAAAAATATGTGAATTTTCAAAATAAAAAGGGAGCAACTCACAACCCTGAAGATTAATATCTGGAACAAAAACAACATTTGTATTTTCATCTAACATCATTGATTAGTGGTCTCCAGGCATTAAAAACAAAATATAATGAGTTACATTATAAATATAAAGTTCATCCATCATATAACTTGCCATCATAACACAACTGCAATCCATTATGCACAAGATATTGTAACACAAAATCAACAAGTGGAGGCTCAAGGGAATATTATAAGTGAAGTGAATCAAACTCGTGCGCACTCGTAGAATCAAATAATGAGTTATCAAATAACTTGAATTATAAAAAGGGTGTATTATAAGAAATTGTAAACAAATTCACTTCATTTTTCATCTCAACAGACTCATAATTACAACAATCATAATTTGTGATTTCATTAAGAGCATCAAAGCATTGTTCTAAATCTTATGAGTTAATTGAGATACTTTATCCATTTCATTCTCACTTAACATAGGATCAATTTTTTTACTTATGACATTAGATAACCATGATCAATAAATTCATACCTTTCCAAATCAACAGGAAATGTATTATACTCATCCATGTAATTTTATTTCTCTTATGTCTTAAATAAAGAGTTGACTAGCTCTATCTCTTTCTCTTCAACCTCATGGGAGTTTATTTGATCTACCTCATTGTTGCATTAACTTTCGAGGAAGGTAAAAAATTCTTCATCATCATTTCCCAAAGCTTGAAGTTGAGTTTCAACAGTGTTTAAGAACACTTTTTATTTTATTTCATGTTATGTCTAATCACTCTCCTTAATAGACACCTCTTGGCTATGAATAAAGTTACTTTCATCATCCAAATCTTAAAATCTTGTCTCATGATCATTTTTCATGGGATTTGCATGTGCAAGGGGTTAATCATCACTTAGTGTATCATGAATATATTGTTTAAACTCAGCTTCATAAATTTATTCTTCACTTTCCATGATGCATTTCATTGTAGCTCAAGTGCATGGAGAAAATTATGTTTCTCTTCCTCTTACTGGAAAATTTCACCAAAGGCAAGTTTATCACTACTCATAAAATCATTATCCATTTGCAAGAAAACATCAAATGGCCTCATTATCTTCTATGTTAAATCCTTTAAAAACCGAAAGTGTACACAAGTCACCAATAGTTTCTCATACAAAATGACTATTAGACTGGAATGATTTTTCCTCTTCTACCATAAACATAGTAGGGTCCTCAACTTCAGTGTAAATATTGTAAGCACCTACAACCATACTAGGAGAAATTAGAAATCTATTTTAATCTCATAAATTTATTATTAGAATCAACTAAAAGATATTTGTTATGAGAGGATACACATTCACCATAAAAAGAGCTAGAAACTTTAACAAAAAAATAAAAACTACAAATTAGTAGCATAATCATGCGATTCTAGATTAAAATCAACTATAGGGTTTTCATAATCAAATTGATCATCATCAGCAATTGTCTCTTCATATGAATCAAATTTATTTTCAATAATGCAATTCTGAACACCCAAATAAAAAATATATGAAAGATCCCTAAATTTCTAATCTAAATTGAAAGCATCAATGATTATCAATGGATTCATATCTCTCAAGTAGTAAATCAAATCACTATTAAATGAATTAGAGTATACAATGAGTGCATATGCTTCACTTGGTTTTAAATAAACAAGGAATTTATTCCATGTTTCCAAAAATCTAATGTTTAACTTCTTAATACTCTTATCCTTCTCTTTTGTTAGTTTATAAAAGTACTTCCAAGGAGAAGAGTAATCAATATTATTACAATATTTCTAAATGAAGAGATATTTAAATGTTTCCCAAGAATTAATAATTCTATCAGGAAGCTCATGAAACCAATATCGGGCATCATCAACTAAATTTTAAATAAAAACCCTAACCACAATTCCTTCATTAGCAATCTCAAAATACTCAACCAAGCTAATAAAAGATTTGAATGTCTCTCTCCCTTAAGTGTGTGACTGCCATTGAATTTGGGTAGAAATTCTCTAATAGATTTGGAGGAAAGAAGTGAAGACAATAACAGAGACAATTTATATTAATAGGATGATACCTCTGATCAGTAAATGTATGAGTCTACGAACAAACGTATATGGAGCATAATGAGAAACCATGGAAACCAAATATTGCACTGAATAATCTGAACTCATAAATCAAAATATACCAACTGAATAGTCACAAGTGTTACCCAAATTACCAAAAAATTAAGCACAAGAATCCAAGATATATATCTAGATTCATTAAATACCCATCTACTGCAACCAAGTCTGAATACTACTGATTTGATCCAAAAAAAAAACTTTGGGAACAAACCATAAGAAGGATTTGCTAGGAAACATGAGAGCACAAATTATGAACCATTTTGAAAAAATTCAAAATATAAACTAACCAACAGTTAGACATTTAAAAACCAAAACAAATGTTAAACCATACTAGTCTAAATATCCACGTGGAGTTACAACTTCACCAAGAAGAAGAAACATATATGAGTTATGTAAGCATAAAGTATACAATAACTAAAACTAGAAAGAGATTTTAGATCTAAAAATGAAACAAAGGAATTCCAATTAAACCAAATTGGTGTAACCCCAACAACGATGCCAAATTATTAGAAAATTTGGTGAGCCAACTATGAATAAACTATATAAGTAATGCAAACAAACTTAGATAGGAAAGAGACTGGAAAATAAACCAGGGTTATCTCAAAATTGGAAATGAAGCATAAGTAACCATGAAAATGGTCCTCAAAAGGTGAGGAGTATAATGAATGAACCAATGAGCAATGCTCCCTGACAACAGATTTAATATGTTAGCTCCCAAATCTATTATGCCCTAGAAGTTGATGAAGAGAGGAATAAGGATGAGTCAGTCGTAGCAAAGGGGTTTCTCTTTAAAAATTTGGGAATATATTCGAGATCAAAAAATGTGGGAAGGGAGGTCACTCCTCTACTTCTTTTGGTTCTACAAGTATAAGGGGAGAGACCCTATAAATTCTTGACACGAGTTGATCCTAAGCATACAAGATCTTTCCACAAACACAACCTCTATGAATAAACACCCAATTAAGTGTAACTTGTGACATAGCCACACATTTTATAGGTTAATATATAGACCCAAATTGCTCCATTGAAAATATACGAGGATATCCATAACTTGTCAGTTCTTATAATAAATATTTAAAGTGCAACCAAATAATCATAATGTGAAAGTTATGATGGAGAGACCTCTAAAGATTTACAAGCTAAGACAAAGTTCTCAAAGGGGTAAGACAAAAAACTTTAATTAAAAGAGAGGTGGTGACCACTCTAACTTCACATGAGTCGTTTCCATTGGGCCAAATCAACAAAATTGAGATGAAGGTATTAAAATAAAATAAGAACAATATTAATATCACAATTAATGCAACTCCCCATGATCCAAAAAGCCATTAAAATCCATACACTGAGATTTAATAAACCATCAAACTATTATAATCCAAAATCCAAATATAGCATCAAACAATTAAATGAACGCAAATGAAACCGTAATTCCACAAGGATTTTATAACTAAATTCTTTGGTGGTTACACATCAAACCTCTGCACCTAATAACTAGATGGCGATTTTTATAATTTGAGTGAATAAAATTTAGACTCGAATGATAGATTCCTTTCTAATCCATTATCTCACTTATGAATCAATTAAACATGAAAGGATACTCTCCCATAACTGAATTAAAAATTCCTTGAATTGATTACAATTATTCAAAAATGAAAACATCTAAACAAAGCTAAAATGAACACCTAAAAACTAGATAACCAGAGGGAACAAAGATCCAAAATGAGGATGACCAAGCTAGAATATTATTTGATGAAGTGACTACTTAATCAATCTATACAATTTGAGAGAACATTTCATAATGGAATAGAAGGGAATTTTAGTGCTTGAGAACTAATGAGACAAGATGAATAAACACACACATATCACTTCAATGGACCCAACATGGATTAATTAACAATTGACACCAATCATAAACTCTTAAAATATCACATTATTTGAGAAGCAAAGATCATCTAAAAATCACAAGGGAGGGCCCACACATGTGCAAGAGAGAGAAAACAAGAGAAATGGAAAGACAAAAGGTGGCAAAGGCTGAAAAATATCATCAAAAAATTTCTCACATAATAATCTAGAAGTATCTCATCAATTCACCCCAAATTTGTGCCCGATGTGTATCCCTCTTGATAAGATTTCCAACAGTAGCGGTCTTTCCCTGATTTGTATCTACCAATCAAAAGTTATGAGAAAAACACTGAGCCCCTGGTCATTTCATAGTTTAAAGTCCCCAAGCTCATTTTAATTTGTAATTTGGCCATCAAATTTAAGCTAGTTGATAGAATATGTGACCAATCACTTCATGCCATATATCCTCCCCTTATCTCTACCTCAAACCTTAAGCTTTCACCAATCCTATCCACATGGTGGAAATTGGCATTACTACTCGTTGTAGAGGCTTTAGGATTTTGGTTTTATGTGTTGGGCCATCGATGGACGACATTTAGCTATCATCGATGCCAAAACCTACCAGTGCTCTTAGATTTGACTTCCCCAATACTGTTACCTCACTGGTTGCTTACACACGTCTTCAATCACTTAACTCGAGTGTCACAAGGATTGATTTGGTTCATTGTGTCGATAGTCGACACTTATAACCCATCAATATACTACATTCCCATGACCTTTGGGGCTTAATGGACTTGCCTTTAAAGTTTTTATGTTCTCTAATGAGAGGCATGTGTCCTCAGGGATAGTTGTTGTCAATCGATGGGTTTTTAAACCTACCATAAAGTTTAACCCTTGGTTTCATTAATAAAATAGATGTACAAGCAAGACATCAAGTAAACATTCCAAGGCCAAAAACTCACCAAATCAACTAAGTTCTTTCATGTCCAACTTGTACACATGTATATCAAGAGGGGGAAAGTGATTTGATGAGTTTTAAACCATAAGGGAACTTTAAAATGTCTGGTAATCACTGTGTAAAGGTCTAAAACTCCAATTTTTAGTCACAAGGCACAAAAATTGAAGTGGAATCGATTTTGTGCCAACGTGTTGTATGCAAGAGTGTGAACTTAAAAGTAAATAAAGGTTTGACAACCTGTGTATTGTCGAAATTATCCATCAGTCTCACATGTAACACCTTCAGACATTAAAGATATAAGGATTTCACATACTATCATATGATTAAAGGTTTTTTGGAAAACAATTGAGTAGAAACTTTAAACGTATTACACATCTTAGCCTTTACATAGAATATATAGATTGCATATCAACCACATGGACACTCTCTGTCATGTTAAGTTTCACTTCTAAAACTCATGTTATGTTAGGGAATATACTAGCGTAATACACACTTAGTAGTTAATATTGTAATAGTTGAAACTTAAAGAGTCTCTTATGGAATCCCAAACTGTTCAAATTCCATAATGGTTATTTATGCCTTTCTGGACTTTTAACACATATGCACACATATGTAGTATTAGACAATGAGTGGATGTAGACACAAAATCACACACTTTCTACTATTTACTATACCGCCAAGTATGTTGTTTTATATATGGATCTTGTGTAAGAAGAGTATTCACTAGTGACCAATTCCATAGTCCATCTGCTTGTCTTTTTTTTCTATTGATTTTTATTTCACGCTTGTCACTCATACACCCAGTTCTGTTCAAGTCATAAGGATCCATGTCATTCAGTCTTCACTCATTTGTCATCATTTGTCTCTAAACACTAGTGCTTGATATATGAGTGGGCATTCGTTCCCTCTTTATGTTTGATCTTATTTTTGACATTTGAGGTCAATCTTTTTGGTTTTTCCACTCATATCCCAAGGTACTAATCGGCATGTCGGGTCATTAATGTTGAAATTCAAGCAAGAGATCACTATATAAACACAACATACATACCATTATAAGGGCGTACAATTCTTATCAAGGGATATCTATCTACATATCTCAAGGGATTGCATTTGGGTGCATTATTTTGCATACACACTACATAAGAAGGGGAGTTCATTCTATTCCATCCACACATTTGCATTTTATCTAGCTACCCTCTGTTACCTCGCCATAATTAGCACGAGGGTGGCCTAGGAGAACTATTTCACACGCAAACACATAGAACTACATTGGGTCTAAGATGTAGTGCAACACTCAGTCGTAAGTTCACCATTGCTACAACTGAGGACAGTCTGAACCCTCATTTTACATCTTTATTTTTGAGGATTCGATGTCTTTTTTAGGGTTTTTTATGAAAGTTTATAGGTACCCTGGTGATCCAAGTGTGACATAAAGGTGACCAAAGGTGAATAAGTGTGAAACCCTAAAGACACTATCATAACCAAGTTCCGACCATTTCTGCAAACTCCAGCACCCCCACTTAGGTCTTGGGCACCCGTATACACCCCTATCGTTGCTTAGGTGCCTGTGTCTAGGAATTACGAGAATCTCTGTATTTTTTGAGCTTGATTACAATGGTCTGTGATCCTGTTCCATCATATTCTCTAGACCAAACTCACTTTGGGATAAGCGTAATTAAGGTAAGTTCTCTATCTCTTGCATTTTCTTTCATATAAAGATCAAATAAATTACCAAACACTTGTATTTCATTGTATATCAGTTATATCAGATCTTTACATTCAAATTTTAATAAAATATTCAGATTTTATTTAATCATTTTGGTGAACCCATAGCTTAGAACTACTTTCCTTAAGATCCACTAAAATCCTAATGGTTAAGGATCGCTTTTCTCCTCATAGGCTACTTATGCCTCATGTGAGTGTTAATCTTATCTATGATGAAGCAACCATAGTTGAACTTAACGCTTTATATTGCAACATTGTTCTTCTCCATATGATACTCAAAGGAAATTGTTAGCTCATAAAATATAATATTCCTACTAACTTTTACCACTCTATCATTAGCATTGTTTCTGATCTGGCAAGCTTTTCTGGTTGTAGACCTTGTTATTCAGTTTATCCATACTCCAACTTTTTCTATTTCTACTAAGATTTTAGATGATGTTATTATTAATTTTACTCTTAATCTTGATTATGATGCTTTAGCTAAAAAAACATGATGAAAATAAACATGTGCACGATGTTGTTTCTCATACTAGTCAGGATGATTCTATAATTACATATCATACTCCTTCCATTTCTGAAAATGTTTCTAATAATGCATCGCATACTCCTTCCATTTCTGAAAATGTTTCTAATAATGCATCGCATACTAGTTCTCCTCCTCCTTAATTATATGTTGATGACATGCTTAATGAAATCCTTGCATTTGAATCTTTGTCTAATATTGATGAGACACATGATAGTAATGATTCTACTTCCTTGCATACTCCTAAATGTGAATTTTACACATCTGCTTTCATTTTCTTCTGAGATTTGTTTCAAGTAACATGCATGATTCATCTCCTTCTATTACTTCATCTCCTAGTAACGCTTTCGATGCTAGTCCTAATAATTCACTTCCTATTACTTCTTCGGCACCTATATCTAGTGTTCCCTTAGCATTGGTATCTTCTACCTCTTATCTTGATATCCCTATTATCACTCATAATGGCAAGATACAACCACTCAATACACTATCTACATCTCCTAGTATTCGATCACATGATATTTTATCGCTCATGTATGTTGTTGGTCAATTACAATATCAAGTCCATAATCTCACACTTGAAAACAAATCCTACTAGGCTTCTATTGATAAAAATTCTTTACATGACAACCCTATTCCAAAAAAATATTCACAATTCAACATTCCGCTAAAGATTTCATTTTTGACTACATTTTCATGCTTTAATGGGTACTGTAAAATCCATATTTACATCTTAAAAATTATCGTTTATGAAATGCAAACTTGTTTCCCTTGACAAAAATCCCTAATAATTCTTGACAAAATATCAAATTTTGGAAGTGTGATACGTTTTCTATCATTCTTATACTACTAGCTAAGAAATTGTGTCAAAAATTACAAAAGATCTATATGTTTCTACATGATAGTTTATTAAAATTAGTAATCTAATTGGATTTAGAGTAATATTTGACTGTTAAAAACTAAGAAATTTGAATTCTACAACTATGGCTAAGCATGGTTAATTAAATCTTTAAATGTAATTAACTAGGGTTTAAATTGGAGACACGTGTCAAGATTCTGTGAATCTACTAGAAAAATTTGTTCCTCAAACTTCAGGTCCTGAAACTAACCAAAGACCAAATAATTTTGGATCTGGCTATCGATTTTTGAAGACAAAAGACAAAAATGAGTGGCTAAATTTTATTGGAAAAGGTTATATAAGTCTAACACTACGAAAACAATGTATATGTGTTGTTTTTTCTATTAATTCACACTTCGCGAGTACAAGATAACAGACAAAAGATCATTTAAAAGAAAGATAGACCGTTAAACTTCATGTACCCGGGGATTCATCTTAATGGCTCATTTTTTGCATGTTGACAAGGTACCTACAAATAAAACAATATGTGAAAGAAAACATGGAAAAATATATTAGCTCACATTGTAACAATTCTAAAAAAATACTGACACCACGAAATCAGTGGCTTAATCTATTGGTTTGGGTTTCACACGGGTCATAAAAAAGTTTTACAAAAGTTTAGATCTACGAAGAATGTGGAGTGTTATCATTGGTTTGCACTTTGCAATGCTCAGAAAGGACTAGAAAAAGGTCTGACATTGCGAAGTTAGATGGAACTTTCTCATTGGCTAGAATTTTTCACAATAGTCAGTAAGTTTGAAAAGACATTAACACATTGATTTCTCTAATTGGCTAAGCTTTCGTAAATTCCAAAAAGGGTAAAGCAAACTCTTCCACAATGAATTACACATGGAGAATTTTTAATTGGCTTGTACTTCGTAATATTATATATTGCATTAGTGTCGGGAAGACTTAGAAAGAATTAAACGTATCTAGGGGAACCTTCGAGTCCAAAGCATAAAAAGATAGAAAATACAATAGATACAACCATGAAATACTGAAAAGTAGTTAATTCAGCCTTAAAACCATTAAATTACAAGATTATATATTTAAAATAAAATCAATATATACACACAGTATTATTTTACATTAATTTAAACATATTTTCCTTTAAAAAAACATAAATATATATCCAAATTTTCATATTGCATTAACTTAGTTACTACAATTCACTATTTCCGATAACACAAGCACTTATTTTCAAGTTATACATAGAAAAATACATTCCTTTTCTCATTTATCAAAGTAAACAGAAGAATTAACTTCTTTCCATTATTTTAACAAAATTTACATAGTTATAGATTAAGAACTTATCTAATTCAATTGATTAGGAATTCCAATCTCGGGAAAGCACAAGGATCAGGACTTCTAGTACGAAATTCCAATTACAGAGAGAGAACACTGATCGGGAATTCTTAATACAAAATTCTAACACATCCACAGGTTAAAAGATACTAGATTATGGCTGCCTATGAGAGGAAAATGCTATACACCTCATGTCTTTTCACCTTTCCCTAGCCATGAACCATCCGAGGTTGTACTTTGTACCCTCGGTTAGGACACCATTTATGCCCTTCTCTCTTACCCATTGTCTTCCTATAACTTGTTCAACCTTGGAATTACTGGCACTGACTAAATTCACAAAGTCATTAAGTCTCTTTTCACAATTGTTCTCTTTCTCATAATCACAAATACAATTCCTTGTCTCTCATCCCTGTATTCATTTGTTTATGTTTTGTGTTCTTTGTTTTACATTTACATCTCTTTAATAATACATCACAGGTTGTTATGAACCAACACAATCGTTTCCATGCCTTTTCATAAATTGGATTAAGCATCTATAATCAAATTCTCTGGATATTGATTCCCACATTAAGCCGATAGCTTTATTACAATATCTTTGTTACAATTAATCTCAGGCCAAACTTATTTTTAACATTCCAACAAGTCTTTAATGCTTATAAATCTTAGGGGATTTAGTCATATAACATTTCTCCCAACTTGAATGAGCTATTGTCCTCAGTAGTGCCAAGTCTATTCTAAAAATCACATAGCAAAACACAAGTCATTAGCTAAATAATTTGGGATATTGTTCTTTTCGGAAATATTCTCTTTCCTGTGTAGCACTTTCAACATCATAGAAAATCCATTTTACTTTAACCTCTTTAATTTATTTATTCCTAATATTCTTAATCCTTCTATCCATAATCATTTTAGGTTCAATTTTGAATTCACGTGTAGCCTCAATAACTATATTTTTCTTATCAATAACATGATTAACATCATACACATATTTCTTTAACAAGCTTACATGAAACACATTATGAATTATAGATAATTCAGGAGGCAAATCAAGTTTATAAGCAAGATTTCCTATTATTTCTAGAATTTCAAAAGGTCCATAATAGCGAGAGATAACTTAGCATATTTACCCAATTTCAAAGAACTCTTCTTAGGTTTAACTCTAAGAAATACTTGATCACCTATTGCAAATTTTCTAATAGATCTTTTTGAATCAGCCCAATGTTTATACCTATCTTGAGCATATTTCATGTTTTGTTTTGCTTTATTGATAATTTCTTCCATTTCTTTTAAATTGTCTTTAGTATACCAAGATTGATGTTCAAGGTTTGACCATGAAATAGGAGTAGTACAATTCCTACCATACACAGCTTCAAAAGGTGCCATTTTGGTTATAATATGATAACCCTGATTGTAAGCAAACTCAATCAAATGCATATAATGTTCCCAATTTCCAGGTTTTTCACCTGCATACATTCTAAGCATATATTCTAAAATTATATTTATTTTTTCATTTTTTCCATTAGACTTAGGATGATAAACAGTACTAAAGCTCAAACTAGTACCCAATTCCTCAAACAAAGACCTCCAAAAAGAAGAAGTAAATTTCATAGGATCTCTATCAATTACTAAATCTTTAGGAAGACCATGCAAACAAAATATTTCCTTAGAAAAGCAGATGAGATATATTAGAAGCAGAGGTTTTGAATTTGATTGGTAGAAAATGTGCCATTTTTTCAATCTATCAACCACCACAAGAATAGCATCATGTCTATTCTTGGTCTTAGGTAAACCTGTAATAAATCCCATACTAAGTTCTTTGAACTCCCATTTCCAATCAGGAATGCCTCCCAATCATATTACAATATAATTAGTACTTTGACATTTTACAAGTCAAATTAGAATACTTGTTAAAGATTTGCTTTGTGGATGTAATAAAAACTAAATAAGTGGGACAATTATGTATTGATTTATTTTGATGTAATTGACTAAAATTAATACCCCCCTCAATAGTATTTTATGTTATTATTAATGTGTTGTTTGACAGTACTTGGGAGAGCATGTAATTTGGAGGGTAAAAAATGTGGATTTATTTATTGATGTACGATTATGTATAATGAATGGTTTTATAAATTGTAAATGATTTTTATGTTTTTAATTATAATTATATAGTTGGAATGTTTATTTTAATAGTAATAGAAATGAAACGTGTAGATAGGTTTTTGCTTAGTTACCCAAGTGTTGTGGATTTATGTTGCATGTTTAACAAATGTTACATGTTTTTTTATAATGTATAAAATTCATATGGAAATATAAAAACATAACAAGTTGAGGGATAAAGGAACAAGTTATAAAATAACCAAAGAGATTATCATATTTTTAATTTGACCTCTTGTTGGAAAAATAATTTTTTGTAAGGTAAAATTAATTATTTTTCACCAATGCTTTGAGACTAAGTCCTTCCTCATGGTAATGGGGAGGATCCCATTTATTGAATGAAAAAAAAAATCAGTGGGGTGGTTGTGAAGTCAAGGATCATAAATGAATAATCCATTAAACATGTGGAAAATTAATTGTACTTAATATAAGGGAAGAATTTTCTTAAAGAAGGAGGTAAATGGGATTAAAGAATATAGTGAAGGGAGGCTAATATTGTGAATAGGGACTTTTATATTTCACAACATTAGCCATAGTAGATCCATACTCAATTAGAAGAATTCAACCATGCAGACAACAATGAAATTAACAAATCAAAGACACAAAGTTCTATGATTTATTCCTCAAACACACAAATCCCCTTTTTTGATTGTTTAATATATACGCTTACAAAGTTGAGTATGCCCCATAGATAAGATATTCCTAAATTAATATTATTTTTGCATTTAGTAGAGAAAAATATATCCACTAGTATCAATTGACAATGCTATGGAATAAAGAGGTCACCAATTTATAAATTTACAATATGAATTTTTCTCCCACCACATGATATTTCACATTCTTATCACTTGTGACCTTTCATATTCCTAGGGAAAGAAAGTGAGCTATTTTCTTATTAATGAAAAAAACAAATCTTGCAATGTATAATTTAAATGTCACTCAAGTGGATGAGACAAAATAGTAAAAAAGTACATCCTCAACAAAGAATTATAAAATGAAGAGAGAAAGAAGAAGGGAGGAAATACAGATGTATCAATTTGATGAATATGAAGCCTCTGCTGAAAGAGGGATTCGTGAGAACCGATGTTGATAAATGTACCACAATGAAGTTGCACTCCAACTGTAAATATCCAACGCAATAAGAAAGATTCAAATCAATGGAAAGAAAATGTAAGTAAGAAAATAGGTCTGCTCATTCTCATAGATCAAAAAAGGAAGTACAAATAGGGGTGTTGTGTAACCCCCATGCCTAAACAAGGAAAGAATATCAATGATGCCACTGATGCATATGACGTGACTAATGCATATGATGCCACTAAAGGAGGAGTTACAATTCCAAATAAGGAATGTAACTCCTATGATGCACTGACGCAAATGACAATGACAGATTCTATGACAAGAATCTGACACTTGTCATTTGACTTCCTAAGACCTATGACTCTCACAAGGTGAGATGACTCACCAGGTGATGTGGATGATGACTAGGCATGTCACACACACCAACACCCCCCCTTCATTGAAGCCAAGGAAGAGGTCATGGTAAGCCAAAATAGAAAAGAAGACTCCCCTAGACAACTAAGAAATATGTGTCAATGGGGCCCAACAACTAAAGGCCTGATAAGGTGCCCATATACAAACAACATATTTCTAGAAAGAAGAAGAGGAGAAGGAGGACTATATAGCCCGAAGAATATGGGTGGCTGCAGCAGACCTCACCCCAAGAAGAGACCGCAAGTGAAGAAACTTCACCTCAGTGAAGGGCTTGGTGAATATGTCTGCAACCTGATCAGCTGTCTGAACATACTGTATGTCGATGATGTTTTCATGTATCAGCTCCCATATGAAGTGCATGTGAATCTCAATGTGCTTCGTTCACTGATGCTGAACTAGATTTCTACAAATCAAGATAGTGCTCATGTTGTCACAGTAGATAATGGTAGGCCGCTGAAAGTGGATGCCAAACTCTGTCAAGATACCCTGTAACCAAACAACTTCTGTGGCAGCATTAACTACTCCTCTGTATTCTACTTCTGTCGATGATATGGCAATGGTGTTCTGCTTCTTGCTGGACCAACTGACATAGGACCTAAACCAAGAGTGAAACTGTAGCCTGAGGTAGACTTCCATGATCTAGATCACCAACCCAATCTGAGTCTATAAATCCAACCAAGTCAATCTCATCCCTCCTAAGTAATGAATACCATCTGTGTGAGTGCCACGAACATAGTGAAGGATCCACTTTGCTGCTTTTAAATGCAGCTCATGAGGCTCCTGCATAAATCTGGACACGATCCCAATAGCATACAAAGATCTGGCCAAGTGTGAGTAAGGTAGATCAAGCTCCCCACCAACTACCAATAAAGGGTACCGTCAACCAAGGGGGAAGAGCAATCAGAAACCAACTTGACCCCAGAAAGAAAAGGAGTAGGTGAGGACTTGCAATCAGACATGTGAAACCAAGCAAGAAAATCAAGAGAGTACTTAGGCTATGAGATCATAATTCCTGAGTCAGATTGTGAAATCTGGATCCCAAGAAAGTAATGAAGCAATCCTAAGTCAGACATGGAGAACTTGTTGGCCAAGGAGATCTTCACAGAATCAATGATAGAGGAAGAGCTACCTGTGATCAACAAGTCATCAACATAGAGAACAAGAATAAGCATGGATTCATCCTGCCACAGAATATACACATTTGGGTCAGAGTGACACTGAGTGAACCCTGATGTAAGTAAAAAGGAGTCCATCTTGGCATACCAAGCCTGAGGGGCTTGTTTAAGGCCGTAGAGAGACTTCTTTAACTTGTAAACGAGGGATGGATCATGGACATAACCTAGAGGTTGTTCCATATAGATCTCTTCCTCTAGGTCCCCATGAAGGAAGGAACTCTTAACGTCCATCTGGTGGACTTCCCATCTGTTAGTGGCAGCGATGGCAAGGGTCAGTCAAATGGAATTCATCTTTGTAACCGGAGAAAAGGTTTCTGAGTAATCAACCCCAGCTACTTGGGAGAAACCCTTAGCTACAAGTCGCACTTTATACTTCTCAACTTCTCCATTGGCTCCATACTTTGTTCGATATATCCACCTACACCGAATGAATTTTCTTCCTTTCGGAAGAGGGGTAAGATCCCAAGTGTCATTCTTTATGAGTGAGGAATACTCCTCATCCATAGAAGAATCCCACTCAGGAATCCCAGAAGCTTCCTGGAAAGACGGTGGATCAGAAGCAGAGGTGAAGAAGGAGTGGGGTCCAACGAAACTCAAGCACATACGTCTCTCATCTGAAGGATCTCCAACTAAATCTCCAGCACTCTATAAAGTTTTCCTGGCCCAAAGAGGTCCCAAAGGTTCAAGCTCAGAGTCAGAAGATTCTTCACTCAAGTGAGAAGGGACATAGTCCTCATCATCACTACTGTCAGAATCAGAAGACTCAGAAGTTTGAGGATCGGGAGGAGCAGGGAGAGGAGGAACTCGCTCAACAACATCATCATCTGATGAGTTAGAATCTGAATCAGTGGGAAAAAGAACCTCAGTGGAAGTAAAAGTCAAGGATGACTCATCAAACTTCACACTCCTCTCAATATAGAGCTCATGGGTAGTAGGGTTCAACAATCGATATCCCTTCACACCATCAGGATACCTGACAAAGATACAAGGTTTGGATTGTGGATCCAATGCCTTGCATTTCTTCTTGGGAATCTGAGCCATAGCCTTGGATCCAAAGACTCGAAAGTGCTCAACATCAGGCTTGTGTCCAAACCAGGCTTCAAAGGGTGTCATCCCTCTTACTGCCTTGTGTGGAACATGATTCTGAATGTAACAAGCACAATTCACTGCTTCAGCCCAATACTGCAGAGGAAGGGACTTCGAGTGAACCATACAAGTAGCCATCTCCTTTAGAGTTTGGTTCTTTCTTTCTGTAACTCCATTTTGGGAAGGGTTGTAAGAAACTGTATGCTACAAAGCAATCCCCTCAGAAGTGTAGAAATCCTCAAACCTATTGCTCACATACTCGTCTCCATTGTCGGTTTGAAGAACCTTGATAGACCATTCCACTTGTTTCTCAGCAAGAGCCTTAAAGTTTTGAAAATGCTCAAAGACTTCAGACTTAAGCTTAAGAAAATATACCCAAGTATAACGCAAAAAGTCATCAATGAAGGTTAGTATATATAGAGCTCTAGTGAAAGAAGGAGATGGAAAGGGGCCAGAAACATCACTATGAACAAGATCCAAGGGACGAGTAGCTCTCCAGGATTTTCCCTTATCAAAGTTTTTTTCAGGGTGCTTTCTGAGGGTGCAACCCTCACAAAGACCTTTAGAAAACTTAACTCAGGGTAACCCGTTGACCATTTCATTTTTGGCTCAATTGTTCAAGGTAACGATAATTAAGATGCCCAAAATGCTCATGCCATAGCTTGCTAACCTCATTTACATGAGTGAGCAAGGCATTGGGTGTCAAATCAGAAGAGAAGTGGGAAAAGGTATACAACCGTGAACGGTGATCCACCTTTCCCTCAGCCACAGTGCAGTCAGAGTTAAGCTCATGAATAATCACCGAGTTAGGACCAAATTCCACTCACATTCCTTCACCAAGGTGGGTGATTTGGTAAACCGATAGGATATTGGTAGAGAGATTGGGAACACTCAACACTTGGTTAAATGTTCCACCTTCTATCTCTACCGATCCACTACCAGAAACTGACACATGAGTGTCATCACCCAACGTGATTTGGGACATGCCACATGGTTCAATGCTAGAGAATTCAACCTCTGAAGAAGCCATGTGGTGTGAGGCACCAAATCAATAATCCAAGTTGATGATGGAGTTGATCTAGCTACGAGGGCCTTACCTTTCTTCTTTTCATTTATAGACTCCTTTGCATTAGAAGACTCGCCCTTCTGAGCATTTTGTTTAACGGATTCAGGAACACTTATTTTATTTTTCTCAAGTAAATGAGTTAAGTGATCAATTTGTTTCTGAAAACAATGATGCTCATCGTGGCCAGATTTCTTACAATAGGAGCATTTAAACTTTTCCTTCTTCACTTTAGGCTCAAAAGTCGAAGTGTTAGTGTTGGGCTTAGCTGGGGGTTGGTTGGTCTTGGTTTCTTTCTTAGGTTGGTCCTTTGTTTCTTTCTTCTTTTCATTTTTCTTGCCCTTATTCACCACAAGGGCATGTGACTTGGATTTTAGAGTCCCCATTTGAATGAGTTTGTCCTGTTCTCGAATGAGTTGGGATGAAAAATTGTCAAAGGAGGGCATTGTCCAAGTACTACCCAAGGTGGATTTCGTGGCGTGGAAAGTTGAAACGAAGATAGAGTATTCAGGACCTAATTTAGAAAGAATCAACAAGATCAATTGAGAGTCTTTCTTTTCCACTTTACATTCCTTTAGAAGTAGTCTAGTGTGGACAAACTTTGAGAAGAAGGCCTACAGGTTTTCAAAGTCACTAGGATTTAACCCTAGTAGTTCATTCTCCAACTCATGCGCTCTCATGTCATCTTGCTTCCCAAACATATTGTCGAGCATTTTCCACACTTTATCAGGTGTCAAGGAAGTTTTGATGTGGAAGAGAAATTCAGGGAGAGATGGACATATAGAGAAGACCTAAGGCTTCATCACAATGGTTGAACCACTTAGATTTTTCAGGTTCATCATTAGGTTCGGTCTCTAACCCCATGGCGACATGGTATAACCCTTTACTTCACAAAACCAATATAATTTTAGATTTCCATTCAAAGAAGTTAAAAGGTGTGAGCACTGGTACTTTAGAGATATCCATAATGAAGAGATAGAACCAAAGGATGCAGAAGGAAGGAGAGAGAAAAGAAACAACCACCCCAGAACAATATCACACCCCCCTGAGTTTGGCACTTTATAGTTCAGTGCGTTGATTACAATCAGATGCGACTGTGTGCCAAGAACCAGTTTGTCACTCACCTTGCAATCAACATAATAATGCGCAATAGTGGAGACAACAATCAAGGTTCATTGGGTGCAACAGATCGACACCACAAGCAAGCACAAGAATGAGAGAAAACAAGAAGGGGAAGAGAGGGATTTGTGAGAAACAGTGTCTCACATCACATGAAAGAATCCCTTTGCTGTAAGACTATGGCAGACATGCTCACAAGTCCACAAGCAATAAAAAGGATAAAACAAGGCTCAAATGAGCTGAATTAAGCAATACAAAGACACCCCCCAGAATGTGGCACTTTATAAAATAGTGTGTTTACAAAACTGATAATCCCATCAACTAGAGTGTGAAAAAACATGCAACTTTGACTAAAGAAGTGCTCAAAACCGAGCAACGAGTCAAAAGTTATAGCAAAAACCAATTCCTGCAACTGATGGAAAAAAGCTAATAAGCCTACAAACAGATTTAAAAAAGTTCCCTAAACACATGCAAAGGGTGTCGTATGTATGCTCATTGGAAATGGCATCAAATTTTAGATAGGGTTTGTTTTAATTGTGAGGGGGGATTAGCCTCCTGCCAACCCCAGACCTCACCCTCCATCTTCGACACTCGAAGGAAGGTTATTAAACAAGCAAAAAAAAATCTAAAAAGAATTACAATGCCAATTAAATGTTGTACACCTTAAAATATTTAAAAGGTGATTATTTTTAAATAATTAAAAGGAATGTTGGGGGCCCAAATGTGACTGAATGTTGATGGAGAGAAAGCAAAACCTTCCAAGAGGGAGTGGGAGATCCCGAGGAGTAGGTTGGCAGTGAGTTGTCAGAGGTCAATGAGAAGGTAGTTGTTCCAGGATTGCCAGAGTGGTATTGGAGGCAGAAGATGGACTGTAGGTGGATCAGGTAGGCTGGAGGCTATGGAGATTCCTGAAGCACAAATAGGTCAATGGCAAGCAATAGCCACTAGCTTTGGAGTCCAGAAAAAAGCCAGCAAAAAGACCACTCCCAAGTACTTTGCAAAGGGAAACACGAATGCAGACATAGGCACTGACACAAATGGCAGAGTCTGACAGATGGCAACGGAGCTGGAAATGGCCAAAAAAGAGGTTGTGGCCAAACACAAGTTAGTGCTGGCACAACCAAAGGCAAGAGCTCGAGTTGACCAAGGGAGGGAGCCAATGTAAAAGTGAAAACCAATGTGCATGGATAAGAATGTAGGGGGGGGTTATGTTCCAAACCAACCACGTAGAGGAGTCCAAAAATGTGCAGGTGTGTCAGATGAGCCCAAAAAATGAGCAAAGGCAAACCAAGCACGTTGGCTAGGTAGAACAATGCGATAAGAGTAGAACCAGAATGAGCATGAAAAGAGAATTCTCAAGGGTCAAGCTGTTATGAGGACAATGAGTCAAGCTATATTCCAACTCAGTTATGGATCCAAACTCCTCAATGCCAAGAACCGACACTCCTTTTACCCTGTAGGATCTGAACCTGAACACAACCATAAGCAGCAAGTAATACACAAACTAAACCAAAAATCACGAAGCACAAAACATGCATTTAACCCTGAGAATGTACACAACCGAAAAACAAAGAACCACAAGTCCAACCAAAGAAAAATTGAGCTCACGAGAATAGAATCAATCACGAAAACGGAAATGCAAACCAAACAAAATACCTTCAAACTTGCAACTGCAAAACCTCAATACGAGGTGAGCAATATGATTCCAAAGTAATAATCAAAAAAACTTGCACGAGGAAATAAGAAGAAACCAGAAGTAATAAGCAACTGATAAATGAAGAGTGCACGTTTTACTGAAACCAGCTCTAATACCATGAAAGAGGGAAAAATGAGAACCGATGTCAAAAACAATGCACCACAACGAAGTTGCACTCTGATGGTAACGTCAAGCTCCAATGCAATAAGCAAGATTCAAATCAATGGAAAGAAATGCAAGTAAGAAAACAAGTCTGCTCATCCTCATAGATTGAAAAAAGGAAGTACAAATAGGGGTGTTGTGTAACCCCCATGCCTAAACAAGGAAAGAATATCAATGACACCACTGATGCATATGACGTGACTGACGCATATGACGCCACTAAAGGAGGAGTTACAATTCCAAATAAGGAATGTAACTCCTATGATGCACTGACGCAAATGACAATGACAAATTCTATGATAGAATCTGACACTTGTCATTTGACTTCCTAAGACCTATGACTCTCGCAAGGCGAGATGACTCACCAGGTGATGTGGACGATGACTAGGCATGTCACACACACCAACAACTTCGGATGTCCAACTATGGGAATATCATGAGGATCTATCAAAATTTGTTGTCTTAAATTAAGAAGATTAGTTATACACTATCTACCTTTATAATATAACAATCCATTCACACCAAGCAAATAAGAAATGAGCCTATCCTTTAAATGCACATTTGAAGTTCCATTTTTCAAACCAGAATATATTTCAACCAAATAACTATCCCTAGGCATGCATCTTTTATTTCTTGATCAAATTGACTTCTTTCCAAGGACAAAGCATTTAAAAACATTCTTTTCCTACTTACACAGTTAGCAACCATATTTTCTTTACCAGGGACATACTGTATTTCAAAATCATATTGACTTAGCAATTCTACCCATCTTCTTTGTCTCATATTTAACAAGGGCTAAGTAAAAATATACTGCAGACCTCTATGATCATTTTCAAGATAAATTTGCAACCTAAAAAATAATGTCTCCAAATTTTCAAAGCATGAATTATCCCTAACATTTCCAAATCATGAGTAGGATTATGATTTTTAGCAAGAAACAATTTTCTAGACCCAAAACATACTACTCTATTATCTTGCATTAACACACAACCAACACTAGAACCACAAGAATCAATAGCAACAAAAAAAGGCTTAGAAAAATCAGGAATACATAACACATTTGCACTGGTTGATGCTTCTTCCAATTTATTTAAAAAAAGCTTCACATTCCTCAGACCAATGATATGAGTTATTTTTTATTTGTTAAGTTTGTGAGAGGAGTAGCTATTTTAGAATAGTTCTTAATAAATCTCTTCTATAAAAACTAGACAAACTAAGAAAACTTCTAATTTCTTGTACATCTCTGGGTATATCCCAATCTTGCATTGATTTTACTTTAGAAGGATCTGGTGTAATTCCTTTTTAAGAGATAATATGGCCCAAATTGGAGAATTCGGTTTTAAAGAATTCACATTTACTTAGCTTACCATATAACTGATGTTTTCTTAAAGTTTCAAGCACTAACCTAACATGTTTTTTCATGTTCTTCTTCATTTTTAGAATAGACCAAAATATCATCTAGAAATATAATCACAAATACATCTAGAAAAGGTATGAAAACATCATGCATTAAGGTCCTAAAGGTAGCTAGAGCATTTGCTAACCCAAAAGGCATAACAACAAATTCATAATGATTGTATCTAGTCCTAATATCAATCTTTGAAATATCAACTTCCTTAATTTTATTTAATATGATGATATCCAGAACGTAAATCAATTTTAGAAAAACGTCTAGCACCATTCAATTGATCTAGTAAATCATAAATTCTAGGAAAAGGGTGTTTGTTCTTAATAGTTAGCTTATTTAATTGTTATAATCAATACACAGTCTCATAGTACCATATTTCTTTTTAACAAATAGTACTGGTGCACCCCAACGAGAAACACTAGGTCTAATTTTTCGTTGCTTTAATAATTCAGTCAATTATATTTTTAACTCAGCTAATTCAGGGATATATTGTCTATAAGGTGATTTTGACATTGGTTCCACTCCAGGAATAAGGTCAATAACATGTTCTACAAATCTTCTAGGTGGCAATTCTTCAACATTAGAAGGAAAAACATCGATCAGTTCTTGGACTACAAGGTAAACATCAATATCTACTTTAAGCTTATCATTTTGAGTAACCAAAGCACATAAAACTTTACATTTTTCTTCTTTTGGTTTATCATCAATTTTCTTAGTTTTATTCTTATCCCAATCTTTCCTTTTCTGAGGAAAATCCCTATCAAACTGGTTATCTCCACAATTCCAACATTTGACTTCTCTTGGTTTAGTTCTGACAAAATCTTGCTTTCCTGGTTGATTTTTAATCTAAGTGTTTTGTATTTAATAGTTTCACTAAATGGCCTTTTCTATCTTTAAAATTATAATTATAATTATTTTTCGTAAAGTCTTCTTTTTTTGATGAACCATAATTTTGTATTTATCAAATTGTTCTGCAATTTGGGCAGACTCATCTACTGAAGTAGGTTTTCCAAACCAAACACTAGCTTGTATTCTTCTCTCAGACCATTTATAAATATAACTCTATTTTTTCCAGAGATAAAAGGCACAAATATATTTAAGTTCTCAAAAGCTTGTTTATACTCATTCACAATCTTTAGAGATTGTTTTAAATCAAATAATTCATTTTGTTTTTGCTACAAAAATGATCAAACAAATACTTTTTCTTGAATAACTTCTTGAATTTACTCCATGAAATTGTTATTCCAATTTTTCCCCTAAAAAAATTGATCAAACACAACCCCGCATAGAAGAAAACCTAAGGGTCGGCTCTATCCTGTGAGCTCACATTCAAATCCAACAATCAAGGGTTAGGCGAGCTTGAATAAGGGAAGATTAGGGTTGGTGAAGGATCAAATAGCATCAAAGAAACTAGAGGCTCAAAGGAGAAAAATAGGGAAAGGCTCAAAGTTTTCAGACTTAGCTGCATACGATTCAACTTGGATTCGAACAGTAGACTCCCGAAAGGCGCCATGTGTCAGCTTGGTGTAATTCCAAAAGGGCACTTCAAAATGGAGACCTCAAATATGTGCGGAGCTTCCACGTGTCCTAGGCCCAAAAAGGGACAGATTCGGTCATTGAAAAGTCCAAACAAGTGGAAATAACCACGTGTCAGCTCAGCGTAATTTCAAAAGTAAGATCCCAAGGTGGAGACTCAAACTAGTGGCTCTGGCACCAACCCTCCACGTTGTCATGGTCCAACTGAAGTCAAATGGAAATGGGCCCAAATTGGTTAAGTATAAGAGTGTTGGCAGAAGGCACCAAGTGTCTAAATGGTGCACCTTCAAGGGTCAAAGCCAAGGGGGGAGACTGAAACAAGCGCAAAGCCTCCATGTGTCCTAAGTCTAAAAAGGGGGTAGAATAGGACATTGAATCAACTAAGGAAAGGAGAATAAGAAAAAGCCTCCACATGTCTCATTGGTGTGACTTCAAGGGGCATGGCCAAAAGAAGGACCCTGAACTAGCGCCAACCTGCCACGTGGTTAGAGCTCGAAAGATGAACTGGCCCCAAATCGGTTAAGCATAGAAGGGCCGGCAGAAGGAGCCACGTGTCATCTCGGTGTAACTTCAAAAGAAGAATCAAGAAGCGGGTTCCCAAATGAGCACAGGTTCGCCACGTGGTTAGAGTCAAAGAATGGGGTAGAGTAGGCAAAAATCGGCTAAGTATGGATGGGCCAGCGGAAGCCTCCATGTGTCATCTCGGCGTAACTTTGAAGGCAAAATCCAAAAGCAGTCCCCAAATGTGCGTGATCCGAAAATAATCAAGTTATTACTACTTGATCTCAGAACCTTGTAGGCTTAAATTATTTGCTGACAATTTTCTTCTTTTAAGAAATCAATTTAAAATAAATGTGAGACATTAAAGACAACTACACAAAGATTGATTCCGGAGTTTGGAAATTTCCTACGTCTCCGGGTTCGTGGTCAAACCGTTCCGTTAGTCAAAAGTTGTAAGTTACAATAGTACTTTCACAAGAAAACCTAATGGAATTTTACTTGCCTATCAGTACACTAGTTCTTTGAAAACTTCTGATGATCAGTCGAATTATCCTTCACCTTCTTGATGCACAATCTCCTTCGGCTTCGATCGGCCTTCCTGACACTATCAATGTGACACTAGCACTCCAGTCGACAATCCAGGATTTTCAAGTAATTGGTATGGCTCAATGGGCCTATTGGGTAGTTTATAATTTTACTCCCAATCACAAATATTTCATCTACTATTGCCTAAAATAATAGGCCAATAGACAATATTTGTCTATAGTAATTTTAGGAATTTAATATAGTTTTACAAAACTATATTAAAATTTCTTTGTTACTAATTCTCCACAACCCAAAAATAAGCTTAAAAAATAATAAGCTTCTTGGGATAATGTGTCCACCTTTCCGCTCTAATGAGCTTCTGTTGTGCCATGTGTGTTATACAATGCAAATGGGTTCCCTATTTATACAAAATTAGGGCCCTTAAAATATGCATTTGCATATAATCCTTAGGCTAAAAATACCATAGCCCGTACATGAAAATTGGGATAATATTCCCTATAGTGGCGGATTAGCATGTTTAATGGGATTAAATCCCAAATTTAATGTGGAATGATAAGGTTTTAGGCTTAGTTAAGTCCTATTCCACACATTAGGTGGTCAAAGGACCACTTGGGCAATTAACCACCCCCACCCCTTTCATCCTCACATGGATCTTCCATGCATGGCATAAGCCCCAACACCGCTTCACCACCTTCTTCCCATGTGGATTTCCACGCATGGATTTGCATGCCCTACAACCGCTTCACGGTCCTCCTCCACGTGGGCATAGCATGTTGGAAATTTAAGTGGGTATACTAATGTTTGAACATTAATATATAGCGGTTTTTGACATATATGTGTGGCATTTGGAAATTGGTGTGTAAGTGGACTTACCAAGATAATATAATTTCGACCCATACAATGTGGTATGGAAATAATTAACTCGGTCCATAGAATCTAGTCCCACTTGTCATCTCTCTTGATAGGAAAATAGAGTGAATTCGATGAGTGGTGGCAAGCCACGTGGTGGCTTTTGGACCCACCATGTCGGTGATAATACTATAGTCCACACGGCAGCCAGGGTCCCCATCCGTAGGAAAAAGTCCTCTTGTTCCGGTGAGAAGTATTTTATGACCATCAAATACCAAAGATTGACAACCCAAAAACGACTCCCTTTACCTTTTCCGCCACGTGCCATAGTGTCATTGGTCCAATATTGACCAGTTGACCAAAGTTGACTTTTTTGATGTCTGAACTTTGACCGGACATATCTAGAGCTCCCAATGTCTGTTTTTTCGCGTTCTCATAGTTGTTGGAAATTTCTCGAGATGATATTCTACACTGACACCATTTAGGGATGTTTAGGGAACTTTCAAAAATGATCCCCTAATCACACCTCCCCACTGAGAAAGGATTTTTGTCCCAAAAAGCTTATATTGGAACATTTTGCCATGCATCCTGAATCTAGAAACTATGATGCCACCTTGGAAGTGCAGAGCTGCTATAGTAGACTATTGGGTCTTCTTCCTCTGTAACCTTCTCACTTCGACAACTTTTCTCTTATCCTAGACCTGTGGGTTATGGGCCCACCACGCTTCTACGCTGCACCACTTTGATATCCGAAGAAGACCTCCACACCTCCGCTGTATGGTGCTAAGTTTCTGAATGAAACCTCAACTCCTTCTGTGTGGTGCTAAGCTTCTTGATATCTGACAACAAGGATCTTCTTTTACTCTATAACACAACTCCTGGCTCTGAGTTGATTCTATAGAATCCAAACTGGTTTGAAGGAACTCCATGTTACGTAGAGCTATGATTGATCCGATGTCGATGATGGACAATGACTTGTCCCTTTTCAGACCTCAATGCCTCCGATGCACAATCCTAAGCCTCTTTCAAGACCTCAAGCCTCCAATGCATGATGCTAAGTCTCTGTAGACCTCAACGCCTCTGATGCATGATGCTAAGCCTCTTTCAAGACCTCGAGCCTCCAATGCATGATGCTAAGTCTATTATCAGACCTCAACGCCCTCCAATCCGATGCATGAAATGCTGATGGTTGATTAAGCTAAGCCTCTTTCAAGACCTTGCTGCATGGCGCCTCTACAATGCAGCCTCTTTCAAGATAACTAATGTCTGGTGATCAACTACCATTCGTATGTGCGGTCGCAATGCCTTGACACCGAATGACATTCTAAGCTGATACTTTTAGAGCTCCTCTTGTTGACACACTAATATCAGGTACCACTCTATTGCACAGTCACAATTGCCTCTACACAGAATGAAGTTCCGACCCGACGTTAATGCCAACAGTGATTCAGCTACCATTCTATTGCACGGTCACAATGCCTCTACACAGAATGAAGTTCCGAGCTGATCTTTTGAGAGCTCCTTTTGTTGACAAATTATATCAGGTACCATTCTACTAGATGCCCATAATGGCTTCTCCACAGAATGAAGTTCCAACCTGATGTCAATGCCCATGGTGATTTAACTACCATTTTGTTGCACGGTCACAATGCCTCTACATAGAATGAAGTTCTGAGCTGACCTCTGGGAACTCTATTGTCTACACAAATGGCAGATCAATCTCCAAGCTTTATATGAGTTAAATCCTGTATCCAAGCTGTAACAGGTACTCACAAGCTGATTAGGAGATATGTTTGGAGCATTAATCAAATTTTCTAAGTAAGAAAATCCACTGAGTATTGTAAACCTTTCTCTCAGCATTTTCTCACAAAATCTGATCTCCAAACAAATACTGCATACTATTCATCAATCTGAATTATGCAATATATAATTGAAAAATTATTGACTTACCCATTTTAAAGGACTTTCATTTTCAGGTATTACCTGGTCCTGGGTTGACTTGTCAACTGGTGGTGGAGTAGAAACTTCCTTCTTCCTTTGCAATAGGCCTCCATTCCATCTTTTGCTTTCCATTACTCTGATGGTGAGATGGATGTAGTTTCCAAAAATTTTCCACCCGATGCCCATTCCTCTGGAAATGAGCACAAAAATTCCTCTTAATCTCCTTCTTCTAGGATGAGGAACTCTTTCTGCCATTTCTCGAATCTGCATGACGAGATTGGTCTTTCTGGTTTTCCTTGTTCCTGATAAATGGCATCAACTTCTTCATTAGTGTCCTTCTCTTCCAACATCTGGCCACATAGAATGATTATGCAATCCACAAAAAGTACATGGAAAGGAATTCCACATCTTCTAAAAATCATAACCATACTTCTTAAGCTGAAAAAGTGGATCAGAAGTTTTATTGTGCTTATGATTATGGTAAGAAACTAGAGGTGGAATCTCATTACCTCTTCACTGATTTCTCTTACCACATCCTGCCTGTGATGACGAAGCACAACTTTCCTGCTCAGAATATTCTTGCAGGACTAGTGGGGTATTCACTTTTCTTTCGGAAGCTTGTCTCTCGTCAGCATTCTTGGAGCATTCTCCAATTTCCATTCCCACACTAGGATAACCCAAACCTGTAAAATGAGGATTATCCTCGACCTGTATTGGGTTAGCAATGCCTTGGCCATTTTTACCAAGGCCTCTTCCATCAAATCCCATTTTATCTAGTAACTTGGATCCAATGCCTCTAGTATGCTTTTCAAACAAACCAAAGACTTCATTACCTAAATCTGAAACTGAATGGGAGGAAGAAGAAGATTCCAGTGGTGAAAAACTTATAGTGTAGTCATCTGCCCTGGTCACTGCATCTGAATTTGAAGGTATTTCCTTCCTTTCATCACCACACTACAACCTTGCCAAGAGCTCATCCTTGGTTTGTAGTTCTGATTTCAAATGAGAATTCTCCTCTTCCAAGGAGTAATACATTGATCACAGGAGAGAGTTCTCTTCATGGATCTGGTGATTATAAGCTTCAACCTCATCGAGCTTTTCCTGTTTAGACATCTTGCCCATAGTGCACTTGTACCATGTTCACACAAATTGAACCAACTGCACCAATCTTGAAGCAATCACTCTGTTAATCAGATTTACTGAAAAACAAATATGGAGCTAAATCACAGCTCTGATACCAAACTTGATCCGAAAATAATCAAGTTATTACTACCTGATCTCGGACCCTTGTAGGCTTAAATTATTTGCTGATAATTTTCTCCTTTTAAGTAATCAATTTAAAATAAATGCAAGACATTAAAGACAATTGCACAAAGATTGATTACGGAAGTTCGGCAATTACCTACGTCTCTCGGGTTCGTGGTTGAACCATTCCACTAGTCAAAACTTGTAAGTTACAATAGTACTTTCACAAGAAAACCTAATGGAATTTTACTTTCCTATCAGTACACCTAGTTCTTTGAAAACTTCCGATGATCAGTTCGAATTGTTCTTCACCTTCCTAATTGCACAATCTCCTTCGGCTTCGATCGGCCTTCCCGAACACTATCAATGCTAGCACTCCGGTCGACAATCCAGGATTTGCAAGTAATTGGTGTGGCTCAATGGGCCTATTGGGTAGTTTATAATTTACTCCCAATCACAAATATTCCATCTACTATTGCCTAAAATAATAGGCCAATAGACAATATTTGTCTATAGTAATTTTAGGAATTTAATATAGTTTTACAAAACTATATTAAAATTTCCCTATTACTAATTCTCCACATCCCACAAATAAGCTTAAAAATAATAAGCTTCTTGGGCTAATGTGTCCACCTTTCCACATGCTCTAGCAATGAGCTTCTCCGTTGCACCAGTGTGTGTTTACAATGCAAATGGGTTCCCTATTTATACAAAATTAGGGCCCTTAAAATATGCATTTGAATATCATCCTTAGGCTAAAAATACCATAGCCCGTACATGAAAATTGGGATAATATTCCCCATAGTGGTAGATTAGCATGTTTAATGGGATTAAATCCCAAATTTGCACAGCTAAGTGGGTAATCCCATAAGGTTTTAGGATTTAATTAAAGCCTTTCCACCCATTCATTACGTGGTCAAAGGACCACTTGGCATAAGCCACCCCCACCACTTTCTTCCCACATGGATTTCCACGCATGGCATAAGCATCCCCTACAACCACTTCACCTCCTTCCTTCCACACCGCTGGACTTTGCAAGTTGGCATTTAGTGGTGGTGGTGGATTAAGTGGTTATACTAATGTATAAACATTAATATATAGCGGTTTGGACATATATGCGTGGCATTTGGAAAGTGGACTTACCAAGATAAATATAATTTTGACCCATACCATGTGGTATAGAAATAATTAACTCAGTCAATATCATATATTCCACTTTTCGTCTCTCGATAGGCAAATCGAGTGAATTCGATGAGTGGTGGCAAGCCACGTGGTGGCTTGTGGACCCACCACGTCGGCGATAATACCATAGTATACCGGTCAGGCTCCCACGGTTGAGCCTCTTGTGAAGAAATATTTTATGACCATCGAAGACCAGAGATCGACAACCAAAAAACGAATCCCTTTTCCTTTTCGCCACGTGCCACAGTGCCATTGGTCCAATATTGACCAGTTGACCAGAGTTGACTTTCCCATATGTCTGAACTTTGACCAGACATATCTAGAGCTCCCGATGTCCGTTTGCCGCGTTCTCATAGTCATTAGAAAGCTCTCGAGATTATCTTCTGCAATGAAACCATTTAGGGATGGTTAGGTAACTTTCAAAAATGATCCCCTGATCAGTGCGCCAACTCTACACGTTGTCATGTTTTCAAGTCAAAGCGGGAAGGCGGGTCGTCGGAGGTAGTTTGAATTTTTTGGCTTTTGTTTCGAAAAGGCGTAAATTATAAAAATAAGTCACACCTCCACCGATGCCTAGAGAAGCCACGTGTCAGGCCTAAATTACATGTGGGAAGGTGGGCCTTGGAGGGATTCTTTTCAAAAAGTGGGCCGACAAGCCTGGGGGATACTTTTTCGCCCAAAGTAGAAAATGAGGACCGGCGGGCCCGAAGATGTGTCAGGCCTTTTTGGAAAAAGTGAATTATGGGCTTGCGGGGCTGCAAGGTGTTTTTTGCATTTTGTATTTTTTGTGCAAAAGGCAAAAAGTGAATTTCGGCCTGCCCGCAGACCCGTTTTGCAAAATTGGTTTTCCCGCCATTTTTGTACGGATCCAATTTAAATATTCAAATGAACATAACTTCTGATCCAGTACTCAAAATTCAACAAATTTAGCACCATTGGAAATATCTCGACCTCCTCTATGCCATGGAGGCATAAAACCCTAATTTCAAGAAGGTTAGGTGGGTAAAAAATAGCAAAACATCTTCATGCTATTAATATATGACCCGATTGCTTCAACAACCAGATCAGATTTGATTTGATCCGTCGTTCTTCCTTCTTCAACACACCAAACAGACATAGAGTGGTGGACTTGATAGATTGTGGGTGGATTTGCAGGGGGCATTAATGGTGGGTTGTTGAGATTTTAGAGTAGGGTCTAAGTTTTCTTCTTTCTCTCTCACCTCGACGTTCTATATATTGTAAATACTTCTCATTTGAGAAGGGGAGAGACATTATGGGTGTGGGGAAACTCTGTAAAATTTGTTTCCCGACTCCATTTGAGTTGTAAGCCTTCTCTTACACTTGAAAAGTGAGATTTTATTCTTCTGAGCATCCATGTAATGGTTCATGCACCTCATAGAGCAATAAAATCATGTTTTTTGGTGTCCTTCAACCCTTTGCATTGTTTTATTGTTTCTTTGTGCCTCTCCATCTCGTGTTTTCTTCCTATGCATGTATTTCACATTTGCAGGTGTAAGATGTCATGCTTTGTGGAGTTTCAATGGTGGATTTGGATCTAGGTCTGTGTCACTTCTGTCTAACCTCCCTCATCTCCTTTTTTCCTTGTTTCATCCTCCCTTAGAAAAGTATCTCGCCACTTCCTTTTCTGGTGTATCACCGCTTAATGTAGGCTCTCTTTCACTCTCTCTCTCTCTCTCCATGTTTCCTTGGAAAGGTTAGATTAGGATTAGATAGGTTCTATCTGCACTGGAGTAGCTTGTGGTAGGTAGATTAGGAAGCAGGAACCAGCCTTCTTTAGAGGTCCATCTCAAGTCCGCAAGTCCCACAACTTGAGAGATGGTCCAATGTTTTACAATCACACCAAATGCCCCATGTCAAACTCAAGGCCATTCGGGGGTGCTGTGATTTTGCACTAACAGAAACCTTTTGAGATTTAAATTTCTCATATCTTAAGGTTTCTTCCCACCTATTAAGGGCATCATTTTTCAATTGATAAGAGGTTATTCGTGTCATGCTTAGCTTATTAGTTTTTTGTAATTCAAAATATCTCTCTAAACTAGATAACCAAATTTCAGCTTGTTCCCTTATTCCTACTTCCCCAACATATTCAGGCAATTTTATTTTTCTAGATTTCTTTAGATTTCTTTAGAATTTTATTTTATTCAGGCAATTTTGAATTTCTTTAGATTTCTTACTTGAACTTCCTTGTCCATTACTAGAAGACTCAGAAGAACCAGAAGAACCAGAGGAATTGTTGGTTATATTATGAATAAAATCATCATCTGAAGAAGAGTATTTTATTTTTCTTATTTCCTTTTCTGACTTAGATTATTTCCTTTCTGATTTAGTACTTTTATCTAATTTATTAGTCTTATCTGCTTTATCAATCATATCTTCTGCAAATTGGTTTTTCAAAGTTTTCTAATTGCTCAAATAGATAATTTACTTCCTTGTCCAATTGTTTGTTTTGGCACTCCAATTCATTGTAATCCATGTCGGTTGGTGATTCCATTCCGTTCAAGTTTGATTTTTCTGTCATTCTCTATGTATATACACAATTTTTTATCCTTGTGAGAAAATCACTATAATCTATGACTGAGAATAACTATATATGAATCTCTCTAGTTTTTCGCATATCATCATCTCAAAGGCAACAACAGAACGTCTCTCAACGAGGATAATTTTCTCTAAAACCAAATGAAATGAAACTTTTTCCCTTGACAAAATACTAATAATTCTTGACAAAATATCAAATTGTGGAATTCTGATACGTTTTCTATCATTATTATATAGCTAGCTAAAAAATTGTGTTGAATTACAGAAGATCTATATGTTTTTACATGATAGTCTATTAAACTTAGCAAGCTAATTTTATTTGGAGCAATATTTGAATGTTAAAAAGTGAGAAGAACTTTTAATTATGCGGCTATGGCTAGGCATGGCTAATTAAAGCTTTAAACGTAATTAACTAGGGTTTAGATCGGAGACACGTGTCAAGATTCTGTGAATCTACTAAAACATATTTGTTCCGTGGACTTCAGGTCCAGGAACTAACCAAAAAACAAATAATTTCAGATCCAGACGGATTCGTGAAGACAAAAGACAAAAACATGTGGCTAAATTTTATTGGCAAAGGTTGTATAATTCTAACACTATGAAAACAATGTATATGTGTTGCTTTGTTCTTAATTTGCACTTCACAATTTAGTATAGCAGATAAAAGATCATTTAATAGCAAGATAAATCGTTAAACTTTGTGTACACATGGAGTCATTTAAATGGCTCACTTTTTGCACACTAACACGGTACCTAAAAATTAAAAAATATCTGAAAGAAAACAAGGAAAAATTCTATTGGCTCATATTTTGACAAACCTGAAAAATACTGACACCGAGAAATCGGTGGCTTAATCGTATTGGTTCGGGTTTTGCATGGGTCAAAAAAATTTTAACCAAATTATGGTTCTACGAAGAATGAGGAGTTCTATCATTGGTTCACACTTCACAACACTCAGACAGGACTGAAAAAGTTTTGACATTGCGAAGTTAGATAACGCTTTCTCATTGGCTAGAATCTTCGCGATAGTTAGTAAATCTGGTAAGACATTAACACATGAATTTCTTTGATTGGTTAAGCTTCACAAAATCTAGAAAGGGTATAACAAACTATGACACAATGAATTACCCATGGAGCATTTTAATTGGCTCAAACTTCACAATAGTATATATTGCATTAGTGTCGGGGTGGACTTAGAAATATAGACTTAAGCATATCTAAGGGAACCTTCGGGTCCAAAGCATAAAACAGAAAAAAAAGATACAATAGATACGACTGTGAAATACCTAAAACAATTAATTTAGCTAGAAAACCATTAAATTATAACATTATATATTTAAATACAATCAATTACAAACACACATTATTATTTTACATTAATTTAAACAAATTTCCTTTAAACAGACATATATATCCAAAAATTTGTATTTCATTAACTTAGTTCCTGCAATTCACTATGTCTAATAACACAAGCACGTATTTTCAAGATATACATAACAAAATACATTCATTTTCTCATTTATCAAAGTAAACAGAAAGAATTAACTTCTTTCCATTAGCCTTTTTAACAAAATTTACATAGTTATAAAGAGAGAACTTATCTGAGTCAATTGATCAGGAATTCCAATGCCGAGAGAGGACAAGAATCAAGAATTCTAGTAAAAATTACCAATTACAGGGAGAAGGAGAGAATATTGATCAAGAATTCTTATTACAAAATTCTAAAGCATCCATAGGTTAACATACACCAGACTATGGCCGCCTATGAGAGGAAAATGTTATACACCTCATGTATTTTCACCTTACCTTGGCCATGAACCATCTGAGCTTGTACTTTATACCCCCAGTTAGGACACCGTTGGTGCCCCTCTCTCTTTACCAATGCCTTCATGTAACCTGGTCAGCCTTGGAATAACTTCCACATAATAATTATCACAAAGTCCTTAAGACTATTTTCACAATTGTTCTCTTTCTCATAATCACAAATACAATTCCTTGTCTCTTGTTCCTGTATTCATTCGTTCATGTTTCATCTATGTTTTACATTTACATATCTTTTATAATACATCACAGGTGGTTATGAACCAACACAATGGTTTCCACATATTTTTCATAACTCAAATTAAGCATCTTTAATAAAATTCTCTAGATATTCATTCCCACATTAAACCAATAGCTTTTTTAAAATATCTTTATTACAATTAATCTTAAGCCAAAATTTTCTTTACCATTCCAGCAACTCTTTAATGCTTATAGCGTTTAGGGGATTTAGTCACATAACAGTCTAGCTGTGGTTTCTTATTATAATGATCGATTATTGCTAAAATATTTTCGCCATAGTCTTACTGATGATGTTCTCCAATGGTACACATATTTATCATTTGGATCTATTAGTACCTATTGTGAGATGGAAGATGCCTTCCTGCAACACTTTATACTTAACAATAGCCTTAGGGTTACATACGATTGCTTACCTAGCTTAAATCAAGGCAAAACAGAACCTATCATCGATTACATTTTGTGCTTCAAGGCTTGCATGCATCAATTAGTATTTCATCCCATTGACTTAGAAAAAATAATTTATCTTTTGTTGTGGCCTCATTCCTACTTTAAAACAATGATTGCAATATGACACAAGTGAATCATTCACACTCTTATGTTATATGGTCATCGACCTAGAGCAGGATCTCATTACTACACACATCATAGATCCTCCTCCTAGTTCTCATATTACCGCACCATCTAGTTCTTCTCCACTTCCATCTGTTGAGCATACTCCTAGGTATTCATCTCCTCCACCTCGCAAGAAAGTTCAGTCTTCTCCATTGCGTAAGCATACTTTATCTCGTCCACCACGTTGGGCTCCACCTTCAACTTCTACATCTCTTTGTGGGAGCCATTACACTTTTCTCATCACGCTAGACCTCATGGTGTGTTGTGTGCCTTGCTTGACAAGCGTTTGATTTTCTTACCTTCTAATCAGCATCATCCACCTCATTACTTGCAATTCCAGCATGATCAACCCTATTGCAACTATCATTATATCAATGGCCATCGTGAAAATGATTATTGTGCCCTTCATAACTAATTACGACCATTAGAAGATAAGGATATCATTTCCTTTGGCTCTCACTCTCGTGAGTAGTTTATGTCTCCACTTCCCCGCAAGCGTGTTATTACTCCAAGTGACTTATCTCCTCCATCTAGTTCTAATGTCATTATTTTTCCACCACCACAAGTTATTTCTCATGTTTCGTACGCATGTATTCATTCTATTAGAATCAATTGTCACAGACACCTATTATGGTGGACTGAAGAGTACCTAATTGAGATATAAAACTTCCAGACAATTATATAACCTTATAAAAATTTTCAAGGTTTCCATCATAAGGTTTATTACCAAATCACATGTATGCAAGAAATTATCATGTATAAATTTTAAACATTGATGTAAAGTAGACAGGATAACATCCATAATGTGAACCCGTAGTCTATCAAGTAGAAAGCTACAATTTAAATGGTTTGGCATCACTTGAAACATAACAAATAACATTTTGTTCTTTCACCTTACAATTATATTAATCATGATTTTCCCTAATGCCAAGAGACTTGTATATTGTAAAAACCTTTGATGTTTAGGTTCATCTCATTTACAAAGTCAACATTAATACCAAGTTTTTGGGAAAATGCGATATTGCAAACATTTTAAAATCTTAAGCTATTATCCACCATCGCATGTTTAACTCCCTTGTTTAATATTCATACTTGAATGTATAGTGGGAGGCTTTGATCTATAATTTTTTTAACTGGGTAAATCCTCATTTTTGAAGGAAATGGTATCTTCACTTCCTTTGAGATACTGACATTATAGATATTTTCAATAAGCCTTGGTAGAGTAGTATCATGTTTTTCCACATACATAATATATTTTTAGATAGTATATTTTTATCCTACCTTTCCTCATCCACCCAATTCGTGTGTAATATGGGAATTGTATATAATAGTGCCTTTTTGGATTCATACTTCTTAGAGAGTACATCTGCAACTACATTTTCCTCCCCTTTCTTGTATATAATTTCAAAGTAATATAACAAGATTTTTTATACCCGTTTTTGTTATTGTTCAAATGAAAATGTTTATTCTAAGATATACTTGAAATTATCACAATCTTCCTTCACGTTAAAGTTTTTATTCATAAGATATGGTCTCCGTTGTGTAACAATGAAAGAATAACCATCATACTATCATTCTCATAGATTGACTTTAGCAAAGTCTTCCCCTTAAGTTAGTGACTCTTAAATAGTAATGGAGATTCCTTTTTGTATGAGTATTGTCCCTATTTCATACCTTGCAATACATCGCATTAATTGATGAAAGTATTCAAATTTTTTTGAATATCTAAGACCATTTTAGTGTACATGGCCTCCTTTAGTATCTCAAATTCCTTAGTAGATGTTTCATTCTACTAAGTAATAAGTCCTTCAATAATTTTTTGAGTGGTGTTATTGCGCTACAATGATTTTTTGCACAATGGTGATAGTAATTGTTAGCACGAGGAGTCCTGAAGCTTCATGAGGGTTTTTACAAATTTTCATTCAAACATGGTTTTGATCTTGTGGGGGTCCAATTCTACTCCTTTTTGTAACAATGTGACACAGATAATCCTCCTCTTTCATTCCAAAGAATACTTGGAAGGCTTGGTGTAATTTTTTTTGTTGTATCACAATCATTAACATATGATCCACATACAACAAGTGTTCTTCCCATATCTTACTAGATATCAATACATCATATAAAAATTTACCAAGACAAACTTCCTCAGAAAGGGATGAAAGATCAAATTCATCAAACTCTGAGATATAGCAAAACCCCTGGTATGTTTGTTAGGCCAAAAGACATCACTAGAAGTTCATAGTGGTGCTCATGTTTCCTAAATGTTGTTTTGTGAATATCATCATTTCTAATCTTGATTTCATTGTAGCTTGAATGAAGATATGGTTTTGTTAAATTAAGTAGTACCATGTAACTCATCTAGAAAATCATTGATTACAGGAATAGGAAACCTATCTTTGACAGTGTAATTGTTAATTTCTCTATAATATGGAAAGATGCACCAAGTTTTGTTTTTTTCATGCATCATTACTAGTAGAGAAAAATAAACAATTGAAATAATATGAGTAATATTGTCCTCCAACATTTCATGTACCATATTCTATATTTTACTCTTTAACATGTATGGGTACGTATAAGTCTTGATTTTGGGTGGTTGGCTCCTTGATAGTCACTAGATTACATGATCATGAATTTTTCTTTGGAGTTAATCTTTTCGGCATATCCTCAAAAATAATTGAGTGCCCATCTATAATTTCACGGATATCTAACAACATAAACCCCTTTGACTATTAAGGTTCACAATGAAAACAATTAAGCCATAAAACCATTTGCTCCTATTTTAAGGTTGCATTTAATTATATCTACCAAATATGGGGACTTTGCACCTACTGCTATCAATTCAAAAGTCTCACCCTCTGAATGAAACATCACAAATGATTATTGGAATTTCATCTCAACAGTTCCCATGGTTTGATCCTTTGGAATTCCAAAAGTTATGTCATCTCCCCCAATTAGAATATAAAACATAGAAGAGTCAAGTCTTTACTCACCAATAGAGACCTTAATACTAAGTCATTTTGTTGAACAACTAATTATGCCACCATATATAAGCATGAATTAAATTTTGTGGGCTAGATAACCAAAATAATTTAAGTGTGTTGCCAAAATCACATTTTTTAGTAAGGAATGTGTACTCCCTGAGTGAATTAACACCACCACCCTTTATTTCTATAGAAAACCCACCACTTGTAGGCTTTGTGAAGTGCTAGCATTGAAAAGTGCATGGAAAGGAACACTTCATCAACACTATGATTTAATCTAATGTTAGTGATCAATCCCAACCCAATTGTGTCGTTTTCTTCATAATTCTACCTACTAATGTATTGTACACATTCCACAAACATTATATTCCTCTTTGACATCATTTAAGCTCATATACACAAAATTTTGTAATATCTATCATACATTCACTATTTCATCATTGCACGATTACTTTCAGCTCAATGTTCGTTCTCATCATCACTCCCCCCTTTCATTAAAAGGGGCCATACAATCGGAGCATCCCATAATCTCCCTCACACCGTTTCACAATCATTCTACATTTCTAATTCAAATTTTTCTCATACATTACACCAATTTCTAGCGATTCCCCCTAGTGAATTAATATGGGGGCAACAAGCGTAAAATATCTCCATGAGTAACCAATCAATCAATCACATACATTCAAATCTCGACAATACAAACTTTCTACTATTCTAAATCACATCAATCAATCAATCAACATAACACAATGTATTTAGCCTCCCATATGACCTAACTTGGGAGTTATATCACCACTTTCCCAAATGACCTAACATGGGAAGTTACTCTACATTTTGTGACTGCATCCAGATGACCTAATATGGAAGCCATCTCATACACATTTTAATGACACCCTTGGAGTGGGGAAAATGAGACATCATTGTGTTTCCTATACTACTCTTATATGGGTTTTCACGTTTAATCAAAATGGATCCAAATCAACAAAATATGGTCTTTTGTCCGTCTGTAACGACCAAACATTTTGAGGATGTAGTTAAAGTTGGAGAGTAAAGCTAGACCTCTCTCCCTACACTCTTCCTCTAGCGGTAGGATGCCCAAATCCTCAGTTTTTCACACACACACAATCGGGTTATGAACTGATCACTTCCTACCCCATCACATCTTCATCAATGACAAAAATTGAAATCTCCAATCATTCAAAATCGAGATCATCAAATCTTGCTTAGCGCTCCTCGTGACGGTCCCACGTCTCTCGTTATGCTGCATGGATCGACACATCGATCCATGGTTCGCCACGCTATGTGTTCTTACTCGACATGTACTTCTACCACATATGTGCGTACTTCTGTAACATGGGCTTCTTCAAACTTCTCTTAGGTATGCATCTCTATCTACTTTATGTTACACGATATTTCACTCACCAACATAAAGTGGGGGCAAATGTAGACACAAAATCATACACTTACTACCATTTATTATACCGCCAAGTATGTTGTTTTATATATGGATCTTCCGTAAGAAGAGTATTCACGGGTGACCCATTCCATAGTTCACCCGCTTGTCTTTTTAGTTTATATTTCTTTTATCTTTCACACTTGTCACTCATACACTCGGTTTTGGTCAAGTCACAGGGATCCCTATTTATCAGTCTTCACTCATTTTTTTTGTCACTCATCTTTGGACTCTAGCGCCTAGGACTAGACACTAGCACCAATCGCTCTTGTCCATCCTGGGTGTCTATGTCTTCTTTATGTTTGATCTTATTTTTGGCATTTGAGGTAGATCTTTTTGGTTTTCCCTTTCATATCCTAAGGTACTAATTAGTATGTCGGGTCATTAGTGTCGAAATTCAAGCAAGAGATCCCTATATAAGCACAACATACATACCATTATATGGGTGGACAAGTCTTATCAAGGGTTATCTATCTACATATCTCAAGGGACTGCATTTGGGCACATTACTCTGCATATACACTACATAAGATGGGGAGTTCATTCTATTCCATCCACACATTTGCATTTTATCTAGCTACCACCCGTTATCTTGGCGTCATTGGCGCAAAGGTGACCTAAGAGCACTATTCCACACACAATAAAACAAAACGACATTGGATCTCAGAAGTAGTGCATCGTTTAGTCATAAGTTCACCATTGTGACATCTGAGGACAGTCTGCCCCCTCATTTTGCATCTTTCGTTTTTAGGATTTGATGTCTTTTTTAGGGTTTTGTAGGAGAATATTTGTGTGCAAGAATTACAAGTACCCCAATGATTCAAGTGTGACATAAAGGTGACCAAAAGTGAACAAATGTGAATCCCTAATAACACTTTCGGAACCATTTTTCAACCATTGCTACAAACTTCGGTGCTTACATAGAGGTCTTGGGCACATGTAAGTGCCCCTATCCTGTCCAGGCACCTGTGTTTAGGCATTGCGAGCATCTGTGCATTTTTCTGAGACTAATTACGATGGTTTTTTCTCATGTTCCATCACATTCTCTAGTCCGGAATCACTTCAGGATAAGCATAATTAAGGTACGTGCCCTATCTCTTGCATTTGCTTTCATATAAAGATCAAATACTTTGCCAAGCGCTTGTATTTCATTGTATATCAGTTATAGCAGATATTTGCATTCATATTTTAATAAAATATTCATATTTTATTAAATCAGTGGGATAATAGTAAAGTAGATAACCATACATATTTCTAGAGAACATGTCAAGTAAAAAATGCATAAGTTAATATAACTTTTTGTTCTACTTATATTACTTTCTTTGGTCTCCAAAATATTCAATGTTCCTTTTGTACATGGATATAACACATCTAGATCATAATCTAGAGCAATTCCCCTAGACCTACTAAGATATAGATCAACTAACTATCCCCCATTGATGACATACTAATGTATGGAGGAAACTTATTTGGACACACATTATGGAAATTTTCGACACAATTATAAAAAAAATTAACAAAATTTTGACAACAAGGTTGCAACCCATCTATGTCATCTTAAAAAATTTATCATCCAACATCATGAATGTGGAGAAAATGAAAGAAAAATGAAACCCTCTCATGTCAAAAACAAAATTTGTGTATCCTCAAGAACAATATGCCTTCAAAACTTTGACCCTTTTTTATGAAATTAAAAATTTAGTAATATTACATAATAAGCATATGTTCAATTCACTAAACATTCCAATTGAAAAAAGAAAAAGAAACCAAACTAGTCAACAAAGCTCACCTAGCCTTAATGATGATTGTAAAGCACATTACTCTTATAAGAGAGAGAATAAACCATGTTGAAAACCAATTTGTGGGTAAAGACAAGGTTAGTTAATGGAGTTCTCACATGAGTTTTTTACATAGTCAACAAGCTAGGCTTGAAGTCCCACAATTTTTCACTATATTTGGTTATTCATTTCAAAAAAAATCTCTCCTCACCCAAACATCAACAATCCCACACATTTTCCAAATCCTCCTATTATAAAGGGGGTCACAAAAAATGACCCTAAATGTGGCACGAGGGCTACCAAATACACAAACTGAAGGGAATGACATTACAAAAGGTGATAATTCATATCGGAAACATGAATCAACAAGACATGATATTCACTATAGTATCCTAAGTGCATGCACTATGTGACCTCCATATCTTCCCATGTATTTTCATTTAATTGCCACAAATGAATGAAAGATAACAATATATATAACTATTAGAAAAAAATAATACACACTCTATTTAAGAAGTCTTCTACTACATTTACACTAACTATAAAATTAAAAAAATAGTCCATACCCTTTTATTCAATTATTTAGCTTTTAAATCATCCTTAGTATTTTCTCCTAATTATATAACTTTATATCTATAAGACTTATCATAAACATTTTCATACAAAAGAAAATACATACATCATTATCAAACAAAAAAATAACATTGAAAAATAAAATTACCTGATGATCATGGCATAGGTTTCCCAAACCACTTGATTTGAGAAAGAGTGGGGTCATGACGAAGTAAAATAGTATTAATAAAAAACTACGTCTTTCTAAATTTAGGAAATTTTTAAAATGCCTATAAATGTGAAACCATATAAACAAGTGGTCGAAAAGCACAATATTTAGAAAAGTTTGTACCGACATTAAAAAAAAGCGGCGAAGGAGAAATACAATTGATTTAAAATCATAGCATGTAAAATTCCTTTAGAACTCTCCCATCTCCATAGTAGATATTTGTTCATGTATGCCAAACTAAAGAGGTTAAATGATGTGTGTGATCATGCTAAACTTTTCCAATAGCTAACTAAAAAGACTAACACCTAGTAGTTTAGAGCTAAGCTTAAATTTATCAATGAACCATCAAGATCATAGCTTATGAGAATGCATAATGAAAACTACATGAAATTAATCATCTAATCTATAAGCATTCTTACTAATTTAAATGATTGCTACTTAAATTAAACCTATGAAGATTACAAGCAATCAAAATGTGTGTTGCTACTTCAGTAATGGTGAAGAGATCTCAATAAAATGGCTACAAGGCCATGTTTATATCTTCTCTTACCAACCAAGCTTGAATAAATTGATGCAAATGGGGATGCAAGTTATTCCATCAATGGAGTAAGGCTCTTGATCATATGTTTGATATGATAGACCTAACAAAAGTACGGTGTAAGGTGTGAAGGTAGGAGCTTGGTCCTTTTTATAGTTTTCCATTTGGGGAAAGCTTGCAACTTGGTGCATATGGGATAAATCCCAAAGTAGAAATACAAAGGATAGGTTTGTTAAGAAGAATTAACAAAGGATGTGCAACTCATGGGAGTTGGAAATGGTATTAATTAATCAAATAAGACTAATTAATAGGCTAGAATAAACTTTTTAGGCTATTTGAAGTGATTGGGATGATTTTAAATGGTTAGAAGAGGATTTTTTAACCAATAAAAGGGTTTGTTGATTAAATACAAGGGTAAATATGCTTAATTGCTAATAATAGGTAATTGTTTGATTTGAAAAGGATTATAACTAACGAAGTGTCATTAATTGGCATCTGGAATGTGATAGAAGATGGTTAATTAATGAAGTGTCGTTAATTGACTAAAATAGAGGTAAATGTTAGTTAATTAGCAAAAATCACTAATTATAATGGAAATGATGAGATAGAGGATAATCAGTACCACTTTAGCATTAAAACTACGTAAGCGAATTTTAGGTGTCTACATTTTCCCCTTTTAGGGTGGCGCAAGTGACGCCACTGCAAAGAAAGTAGACAAGCATAAACAAGCAATTTTTGAAGAAAAATTAGTGGAATGAAGGATGCCCCCTCAAGTGTTGATTGGGTGATAGAAGAAATCAATCAACAATCGAAAAACAGGAAGGAAACGAATAGAAGAATCCAGGTGGAAAAAACTTTGATAGTGAGAAGAAATGATAATGAAGAATGTTGAAATAGCCTTTGCATATAGTCCATTCAATAAACAACCTTGTTTCATCATTTTTCTCATATGATCTACATCATCAACCCTTATTAAAATGTACGCATACAACAAACGTGTAAAATAACATGAAAAGTTATAATACTAACATTTGTTCATTGCCAAAAATGCTTAACTCCATGCAACATACATAATGCAATGCAATATGAGAAATCAAACAAGCTAATATAACAGGGAAACAAGTACAAACACACATACTCAAACAAACAATGTTCAAGACAGTCGCACCAATGTTTTTGTTATCAAGCTTCAGTTCCTGAATGTTCATGTTTAACGACAATGGTTAAAAATGGTGCCCCAAACAAGGATACATACAGGGGGAATAATAGAGGACACTTGGGTCCTATGAAAAAGCATCCATGTGCTATGAAATAGTACCCAACAACTCATTGTGCCAAATGCATACAGACATAGCAAGCAGACCAACTTTTATAAATAGGTAGATCAAAATGAATCGCAAGTTGTTGTGCGAGAACAAGTGAGAATCTAAGAGAGATGTTTTGTAGGAAAATTTTCAATGTTTAAGAAAAATGCATTTGATATAGGCTTCAACTAAGTGCATGTCATTTACCAATTTTTGAAAAAAAATGAATTTTATAATTTTTTGGATTTTTACCAATTTTTTGGATTTTTTTTTTAAAATTACTAATTTTTTTTTTAAATTTTGAATTTTGCAATTTTTTGGATTTTTGAATTTTAAAAAAGAAAATGACGTAGAAAAATTAACGAAGTCATACGAAATCATCAAAAATCATTGGAAGGCAATAATATGCTCTAGGTAGCAGAAAGGGTCATCGGGAAGCAAAAATATGCCCTAGCGTAGCAAAAACATGCTAAAAATGATTATTTTGTAAAAATAATCATCGTGACAAGTGTTAAAAGATTCCAAAAGAACGGTAGCGATCACGTCACTATCTACGGCCATCGCAGCAAGTGAAAACATCACAGGGGGGAAAAATCTATAAATACTTAGCTAGGGGGGAAACCATCACGTCTAGTTCATTTACACCCCTCGTTATTGAAATTTTTAGAGAGAGAGCTCTGACCTGGAGAGTTATGGTGCAGATTTAGAAATACACACACTGCAGAGACAAAGTCTGAGAGTTTAGGAGACCTGCCCATGAGTCCATGATGGTATGTACACGATTTGTTTTGAGTTTTTAGTTATTTAATGTGTTTTATAGGTAGAAGAAAAATACAAGATAGCGGTAGCGCGAGCCCATGGGCGTGCTAGTGCAAAGGTTCATGTTAGTTCGAGGGCTAGGTGTGTATGAGAAAAAATAGGTGTGTATGCACTGAACTAGTTTTGGGTCCCTAGGGGGTGTGTGCAAGCGCAAAATCTAACAATTATGTGCGAAAAGTTACGCATGTGCACGCATGTGAGGATATGAGTGTATATGCACTATAGGATGTGTGCTACTATGAGATAAGTACTGGTGCTAGAAGGCACACGTTAGTGAAACAGTTTAGACATTAGGCTATTTTAGAAGAAAAATCCTGAAATTTTGACCTTAGTAAAAAAATTAGGGATGAATTCAAGAAGATAGAAGTAGAATGAACACCTTAGGAAGATGTTTTAAGAAGAAAAATGACTCTAACAAAGCGCTGTGTAATTTTGTAGGTGAAGTTGCGTAAGATAGACACATGTGAGTGATTTGGGTGGCTTAGAGAATTTGAGGGGACCTTGACTCGATGAGAGCAACGGGGGTTGATTGTCATCTTCTAGGCCACTTGGGCTAAGTTATGCAGCCCACATGCCATAGATCTATTTGGACCGTGCTTTACTAACTACCTTGGTAGAGTGCTGGCGGAGCGAGAATCAATGTTTTTGACTTCCCACTAGTAAGATGTCAATTACATTAAAGGATGTTTGGAGGATTTACCAAGTACCTATTTGTAGTGGGTTGATAGAGTATGATACAGATCGAACCCGGATTCATGAGTGCCTCTAAACATGTTTCTACACTGAGATATACTGCGATAGGGGATGGTAGTGGACTTGTATACTATGTTTGATGATCAACGGTATGCTCAAATACCGGTACACCTAATGGCTCTTATCAGCGGCATCTTAACTTCCTGAAAAAACTGGTGCACACTTTCTGCTTGGGATGACTAGAGTTATATATCAGCTTATGGATGGTGAAATTCTATGTTGGGGCTAGTGTATATTGGCTGACTTATAATGGGACTTATATTTGATAGCATATCGAGGACAGAAGATCCTAGGATTGGCACGCTACTTCAAATATGGACTTGGGATCATATCGCCATTGGTCGGCCCCACAGAGTACTTAGAGAGTACTTAGAGACAGAGCAAAAGATGATCCTTTAGTATATAGATGAGAACCATTGGGTGAGGACGTGTATTCACACATGGGTGATGTCAGTTATTATAGGCACACATTTGATGACCTAAAGTTGTGCATGATCACATGGCGGCCTTACAGGTTGTATCAATGGCTAGATGATGACCTAGAGCTTGGCATAACTGCACTAGAGCATTTTATTATTTGGAGTCGAGGATACATCCGTGAGTGTAATTGATTAGATCAGGTGCATAAACATTTTGTCCATGTGCAAGGTATCCCGAATGATGATATGTGGTATGAGCACAGGATGTGTGAGACTTTTGACATGAGACCACGCATTGGGCGGTGTCAAGCATTGGACAATTTTTCTCTTACTATGTCACAGTCATGGGCTCCACTACTAGATATAGTTGATCCAGGGGTTACATTGGACTGTGCAGCATGGTATGTTATAGTTTTTCCCCTACGATTGACTATTCCTCAGGTTGTCATTCAAATGGGTATAGTTGCAGTGGCACAAGGGTTACATGGTCAAGAACTTAGAGCTCGGGCTAAATTAGGTCATACAAAGGCTGAGGCATCATTGCATGGGATGGGCTCACAGGTATAGGCTCCATAGGTGTAGGTCCTGCATGTACTAATACCACTGGTACAGCCACAGGTTCATATGCCCATTCAGATGGTTCCAGGTAGTAGGCATAGATCCCACAGGTACATATTCAGATCCCATAGGTGCCCCTATCAACACCACATACGAGTCCGCCACATAGTCCACCAAAAGATGGATGGGATGGGGGACTCCACCACATAGCCTAGTGGGCAGAGGATGGATTGCAGAATACAGGGTACCATCTCCTCCTAAACTGATTGTCCAAAGTTCTGAGGATGTAGCTACCTTGAGGAAACAGTTACAACAAATTACAGCCGAACGAGATCAACTGGTTGCAGAGAGGATTGAGTGGACCACAGAGAGGACACAAGCTCGGGTAGATATATCTATACTTACAGGAGATTGTGATGTTTTTTTATCGAGTTTTCTTTCTCCATGTCCAAATTAGTGAGTTAGATAACAAAGAAATCAAACAACCTCGAATGATGGAGGGTTTAAGGTACCTAGGATGCGATATGGTGGATATGGGTGCTAAAGGTGACTAATCTCCACTACAAGCTGGATAGACCTGCGAAACAAAAGAAACTAAAAGAAAAATGGATTAGATGGTATATGTGGGGGTTGCTCGACGAAGTCGGTTCCAGGAAGTATTACTTCCCTTTCACAGATTCTAACCCTCATTAGATAAGAGAAAATGATATAAATTAAGGGTAGATAGATAACATCTAGAACTTGATAAATAATCAGAGCCTGAAAATGTTGATGTATAAAGAAGCTACTGATCTAATCAAAGAAAACCAAACTGTCATGAACAAATAGAAATTTTGGGGTTGGACTTGCCAAGAGAACCACAAAAGGCATGAGGATGATATAGTGATACAAGTGGCACCACAAGGGTATTATGGTGATCTAATGGAAAGTGGGGAGCTATAATATCAGATATTTTCTATGACTTCTCACCTTAACTTTTTTCGAAAGACGGGGGAAAGGCTTGTATTCATAGCCTGGAGATGGGGTTAGTTTAGGGGTTATTAGGTAACCCAGGTTTGACAAAGTAACCCTAATTAAGTGAGTGGGGGTGGGACATGATTTGAGTGATTAGGTGTAATAATGGATTTGATGTGGATGGGTGGGGTTCATGATTTGAATGGTTTTGAAGTATTTAATTATTAGGTGGGGTGATATGACTTAATTTGGAATATTTGGATATTAACACATAACAAGGTTTATACTTTTTAAAGGAAATCAATTAACCAATTAAAATTGATTAATTAAATATGTATTATTAGTGGGAAATGGGATTTATTCAAATTTAGGGGGGGAAGGGATTCAAATGGGTAAGCTTAGTAAAGGAGAGAAAATGCGAGGTGAAGGGGAAGAGCGATACCAAAAATGAGTGTCTACATTTGCCCCTTTTTGATGAGTGGTTTGCATTGAGCAAGCCATGAGACAAAAATGATGAAGTATTAAAAATATGATTGACTGGATGTTCCCCCTCAACCTTGGTATTAACGACATAAAGGAAGTCAAACACAAGTTTAAAATAAATGGATGTGAAAGTTTGGGTGGGTGATGAAAAGATGGGTAAACGCATAACCAATGCAAAATGCCCCAAGGAAAAAGGATCATAATAATAATGAAAAATATGGTGGTGACTCTAATATCACATCGGTAGAGGAAAATTGCGGTCTCAATGGAGACAGGCAACAATATTCTACAAACCAGTGAGTGGTTGAAGACCACGATAGTATGGATGCAAACCGCAATGGCCAATGGGTCATAGGTAAACATCAAAGTATGTGCAACTAAATGCAAAAGGTATGTGAAATCCTTCATATGCGAGGAATTGAGTGAAAATTTATGTGTCCACAAGGATGAAGATGAAAACAAAGGTGTCTTAGCACAAGACACGAAGAACGACCGAAAAGGTGAGTTGGAATATGGAAGGTGACGTAATATGCCCCAGATGAGGGGGTGAATATTTTTGAAGAGATGTTTCCTTAGGAAGATGTTTCATTAACAAGAAAAGACTAGAAGAAGAAAGTAGAACAAACATTGATTCATCGAAATGGAGGGAAGATTACGATTGATGTTTGCCAACCAAAAAGTAGAGTGGGCATGTGAAAGGGAAAAGGTGATAGTTGATGGTTGTTATGGTATCCTCGAAGACAAGAATACCATGGTAAGAAATGCTTAGAAATGGATATGATGATGCCCCCTTGAGAGGGCTGACGAGGATAGAAGATGCGACATAGCTCTTGAAAAGAGGAGAGGTCAATGTTGTAGAGAGGAGGACAAGAATGGGGTGTAATGAAATGGATCGGTATTGGTGTATAAATGGATAAATATTGGAATTGATCATGAATTCTAGGTGTGAGGATGTGTTGAAGGACATAATGAGCAAGAGTTGCAAAAAAAAGGAATGAACATGAGTAGTGGGTGATTATGAGAAGACCAAGAAAGGTCAAAGGTGAAGGAGACAGGGCATGGAATAGAGTAGAAAAATGGAGAGGAGATAGAAGACAAAAGGAATGAAAGAGGGAGAGAGAAGAGATAAGCGAGAGGGATGATAGGGAAGAAGGAAATGATGAAGGACAAACAAGGACGAGGACAAGAAAAATTACAGAGCAGAGGGTGTGAAATTATGAAAAAGGGAGAGATAGAATTCAAAACAAAGGAGTGAAGGACCCCAGGGGTTGAAGTAGATGAAGGAAGAGGAAATGCTGCAAACCACTGACACAGCCAGATACTAGAGTGGCACATGCCTACATTGAAGGGCCTAGGTTCTACTATGAGGAAAACAAGGTAAATAATATGGAACAGACCGTGTGGAAATGCATGTGGATGGTGGGATGATAAAAAATATGGGACAACACTGAAGATCTAGGTTATCACTGGGGAAGTAAGAAGGAAACGTGAATTCAAAAGGGGATGAAGATGATACAGAGGAAGTGAAATAAGATGAGGAGTAGAAAGGAGGGGAGGACAACAAAGAAAATGATGCAAAAGGAAGGAAACTCATAATAGAGATATTTAGTGAAGAGTGAGCATTATCAAGAACGTAAAGAGAAGAAAGAGCTGAGGAATGACACAAATTGGAAAAGATGTGGAGATGCGTGAGATGAGGATACAAGGATTACAAGACAATAGAAAAAGGGTGTATGATGAATACAATAAAGATATTAAAGAGGGTGAAGGGAAGATAGAGGTGGTGAAGAAAAAGAGAGGGAAGAATAAAAGAGACAATGTCAGGGAAGGGACGTTAAGAGAAGTCCATCAAGAAGAGGTAAAAATTAAATGAGGAATGGGGGATGAAACATTAATGGAGGGATGTTATGAGAAGTCCCTCGATAATGATCAGTGGGCATAGAGGAAGGAAGGAATGAAAAAAAAAAAGGAGAAGTTCAAAGAGAGGGAACAAGGCCATGTAGAATGGGGATGAGTGAATTTTAAGAGAATTCCACGCATAATTATTAACACAGAAATGAAATATGATGATGAAAGAATGTTAGGGGAATACCAACAACAATGGTGGGTAAGCATGGGGGTAGATATGTGGGAGAATTAGAGAAGATGGAGTGGAAAGAGTAAAGAAAGGAGGGATAATGATTTATGTGAATATGAAGGCGAGAAGAGGATGCAGTGGATGAGGGAGAATGATGTGAAGATGAAGAAATTGGATATGAAAATAATTAGAAGAAACGATATTAAGGATGAGGGATCAAGAAAGAGAAAATGGGGGAAAGGAACATGGTGATAAGCAGAAGATAGGAGATGCATTATGTGATATGACAAGTTGAAAATGTGGTTGGTAAGGAAGATCAAGAGGAAGAAATGATCAACAGAGGGAATGAAGAATGAGGTGAGGGAGAAGTCTAAAATGATAAGTCTACCTTAAGGTAAATCCTTAAGTAAGACAGGTATGTGAAGGAAGTATTTATGTAAGATTGCCAAGCGAGGGATGATGGAGATGAAAAGTGGGCAAGCAGGAGGTGGTGTTTGTGAGAATGGAAGAGGAGGAGAGAGGATGTGATGATGAGGAATGATAAGAAAATGTGGATGGTGAGAATGTGGAGTGATGGGGGAGTGCAAGATGACAAATCGTCCTTAAGAGGGACTCTTAAGTAAGATCGCCATGCCAAAAGAGTAGTTAAGTAAGATCACCAAAATAACAATGATGATACAAAAGAGTGTATTTGGTACATGGGTGGAATAGTTTGTTGGAGTGGATGATTACAATGAGAGGCAGGAGAAATAAGATGAGGGAAATATAATGGGATGGGGGAAGGCTAGATGGCATATCAAACGTAAGAGGGACTCTTAAGTAAGATTGTCATGTGAATGGAATGGTTAAGTAGGATTGCCAAGCCGAAGAAGAAGAAGAATGAAGAGAAGAAGTAACTGATAGAGTTTTAGGGAGAGGGTATGAAAAGATGGACTGAAGGAGAACCCTCAAGTGAATTTTCCATACTCTGAGCATGTGTAAGTAAGACTACCAAGCAAAAGATAGATACTAGGAAGAATGAGAAAAGAGTGATTGGTGTATGCCAAAATGGAACAAGAGGTGAAAGGAGGTGATAACAAGGTGATAACAAGGCGTTAACAAGGAAACAAAGGAGATCAAGGAATATATGTAGTGTATATGGAGAGTGTAAGATAAATCCTTAATTGGGATGCCCATGTTGTGGTAGTGATGATGCAAGAATGTCAAGTAGAAGAAACAGAGCAAAAAGATATGTGTGATGGTGATTGTTATCTGATGAAAGAGGAGATGGTGGAGAAGTTTCTACAGCGGGAGGATCTAAAGAAGAAGGTATACCTCAACTAAGAGTCCCTTACTGTATGGATGGTTAAGTGAGATTGTCAACCTGAAAGTGGAAGAGTGAAAATGGAAAATTGGGAAGAAAGGAAAGGAAGATACATATAGTGATGAAAGAGGATAGTTGTAAATCAGATATTTAAGAATGCGATCTTGATAAAATATGACATTAATGAGATAAAAGACACAATCCTAGTAAGGATGATATAGAGAAACCACGCTTCGAACTGGATTGGAGGTGAATGAGAGAGGGTACCACTCAAGGGATTGCACTTGCAGCCAATAGTGGGTGTTAATACATAATCAATGATAGTTAGTTATACCAAAAGGCCATGACAAAAAAATGGATGCAATAAACTCATAAACCTAATCTCGACACGATAAAGGGTTTTGAGATGTAACTTGTATGAGGGAAGAGGATTCTCCATAAGCGGTTGTTCCTAGGACTATGCCCCAGCTCTGGGAAGGGGGAAGATGCAAATTGATCAATGTGGGAAGTCTACAATGTATATGAGAAAGTTGATCAATGCGAGAAGCTTTCTTAGGATGTTATGATATATAGAAAGTTGATCAATGCAAGAAGCCTTTACTGCCATGATATAATAGAATAGCCATCCTTCGAGGGTATGGTCTACTTTTTCGCTTTTGCTTTTGGATTTTTGACTTTTTATTTTAGATGACAGGATAAGATATGCATAATAGCTATCCTTCAAGGGAGTAGTCTATACTTATTATATGTTTTTTGTGAATAGTTGTCCTTTGATGGATTAATCTGTTTTTAGATAAGATAGCATGAGACAGGAGCATCCATAATTTGTACTTTCTTTTATTTTTTGTGTTGATTTTCTACTTGATGGGGAAGATCTGGATATAGCTAGATAGACCACTTAGGAGGGGATGATGATCGTACAAGTAACACCCCTGGACCTTTTGTGTGGGTTTGATAGGTAGATAGGAGGATTATGGATATAATGATCGTAGATTTCTCACCAAAAAGGGAGAACCTATCCATAAGAACAATGCTATGGACAAAGTTGTGGTGCCCATGTTTAAGGTCGTGACTAGGAAAGTGGAGGCAGACCACATAATTCCAAATCATTATAGTGATAGATGGAAGAAGTTCGTGATGGAGGAATGATCTAAGGATAGAACTAAGTGCTCATTGGTAAGTATGTTAACAGTAGAATGATCACAAGTGCAATGCATTAACAGGTTATGTGTCTAGTTTACCATTAAGGGAAGCCAAATGATGGACCCCAGACCCATACTTATGGGTGAAAATGTAAGTTCCTATCCAGTTGGTATAAAATGTTCCACGTTGGCTTCTTTCTGGAGTGTGATCAAAAGATAGGATAAAGTCTTAGGGGAGGAAGATAGGATATAATAGCATACGATAATATAGATGAGCGAAGATAAAAACTATACACTATTATTGAGGAATTGAAAAAATATATGGCACCCAAAAGAAAGGGACACGTATGGCCACAATGGTGGACTTAAAATGAAAAACATGGTCCCTCAAGGGAGAGACGAATATGACCACAAAAGTGGGCTTTAAACAGAGATGAAGATTTTAATTTGGATGAGATGGATTGGATGAGATTAAATAAGGCGATATCAAAAGTGAAGTCCCCCATCATCAAGGAAATTGTACATATGGATAAGAGATTCATCAATGTGGAAGGGATGTTAAGGATGAGGGGAGTATGTGCCCCTAGCAAGGGAAATTATAGTAGATGTGGATGTGTTAGTGGATGTTGAAGGAGTTTAGATAGGATTGTTTTGGATTTGGATTGGATAAATGGTTGGAGACCACAAGGGTGATTAGCAAGATAAAAATTATCGATGAATAATGAAGGACCTTCCGTAGGAGGAATGTCATGTGTAGGAGAGATGTTAAGTGATGATGTGGATGGAGGAATTGTGGGAAACCCGATGGATGGGATATGAAATGGATTAGATGTAGATGGAGAAGGATGTTCCCCCTAAATGATGAAACCGTCTTTCTCAATAAGGTTGTGGGTGATTGTTTGAGAGGCCTTACAATGTTCAATGTCATGGCCTATGGTATGATGATAAACACAAATGCAATTGGGATTGAACCACAATGTCTTTGGACTATGGAGATTAAAAGATTCAATGGGAGGAAGTGTGATCGCAGATATTCGAATTGAATGTCAAAGGATGTCTATGTAGTGCCCAATCGAACTGTTATGGGGAAGGTAATGCTTGTGGGTTTTGATAGACTATGTTGGCTTGGAGTTAGGGGAAGAAGTGGACGTAGATCAGATGGGTGAATTAGATGTCTTAAAAGACAAATCAATTTTGAGAGGAGGGGTAGATTGTTTGGATTGGGATTTATCGTTAGGAGGTGTATTAGATGAAGGGATTGACCCTAAAATAAATGTTGTAACATTGGATTACTGAAAAGAGGGAAGACCCGACTTCTTACGAGGATGCACAGGAAACTTTCAGGGATGCTTACCACGAGCCTTAGATTTTGATTGAGAAGATTAAACCTTGGCGGGGATGATAATAACCTCAACTAGAGGATCAAATATTGCGGTGTAGGGGTGATATTGATGGAGAAAGAGGTTTTGTATGATGTAATTAATAAGGTCTATATGATATTTGGATTGTGTAGGTTTTAGTTTGGTCAATGTGGAAATAATTGATTTTTTAGAGGGAAAACGGATCCCCCTTATGTTGATCTCAGGTGGAGGTGTCTAGTCCATAAACTTTTCAAGGGATATCATCGATAGAGTTACAAATTGAGAGGATTTGGTCGGTGTGATAGAACGATTAAGTAAAGAATATTGGGATAAAACGGGTGATGTGGCCATGGGAAAGGATATAGGTATAGGTGACGAAGATGTCGAGGTAGGGGTAAGTGGATTTGTTGATATGACAAATATAGGGGTAGTTGGGATTGATATGGAGGTGGGCATAATTGGGATATTTGGAGATTTAAGTGATGTGGTGATGGGTATGTTTGATGTAGAGGTGGTCAAGGGGTTGAATATGACAGGTTGGTGCACAATAGATTATTATTTCGGTATTAGATTGCACTAAATAACATTCTGACTAAAACACAGATTTAACACACAAACTTAATTCATTTGGATCAATTTATTATTGTAGAGAGGTTACAATATATAGAAATTTTATCTCCTACAAAGGAGGAGTCAACTCACATCATGAATCCCCCTTATCTCTCCATGATCCACATATCACTCAATTTCTATCCCATATATCTCTCATAATATCTCTACTAGTTCCCGAAAATCTCTAGTGAGTTATACTACAACTCACGAATAATAATAAAATACAACTCAATATGAGATTGTATTAATTTATTCTAAACTACTATATTATTATTAAATGAGTTATTTTATGTTAACTCATTTTAATAATAATTCTACACAATATAATGCTAACAAATGTGAGCACTAAAGCAAATATTCCTAACATAGATGTGGATAAAGTGGTATGCATAGTCGAATTCGATGGGGATGTGGTAAAGGTAGTTGGTGTGGTTGGTACAAAAAAAAGTGCGGAAGGAGGAATTGGGATTGACTCTAAAGATGGTATAATGGGTAAAGGTGGAATGGATGTAGGTAAGGTAGTCAAACCCAATGAAGTAGATGTGGTAACCGATGGAGTAGATATGATAGGTAATGAAGTAGGTGTAGGAGTAATATCGGGTGTAGAAGTAGGTGAGAATGGTTGTTTCATAAATGTTTTGAGGGGTTAAAATGATATGTTTGCTAATGGGGTTGATGTTGTAGGTGTGGATGTATGGATAGGTTTATTTGATGTAGATGTGGGTGAAGGAACAAATGTGAGAGATGTATGGATATGTGTGTATATCAATGGGGCCAAAATAAATGCTAAGGATGAATCTGATGTGGTAGATTGTGGTATGATTGAAGTGGATGAAGTAGATGGTATATTCAAAGTTGATGTGGATGTGGTAAGGGTAGGAGTAAGTATAAGTATATGACAAGTAGTAAAAGTTGATATAAGTGTGATAGTTATGGATACAATAGGTTCTAAACAAGGAGTGGGAATAATGTATAAGGTAGGAACATGTAGATTCGGTGATGAGATGAGATCCTGATTAACAGTGTTAATGGTGTAAGCATTTGATAATCGAGATGTAAAATGGGTGGCTTGATTTGTTGGTGGTTGATTAGGAAAAGTTTGCGTAATTTTGTCGAGGGGTTGGCTAGGTGAAGTGGTGGAGTTGTCCATTTGGATATCCCCTTGATTTATAAGTTTTTGGATATGATCTTTGAAGGAACAACATTTCTCTATGTCGTGACCTTTGACTCGATGATATTTACAATAGTGGGCTTTGTGATAACAAATAGGCTTGAGTCGCGAGTCGTCCACGGGTCGTATGGGAGGAAGTTGGATGGGATGTACTTTCATCAACTTGTCAAATATAGAACTATAGGATTCCCCCAAGGGGGTATTGTTAGGAGATGGTCTAGGGGTTGATGTTGAGGCCATGTGCTAGATGTAGATGTGGATGAGGACTTAACAACCACGGCATTGGCCACACCCTTAAATGTGTCATTATGTCCAGATGGTTTAGTAAATTCAATTTTAGGTTTGGTTGATATGAGTTTAAGATGACCTTTTTAAATGGCATGGGTTTCTAGTTTGCGAGCCATGGTGAAGGCTTCATCAAAGGTTCAGAATGATTGGATTTGCAAGGTGGATGATATATGTTTCATACATGAACGTGAGAAGAGATTGATGAGTTCAGTTTACGGAAGAGAGAAGGATAGTTGGTTTATAATGTTGCGCCATCGTGCGACAAATTCTGCGATGGACTCATCGTCTCCAAAATTCTCAACACCTAAACAACAGAGATATTTCAGTGATAGTGATTTTATGCGTAATGTTGATCAAAAATTGTTCTAAGAACAACTGCATTAGTTGGGTGAAGGAAAATATCAAGTATTGAGGTAAACTATTGTACCAATTTAACGTGGGACTAGCCAAGGACATGGGGAAAGTACGAAGCATTAGGTCTTGATCATATGTAATAAGAAAACATGCGTGTTTAAACGCATGAAGATGTTTTTGGGGATCTTCCTTGCTATTGAACTTAATGAAGTTGGGAAGCTCCCAATGAGAAGAGTAAGTTTTGATAGGAACCAACTGATGAATCGGTTTGTTACACATTTGTTCATAGGATAAAGTAACCTTGGGTGCCAAGGTGGCAGCTTCTAGACTAGCCAACCTATTCATAAGAGCATGAATAGGATCGTTTGACGTGACATTAGGTTGGGATTGTGATTATGTGGTATGGGAAGTAACTTGGTAAGGTGGCTAATGCATTTGAGGATGTGTGGGGGTTTGAGGAACCATTTGATAAGGTGGTTGATTAATTTGTGGATGTGCGGGTGTTTGACAAACCATTTGATAAGGTGGTTGATTAATTTGTGAATGTGTGGGTGTTTGAGGAACCATTTGATAAGGAGGTTTATTAATTTGTGCATGTGTGGGTGTTTTGGGAATCATTTGATAAGTTAGTTGATTAATATACGTCATGGGCTGAGATTGGGTAAGTTGTTGCATAGGTTGATGTTGAGAAATAGGGACGTGATGTGATTGTTGGGATTGAGCCAGTTGTTGTGTTAAACGATGAGTATGGATATGAGTGTCAAGAGGTTGAGAAGATTGGAGGATATGATTGGTAGAAACGTAAGTGCTAAAATGTGCAGATGGTTGGATAGGCATACTAGTAGCGGATGGAATAGAATTGGAAAACGGATGTGGGGGGGAAAGGATCCACCGATTTAGTATATTGATAAGTTTTAAGGAGTGTGGGGGAATTATGAAATAAGAAATCATATATGGGGTTAGGAGGAGGTCCAAGAGTTTCTAAAGGAGCGGGAGATGGGTGTCTAGTTGGTCTAGAAAGTTTAGAATGATGAGAGATACGAGGATTAGATTCAAGATAGGGACAAGTTTGGGTGACATAGTCCTCATGAAGCGATATCATGGAGACAAGGGGTTGGGTAACCGAAGGTGTGGTCTCAAGTGTGGAATCATGTTGGGAGAGATCATTAGGGGAAGGGATGTCATTGGATGGAGTGGATTTTTGTTTTGTTTTGACAGTGACAATAGGCACGAAATAGATGAACATTTGTTTATGTAATTTATTAACAAACATTTCCTATAGGTGATCAAAACACGGGAATTTTTGACAAAGATTCTCAAAAAGCTTAAAACTTTGTCAATTTAGAGAAATTTTGATAGCACCTCACCTCCTTTGATCCCGCAAAAGAGCACAAAAACAAAGCAATCCTAACTAGACTAGGTAAGAAAACCTTGTATTTAACTAAAAATGCAAAAGAGGGTTAGTAAATCAAAACTTTGAAACTAATCTAAAAAGCTTGAAAATGAATGCAAAGGACAATGGAGTATGTCCCACAGGGCATGCCAAATGTGATCATGCTAAACTTTTGCAATAGCTAACTAAAAATACTAACACCTAGAAATATAAAGCTAAGCTTAAATTTATCAATGAACCATCAAGATCATAGCTTATGAGAATGCATAATGAAAACTACATGAAATTAATCATTTAATTTATAAGCATTCTTACTAAGTTAAGTGATTGCTACTTAAATTGAACCTATGAAGATTACAAACAATCAAAATGTGTATTGTTACTTCGTTAATGGTGAAAATATCTCAATAAAATGGCTACAAGGCCATGTTTATATCTTCTCTTACCAACCAATCTTGAATAAATTGATGTAAATGGGGATGCAAGTTATTCCATCAATGGAGTAAGGCTCTTGATCATATGTTTGATATGATAGACCTGACAAAAGTATGGTATAAGGTGTGAAGGTAGGAGCTTGGTCCTTTTTATAGTTTTCTATTTGGGGAAAGCTTGCAACTTGGTGCATGTGGGATAAATCCCAAAGTAGAAATATCAAGGATAAGTTTGTTAATAAAAATTAACAAAGGATGTACAACTCATGGGAGTTGGAAATGGTATTAATTAATCAAATAAGACTAATTAATAGGCTAGAATAAGCTTTTTAGGCTATTTGAAGTGATTGGGGTGATTTTAAATGGTTGGAAGAGAATTTTTTAGCCAATAAACTGGTTTATTGATTAAATACAAGGGTACTTTAATTTTACAAATTTATAGTGGTATACTAATAAAAATAAGGATATTAGTGTAAAAGAGTACCAATAATGAGAGGATGTTGCTGTAAATCCAAAAAACAAGGGCTAATATTTAAGGTCCTGTGATAATGTGTGATGAACATTTTTTTACCAAGTAGCAACTTGGGGAATTGCATACACTAAATTGGTTGTTGATTTTTCATCGAGTGATGATTGTAATTTTTTCAATACATTAGGTTATTAATATTAATGGATGAATTCCAAAATACCTCATCAACATCCCATCTTTTAATGGGTTTTTCATAGAATCAATCTGAATTACGGTTTTAAACAATGAGAATATATTCATAGTGATTCATGACAAAATTAGAGAAATATAAAGAGGATTTTATTGAACAAGACCATGTGATTACATTTTAAAAATAACATTTTATCATAAATACCATTTTTTAGCAGTTATGATTTTGGTCAGCCAATTTTGCAACCATTACATTTTTATTTAAGTCAATTTGTTATTCGTATCTCTTAGGGGTGGATTTATCTGGCTAAATGGACATGTATTTTTCCACCTTTCACCAATGAATATCTCTATATTTTTGGGGTTAATCATATTGCAACCCAAAACCTAAATATCCGTTCTTTTATAACATTTAATCTTTTTATATTATCTTACGATTTATATTAGACCCTTATTTTTATATAATTGAAAGTAATTTACTATTTATTTGAATTAACTGAGCTAAATTAGAGACCTTACTTGTGGTTAGTGTATTTTAATTATTACCTAAAATCACTTGTCATATGTAAAGATGTGTAATCATATTTATTTCTATGTAATTTATAATGATGTTTCCCTTGGGAATTTGATATTTTGAAAAAACATCAGTTATGAAGTATTAATTTTTCTCAATGAGTATTAATTTTTCCTTTAAGACATAGATAATATCACACCTCTTAAAATAAATCCCTATTGTTAAAATTCACTTTGAGAAAGCATCATAGATAGGATTGAATGATTTTTTTTCATGCATGTTGAAATATTTGAAATTTGGACCCAAGATCATACATTTAGTTCAAACTCCCTTCAAATATTCTTTTGCTTGCTTGAATATCAATGAGCATCATTCTGAGAGTGTTGTCATATTAAAAGATATGGTTTCCCTCTTGCCCCCTCCTTGTATGTGCTAACTATTGAGGGATTTTGAATGTTTACTAGGTCACTATAGTCTTGTGAAAGGTATTGTCCTTCACCACACCCCTTAAGAGAAATTAATCAATGATCATGTTTCAAATGATTCGTTTCTAACCATTTTGGAAGAATAAGATATAATGAAGAACGATATGGAATTTCTATAGTTTATTTTGTCTAGCTTTAAGGTCTAGAATCCATTGGGAGTAAAACCAATTTTTATAGACAATCTATTTCCTCCATACTGGGTGGTTTGATACCCATAACTAGAAATGAATCTCACATGGAGATTTATTCAAATTTTTGTGGATCCCCTTTTCCCTTAAAGCCTTGTAGGTGGACCTATGGAATTTCATGGTGCAAAGAGTGGAGAAGAAACTCTCTTACTCAGTAACCATACCCCTTTTCATGGATATATTTTTTTACCATTCTATCTAGAGTTGTTGCCATGCATGTTTGTATTCCTCCGTTGGCCTCCTTCTAAACCTATCTACAAGAAGCTTGAAAATTTTACCAATCAAATTTTATGGGCTAATTTAGAGGGAAAGAGATGTTTCATAAAGTTGAATGGAAGCTATATTTCTAACCTAAGGATGTTATTGGTATGAGTTTAATTGGCATTCAAAATTAAGGATCTTCCCTCTATGAAAAATGGATCGATAAAAAATTAAATGCAAAGAAACCTAGAAAACCCTTCTCATGAATCACATCTCTTTTAAAAAAACGATATGGAATATCTGTTGAAAGGGTTAGGGTTCTAATCCCTTCTTATTACTTTATTCCCCATCAATATCATTGATAATTTTGTGGCTAAGAACATTTGGAAAGCTTGGGAAACAATCAAAATCTAACTTTTCTAGACTATGGATAAATTTAGAGCAATGTTGTCTATCACCACACAATCTATCTAATGGTTTCATGTTATCATTCATCTTGGTTGTCCTCTTGTTGAACCCATAAGATCAAAGCATTCATATTATTACAAACATCTATGAGAAAAGAAATAGGTCTAAAATGTCCCGACAAAGCTAAATTTGGTCTTAACAACTATTATTTTGAGTCCATTTTTTAATTCAAGTGGTTGTGCTTGAAGATACTTGAAACCCTACCTTCATTATCAATGACTTAATCTCAACATTAATCCTTTATAATTTCTCAACAAGCACTGGAATCCCAATAGTTCATCTTTTTGCTAGAGCAAAACATTTTAAACCATAAAGAACCAATAGTGGTAGAAATCCACAAAGCTAAAAAATTCAGGTGTATTTTATACCAAGGTCTCCCAGCTAGGGATAAATTAGTTCACATGGGAATTCCCTTTCCCATATGCCTTTTTTGTGGTTAGTTGGCATCACTCAAGCTGATATTTTGGTTCTCTATGAATTAGATTTATCCATTCTTTAAACCCTTTAACACAAGCCTTTCTCATTACATTAGATTTTATTGGGGCTCCACTATGATTCCTATAAGTTTTAATCAACTTTTGCACATGTGCCACATTGATATTCTTTTTAAGCTTTGGAAAGATAAGAATGTTGCAATTTAAAAAATAAAGTGCAATGAGTAAAGGAGTTTTCTATTACTAATAGGGATGTTATATCTAATACTACATGTTGCAAATTTAGGTTTATGGAGATAAAGTGGCCCTATTGGAAATTAAGGCAATGCTCCTTACATTTTTAGCAGAGTGCCTACAAATTCCCCATGGTAACAGTCACAAGGAAGAGACTAGGGAAGGAGGGATTGTGGAAGAGGCCGATGCAAGTCTCATAGTTGCTTTTCCTTTTCCACTCCTCACATTAGGATTTATGTCATCAAGAGAACATGGAGTTGATGACTTATTTCCTAGAGGATGGGATGGGTAGGGAAAGATGCCAAGGATCAGTTTAGATATCTTATTGCCTCTAAGATACGCTGAGGAAGAAATTGATGAATCAAATAGTTATACCCATACCTGATACTAAGTTGTCTCCCTCAAATACATCACTAACTTCTATTGCTTGTTTGTGCTTAGACACTATATTTTAATAACTAGAGTTGTGAAGTGGAAATAACTCTTTATATAATTTTATAATCCTACTTATGGCATTGGGCTTTAATGTTAGATAATTAGTTTGTTTGAGCTGACCTGCTTCTTTCTTTTTGCTCGAAGTCTGATTTCTCTCCACTCACTTTTGATTAGGGAAGCCCAATATAACTTTTTTTTTCATTAGGTTGGAATGGATAAATCTACTCCTTTCTTCTAAATAATATAGGTTTATCCTTGCAAATTCCACATAAAATATTTTTCATTAGGAAAGTAGCTTTGCATGGGTCATCATGGAATTACGTCTTTGAAGTCTAGAGTTGATGGGATTCAAGCCTGAAATAATTATGGTTTCTCCATAGACATCAAGAAATTATTGTGGGATTTTTTTTTTCCAAAATTATATTCCAAATCAATAAATTAAACCACCTTGACAATGATTTCCGGATGTAAAGATTATCCTTTAAAAATTTGCAGCAGTAGACTATTATTTTATGTTGAGTATTCATGTGTTGGCATTTTTGTTGCAACCTCGTACACAAATTAGAGGCAAAATTCACATAAGTTTTAAATTCAATTATCGCATTATCACTTTCATAAAAGCAATTATATCTACTTAAAAGGGTATTAAAATGTTTAAATTGTTTGCTGCTTGAATGTTTATGTGTTTGTTGATTCTTAGTTTTATTTTTAGTTTTATGGGCTCTCATCCAATGCATCAATTATATATGTTATTTTATCTTTTTTTTTTCATATAGTTTTAATTTTAATAATTTAATTGTGTCTTTCTTTCTATTATTTCGTGTGATTTTGATTCAATTTTATTTTTTATTTTTCAAGAGTTTCAGGTTAATTTATGTATTAACAAAGTCTTATTTCAAATTTCAATTATTTTAAAATATTTTTGAACACGCTAACTCATCTAGACGTGCTAGAAAAATAAAGTATCATCTATCAAGATATTCAATAAGTTTCAATTAAAAATTAGAGAAGGTAATTATTGAGAATTTACAAGCATGATATATAATCAGTTGTTTATTGTAGTATTTGAAATTCATAATAGAGACACATCATATTACACTGGTTTATTTAGATAAATAATTATTGAAATTATTGTTATATTGTTTTCCATATTGTACAACATTAAGGGAACTAAAAATATCAAAATGGATTTGCGATTCCTTTGTGTAACGCAAACCCCAAAACACATTTTGTTTTTCTTATTGTTTCAAATTAAAAAATTCAGTTAGGGTTAGGATGGAAACTAATAATTTCCTGGTGATCATAGAAAAGTATAAACAAGTAAGATAAGTTTTTGGTAGGCAGAAATAGTGAGATCTAGTCCTAAAAAAATAAAAAAAATTAGGAGCACTTTTTATAGAAATATTTTTCATGGTCCTGGGAACAATTTTTCATGATTTGAAAGGAGTCTTTTTATTTCACCTGATTCTAGATCGTTTCTTCGAATGTTGATGAAACAAATAAGGGTAAAGGGCTAGGAGGAATACCTGTCGAAATGCTGGTTGTGAGTTGTTGCGCGCGTATGACTTCTGAATCCACAACTGATAGTGAGAGATTCCTTTTTGTTGGGAGGAACTACCTGAAATGGAACACAAGACCACCAAATAAATAGTTAAACAATATATGCAGTGGACTGCCTAGCGTGTGCTAGATCCGGGAAGTGTGATACTTCCTAGACAGCTGTCAATCCACTGTTTAAAGCAAATTAATGCGAGAAATAAAGGAAATCCTATTGTAGTTAAAATGATTTAGGTATCTCATTCAATCTACAATAAGCAAATCCAATCACAACGGGCTAAGATATGATTGAATTTGAAGGTCAAGGTCACCGTCAGGGTATTGCTGTTGGTCAGGGTGAGATTCTGGGTGGTTTTGGGTCATTTGATAAAAGTGATTAGGACCTTTGTTCTTGGTTTCTGGTAAAAGATAGAGACCGACGTTGGTTAAATGTATGATCGGTATCGGTTTAGGCTAACTGGCAACGGTTGTGGGTAACCGGCGTCAGTATGGTTGGAGGTACAAGAAACTCAAATAAACCTCAGCTAGGTGATAGATCTGAGATTAGATGAAGATTGGGAGGTGCAATGACAAGGTTCGTATGGATCTAAGGTATGCACATGAAGTGATTAAGGTCTAGGTATGGAACAGTGATTTGGTATATGGATAAAAAGATTCATGTTTGCATGGAGGTAAATGATGGGTGATGAAAGAATGGAAATGAAAGAACAAATTAAATAACAAATGTAATAAGGATTACTAACTGATGAATAGATGACCATGTTGGTTAACATAACTTACTATTTGTATGGATTAATGCTTGGTTGAGAGGTGGAGGTGGTTGATCAAATGAATATGAACTATGATGTAGTTCTGGCGCTTCCCCGGAGTGCTCCTATGAATGCATATGGCTTTGTGATTGCTTGGTACTGGCTATGGATGCTCTGATGCGTATAAATGCTTGTTTCTACTTACATGCAGCTCTGGTTTCATCACTTCTCAAAAGACATGATATCTCTTAGAAATGTGCCAACCCTGAAATAAGGTTGTTTTAGGGGTTAAATGGTAACCGACGGTGGTTCCAACTTAACCGGTGGGGGTTAAGGGGTAACCGGCATCGATTAAGGCGGGATTTTCTAGGTTTACTAAACTAGGTAGATCCTCTTGATTTTATGGGATCTTAGTTTCGTTTACTCACGGATTAGCATGGAAGTTTCCTTCTAACGAGTGGGAATGTGGTTAGAGAGAATGTAGGCATTGATTTTTAGGGCTCATTAAGGCAAGTAAGACTTAGTCTTAGTTAGTTATGGAAACTTACTAAGAATAGGTCTTAGGGTGAGGTGGCTGGATGAGGTGTCTAGGTGAGGTGGAAATTATCTTAATTAAATATTTAGTAATAAATATGGTGAGGATAATGAATTAATTTAATTAAATTAATTAAATTAATATTATAGTGGGGTGAAGGGGGCCATGGCTAGGTGAGTATGTGTTGAGGTGGTTATTTGACAAGGGACCAAGGGGAGTGTGACCTAATTTTAGTGTCTACATTTTTCCCCTTTTTGTTGCGTAGCTTGTATTGGTAAGCGATGCTGACAAAAATAAGATGTGGTTGCCCCATGTGTGGGTGAAGGTGATCCCCCTCAAACTAGGAACTGATGAGGTAGAAGACAGAATCGGTGAGTGGTTTGATAAATGGTGAATGTGATGAAGAAGAAGGTGGACAATGGGGGTAAAAGAGGAAAAAAGGTCCACTCAGGGTAATCCAGGTATGGGTCAGGGTCAAAGGTAGTAATAGTCAAACACACGCACACGTATAAATTACAGCATGGTATCAGGTTGAAGAGTTGACAAACTCTACATTGTCTAAGGTTGATAGGTTTATCCAAACAAGGTTGAAGTGATTCTAGTATCCAAGGTATAGGATATGGTGCAGGAATGACAATGCAGGTTAGGTGCAGGAACGTTTAGGTATGTTCTGGTACACCGAGGTTTGGGTCAGGATAAACGGTCACGATAAGAGGTAAGGTAAGGTCATAGGTCAATCAACACAGGTAACAGTTCTGCAAGGTATAGTGAACACATGAGTTCAAAGGTCACTAGCGATGTTTCAAGTCCAAGTATCTAGGTCACGACACGGGTAGGGCCGAGGTATGGGTAAAATAACAAGGCCCATGGTTGAGTTTCAATTAAGGACTTAGGCATGGATATAGGTAAGGTAGGTCTATGCAATTAATGATGATGTGGATTGTGTTAAGATGTTTTGTAGGAAAATTTATGATTACGGTAAAGAAATTGTAGACAAGATGAAATGAATGTATGAGTGATGATGGTAAAGATTTTAAGAAATTTGTTGTTTTTGTGATTTAATTTCCAATGATTGATATAAAAGGAAACTAACAGATGGTATATGGGGAAAGGTAATTGGTTAGGGTAGAGAGTGTCTGAGCTATCCTCCAAGGGCCCCATGCCCTCGAAGTGCTGCCTACATAGTTCTGGTGAAAAGGGACCTCAGGCCGATGTAGTTCTCCCATAAGCTAGGGAAGATTAGGGTGAAATAGCAGAATGGTCTGATAGGTGTTAGGCATGGGTGATGTAGGTCATAGCCATGATTGAGTTTAGGTATTGTAGGTATGGTTGATTGGCATTTTTAAATACATCTGCCAAGGATCTAGTCATGTATAGGATAATCAATAGGTAATGAGGAAGGTGAATGCTAAGAGGTGGTAAAAGAGTTTCTTAATTGATAAGAACCCTAATGAGTCTACCATACCCTAGATGGGCTTATGAATGTAAGACCCTACAGGCCTTGCATAATGGACTTGATTTTAAGGGTGAAGAAAAGTCACATGATCATGAAATGTCACGTTTGCGGCAATTCCCTTGAGTAACGAGGAATTTAGGCAAAAAAGAAAAGGAGGTGAGAATGAGAGGTTTAGCGTAACTTAGTGTACAATGACGTGTATTTTGGAACAAGAAACCCAGGGAATCCAAAATAGGCAAGTCCATGATGAAAATTTCATCTTTTTCTTGATTTGTTTGTTTTTAATAGACTGATCGATGTGGGAAGTCTATATGGGATGAATATATTATCTCCTTGAGGTCTTCATGAAGCTGATCGATGTCAGGAAGCTTATGAATATTTATTATATTTTTGTAATGACTGTATATAGCTGTCCTTTAAGGGAGCAGTCTATTGATAGTGGTAGAAATATGGAGAAGAGATGTCCCTTTTGAGGGATTCATCTTTTGCTGGAAGTTTGACTCAAGGAGTTGTATCCCTTTTTGTTTTTAGATGTTTAAGTCATGGACAATATTATAGAGGATGATTAGGTTCTTGTTTTAGAAGGACAAGATCATAGTACACCAAGATTAACTGTGAAAGAGGTGGTTTCAAGTGATGAACAACCATGGGATTCCATCTTGAAGAAGACAAAAAGTATCCATGAGAATCATGCTATGAGCAAAGTCATGGTACTCATATTGAAGACAAGGCTAAAAGGTGATGGGTAATCACATGATTCTTGTTTAGTCATGGATCCTCAAAATGGGTAATAATGGAAGGTGAACAAAAAGTCAAGGGACGAGTGATCAATTGACAGAAAGTGATATAGGACTTGATATCAACAATAAAATGGTTGAAGATGCAAGGCATTAAGGGGCTCAGGTTCGGGTTTACCTTCGAGTGAAGACAAATGATAAGCACCTGATCCATAGGCATGGGTGACGATATAGGGTCCAAGCCAATTAGGAGAAAATTTTCCCCATTTACTTTTCTCCTCTTTGGTTACATGTTGATTTTCCTTCAGGATGAGGTCACCGACTTGAAAGGTTCATTCGTGAACACGTTTATCATAGGCACGTTTGATACATTTTTGGTAGATTTGGAGATGGTCCAGGGCATTGAGATGAGTTCATCTAATAATTCAAGTTGCGCCAAATATCCTGGACAAAATTCATCATCATTGAGCATGTCTTGTAGTGAGATGCAGAGGGATGGAATCTGGACTTCAAGAGGTAAGACAACCTCAGTACCATAGACCAGAGAAAATGGGGGTGGCAGTAGTCGAAAGTGTGAATACTAGTGCAATAAGCCCACAAGGTGAAAGGAATGTGCATATGCCAATCTTTCCCAGTATCATTGACCACCTTCATAAGGATTTTGTTCAAGGTTTTATTGGTTGATTCAGCTTGACCATTGGTTTGCGGTAATAAGGTGATGAGAAACTAAGTTGGATGCCAAAAACATCACATAGTTTGTGTAGGGTTTTGTTTTTGAATTGTTTTCTGTTATCCGTGATAATGCGGTGAGGGACACCAAAGTGACAGATGATGTGATGGTTGATGAATTCACATATTTTCTCAGATTTGGTGGAAATGAGGGGAATGGCTTCTACCCATTTAGTGTAATATTTAGTAGTGGTTATGATCCATTGGTGGCGTTGTGAAGAATGGGGGTTGATCTCACTGACAAGATCCAAACCCCATTAAGAGAAAGGCCAAAGGTCTCACGCGAACCTGTAAGGCATGACTAGGGGTGTGATGGAGATTAGCATGTTTTGGCATTTTATGCAACATTTTGACATAATTGCAACAGTCACGGTTCAGGGTTGGCTAGTAATAGCCTAGGTGAAGAATGCTTTTTGTACAGCGAGACCACTAAAGTGGCCTCCACAAATCCCATCATGGAATTCCTTAATGGTGTAAGGAATTTCAAAATTGGTAAGGCATCGCAAGAGAATGTTGTTGAAACTGCGTTTGTACAGAAGACCACCCATGATGACATAATGGGAGACACTTTTAAGAAAGGCACATTGTCCATTACGAGTGAGATCGGCAGGTAAAATGGAGAGGGAAAGATAGTCTGTGTATTGCTTATACCAAAGGTCACTTGGGTCAGGAGTAGCGGTTCTGATAGAGTAAACTTCACGAGGAAAATAAGAGGGTGATTGTAGTCTTTGTATGGTGACAAATATTTTAGAGTCAGCGGGTGAAGCAGGTATCTGAGAAGCCAAGCAGGCCATGGTATCTACAAATTTATTGGTAGAACATGGGGTGGTTTGAAGTGCGTAACGGTCAAAGGTGGTCAAAAGTATGTCCACATGATGCTTATACTTTTGAAGTATCTCATTATGGCACTGGTATATACCATTGACTTGGTTTATGACCAACTGAGAATCACCAAAGATGTTGATTGACTTAACATCTAAGGCATAAGCAGCCTGGAGACCCAATACGAGTGCTTCGTATTCAGCAATATTGTTTGTATAATCAAAATCGAGTTTGAAAGACAAAGACATAGGTTCACCATCAAGCAGAATGAGGATAACACCAGCCCCACCCCCACACTGACACTTGGAGCCATCAAAGAAGAGTGTCATTTGGTAAGCGGGTTCGTCCAGGGAAAGGGTAGCAATAGACTCATCTAGAAAGTCAAAGTTAGAGGGTTGATCCCCAGAAATGGGTGCATCGGCCAATTGGTCAGTGATAGTTTGGCCTTTGATGGACTTTTGATGGATGAATTCAAGGTCGAGGTCGACCAGAAGCATAAGCTAGTGTGCGGCACGTTGATTTTGATAAGGTTTGGCATACATGTAGTGTAATGGGTCAGTATTAGTAATGACGAAGGTTTTGTAGTTGAGTAGGTAATGGCGGAGTTTGGTGGCGACAAAAACTAAGGCTAGGCAAAGTTTTTCGGCATGGGTATATCTAGTTTCGTAGTCAAGAAGGGTACGACTTATGTAATAAACCACTTTCTCTTGGTGTTGGTCGTCGCGATGAGTGAGCATGGCACCTAGAGAATGGTCAGTGGCAGAAATATATAGGTAGAAGGGTTGGTCATCCTTAGGAGGAATGAACACTGGTGGTTGAAGTAGGTATTGTTTCAAGGCTTTGAAGGCTTTATGGCAGTCATCATCCCATTTGAATGAAACATCTTTCTTGAGAAGATGATGGAATGGTTGACAATGGTCAGAAAGCTGGGAGATAAAATGACGAATTGATTGCAATTTTCCTTGTAGGCTGTGAAGTTGACATAGATTAGTGGGTGGCGGCATTTCAAGGATAGCCTTGACTTTAGCAGGATCGAACTTCTATGCCACACAAAGAAACGATGAAACCTAGGATTTTCTTGGAAAGTACCACAAAGACGCATTTTTTTAGTTGAAGATGAACACAATATTTGATGAGGCAGTCAAAGATGACTTTAAGAATGGGTAGGTGTTTGGTTCGATGCTTGGATTTGGCAAGCAGATCATCTACGTAATCCTCCAATATGTGATGCATGATGTCATGGAAGATGTAAGTCATGGCCCGCTGATATGTAGCACCAGCATTTTTGAGACCAAAGGGCATGACTCGATAGCAGAAAGTCCCCCAAGGGGTGATGAAGGAAGTCTTGTGTTGATCCTCGAGAGCTAGTAATATTTGATTGTAGCCCAAGAAACCATCCATGAGTGATAACATTTCATGGCCAGCAGTGAGATCAACTAGTTGGTCAATTCCTGGTAGTGGGAAATCATCTTTGGGATAGGTGAGGTTGAGGTCATGGAAATCCATGCAAATGCAGAGTCCCCCTGTCACTTTCGTGACAGGAACAATGTTAGAAATCCATTGGGGATAATCAATGGGTAGAATGAAGGAAACCAAGAGAAGGCACTGAAGCTCTTCTTTGACCAGAAGAGCAATGCGAGGATGTATTTTCCATAGCTTTTGTTTGATAGGTTTGGCATCAGGAATGGTTACGATATTGTGAACCATGATTTTTGGGTCAATACCAGGCATATCGGCATAGGACCAAGAAAATGCATTGCTATGGTCCCGAAGGAAAGAGGTGAAGGCTTCCTATTCAGTAGCGTCTAAGGATTGGCCAATCTTTAGAATGTGCGGGTCATCTTGAGTATTAATGTTGATTTCGATGGTCGATTCGTTCAACATGGTTTACATCTTGGAGGGTAACGACCGGTGAATATAAGAGTCTTCTGCACCAAGGTAGGTGAGGATGGACTCATCATCCTAACATTGAATGACATTAATTGAAGGCGTATCGTCATCGATCATGTCAGGATATAGGAATGGGAGAGAAGAGGGAGCCTCGCCATCGCGTTGATAGGTCAGTGGTCCCAGGGAAATGGTGTTTACGAAAAAAAAGTTAGGAGGTATAGATTCAAGATCTATGGACTCCGTGGGTGAGGATGGTAATGTGGGTGAATGAGAGGGGGAAGATTTCTCATCCTGAATAAGGTCAATGCGAACCTTCTTAGAAGATGGAGCATCAAAACCAATGCCACTATGGTCATTGTGTTTACGAGAGGTACAGGAGATGACAGTGTGGCGGCCTTGTTCATAAAAACCAAAGCCAAATCCTTTCCACACGCATGGTGGAGGAAAGTGTGAGTGAAATGGTGGTTAGTGAGGGAGTGTAGGTCAGAGGAAAATGGTTGGGTTTGGGATGGAGGTTCGGGTTTATAGGTGGCCATATCAAGTCCCCCATATGTTAGATTGGTGCGAAGGTGGGGAGGGCCATAAGGGAAAATGTCACCAATGCGAATGTCGTAACTGGGGTGTTGACACAGATTCCCATACTCTTGTGGGGTGAGGAAGGTATCAATATTGTATAGGCAGTATTCCCCCAGAGTGAGGCGTTGAAAAACACCTTCTAAGGGATCAGTAGTTGGTATGTGGGTAGCGGGTATAGATGGCTCACTAGATGAAGGGGAGACAGGGGTGCTAGCGGTAGAGGCTACAGTTGTAGTAGAGATAACGAGGTTAGACAAAACAGAAGTAGTGGAAATTTTGGTGGATGGGCTCGTGGGTGGAGGTGAAGTGGTTTTGGTGGCAGATGCCTTGACCGGTACAAGCACATCATTGGTTCAATATAGCATGTTACAGGTCTTGAAAGGTGAGGGGTCGGCAGGGATTGTGTAATTATGTCCCTCGTGTTCAAATTTGAGGCATCGATGTAACGTCAAAGGGACACAACCCATAGCATGAATCCAAGGTCGGCCAAGCAGCAAGTTATATTGGAACTCCCCTTCTAGGACATAGAAAAGTTTGGGATGGTGCGGGACCTACGCGGACATGGAGAACAATGGTACCCAGTGTAGAGGTCATGGTGTCATTGAAGGAACGCAACATAATGGGGTTACTATGCATGCAATTGGCAGGTATTTGCATTTGGTCGTACGCATGGGAGGAGATGATGTTAATGCTAGCACCACCATCGATCATAACGCGTCGTATGCATATATTATCGATAAAGATGGAGATGAAAAGAGTAGGGTCGGGGTCATCAGACTGGAAGGGAGCGATCTCTTCATCTGAAAAAGCTGAGGGTGGCCACTTGGCGAGTGGGTGAAGGTGTAGAGGAAGGTGAAGACCTAGTGAGAGAGGCTATGTGGTGAGGGGTAATGATGGAGGCTACAGGTGTGGGGTCATTTGGTAAGACTTTGATAGATTGAAGGACCTCCATGAGGGCTTGACGATGTGACTCCGAGGTCTGGATGAGGTCATATAAAGAAATTTTGAGGGGGGATTGGTGTAGTTGTTTTAGCATTGTGTGATGTGTGACCCGTCAGAAATGGGATATGCAAGACCTCGAATGATGACTTTGGGTGTGGGTGCGGATGGTATATTGGGTACAGGGTTGGTTGATGGGCCACTTTCTTTCTCTTTGCCCTTGTCTTTTTGAGCACAGGTGGTAATGTTGATCATGTTAATCTGAGGGGAGGTGGATGAAGAGGGTGTGTCATGGAAGGTATAGCGGCAAGAGGGAAAAAACCCTAGTGGTGGATACGAGCCTTGTGAGATGAGTAGGGTGCATTGGCATTTGGGTGGTGATTTGGCCAACTCTCTTATGTGAACCATGTTAATTTCAAATCTCAGGATGGATCTAAGAGTTGTGGGGTGGAGATTTTGGTCACTGAGTAGGAAATGAGGGAAGATCTGTGGAAATTGGTGACGGTGAAATGGGGTCCTCATCAAGAAGATCATCATCGTCAAAGTTTTCTTTAGGAGGACACAATTGGACAAGAGCGGTTTTCAAAGCCTTACAGTTCTCTACATCGTGTCCTGGCACACGATGGTAGGTGCAAATTTTGGTTTCGTCAAACCCTTTTGGTTTGGGTTTGAGTGGGTCATAAGGTCTAAGAGGTGGTAATGTGATGATAGAAGTTTTGAGGAGGTTGGTTAGGATTTTGGCGTAGGATCCTGCTAATGGATCACAATGGGAGGTGAATGTGGGTTTGGGTACAGGTGCGGCTGATTGTGGAGGAAGAGTCTTTGCAAGAGGGGGAGTAGGTTGGGCTACTAGTTTAGTGTGTGGTGTGGTCTTAGGTGTTGGTCGTATCTGCTTGGGTAGGGGCATGGTAGATGAACTGGCAATAGAAGGTGTAGTTGGTTTAACTACCTTATTGGAGGGTAGCAGATTTTTGGCTTTAGGTTGCATCTTCTTGGGTAAAGGTGATACGGGCGCACGAGATGTGGAGGGAAAAGTGATGGTGGAAGAGGGCGGGTTACCCATGGGGGTAACCGAGGTGCTGTGGAGGTAGGTGGTGCGGGTTGGGTAGGAGGCGTGAGTGAAAGAGAAGGAAGTGTCGTGGGTAGTGAAGAAGTTATTGACGGTATTAGAGGTATGGGTGGTAAGAAGGTTACGGTGAGAGTGGAGGTTGTGTGGGTCACTTGGGTATATTAGAGGTATGTGATGGGGAAATGGGTTGTTGCGTTCTTGGTTTACCGAGGATGGGGGTTTCTTGGCCAGGGTCGAGGGGTGAGGTCCTAGGATGGAAGGAAAGGGTGAAGGTGATAAGGGTGTGGTTGGCAAGGTTGGGGCATGAGATCTAGGAGATTGGATCTTCTTTTTAGGGGTCGGGTTAAGTTTGGTGTTAGTTTTGGAAGATGTAGCTAAATCTAATTTGATGGGTGGGTGAGTAAGGCTAGCTGTTGGTATGACCCCTAAGGTAGTGATAGGTTTAGGCAAGGGAGATGATATAGGCGTGGGTTTGGGTGTAGATGCAGGTTGGGTTATGGGTAGAGGTGTGAGTTGGGCCATGAGTGGTGTCATGGAAGGTATTGCAATAGTTTTGGTTGTGTTTGGTTTGGTTGCTCAAAACACTTTTGGATAGATAGTGGAGGTGTCAGTGAGTGACAACTGCATTTGTGTTGAAACAGGAAGTAGAAGACACCCCCAAAGTAGGGCTCTATCGACATAGTCAAGACGATCATCCAAAGCGTGAGAATGGTACTATTGTAAGTGGAGCCGATGTGGACTGAGTGGAAATCCCCGTAAAATGTGTTTGAGATACAGTGAAATGGCTAGCCTCGGACTCTGTGGGTAAGAGAGTCGAAAGCAGATCAACGGGATCTTGAAGGTCTAATGGTGAATGGTCATCTACAGGTGGTGGTACTTCTATAGTATCCTCCATGGGTAGAGGAGAGGACGGGCTAGCCAAAGTGGGCTCTCCTTGCATTGGTGTAGGTGGTGGACCTACATCTTCTATGAGTAGGAGAGGTGCCACTGACAACTGCTCAGAATTTTGAGGGGTCAAAGGCGGCGTGTTGATTATAGGCTCTTTCATGGGTGAAGGAGAAGATTAAGGGGGTTCCTCTGTGGGTAGAGGAGTAGATGAAATAGGTTCTAGTGCAGGTAGGGGAGCACGGGCTAAGATTTCATCTATGGAAGGAACATGAGGCAATTGGGAAGCAACTGGTATATCATTGAAAATAGCGTGGACCTCGCGGACATTGCTATCATTGTTTGAGGTATCACCAGCTTGGTTGGAAGATGGGGCATGATTAGGGAAATGGCTTCTTGAAGATATGCAGGTTTTGGTTAGCGGGTGCATTTGGGCTATCCAAGACTAGATCTCTGTTGTCTATCATTTCTTGGACGATATTTTTGAAGGTGATGCAGTTATTGTCGCTGTGACCTTTGACACGATGATAGTTACAAAATTTGTGTTCCTTATACCACGCGGGCATGGGTCGCTCAGGGTTGAAACCAGTATGTGGTTTTATAGGTGGAAGGGTAATGGCACCAGCTTTAACAAGCTTTTCCAAAACAGAAGAATAATATTCTCCTAGGGAAGTGTACTTTTGTTGTTCTCGTCTAAACTGGAAAGCTTGGACATGAGAGAGATTAGAAGGGGGTTTGGCTAGGTTTGATTGATGAGGGGGACCAACTTTGAGAACTACGGCATTAGCAGACCCTTTGGGATTTGAATAGTTGTTTTGGGGTTTCAAAGACGAAGAAGCATCATTTGATTTGAATGTAATGTTCTTGTTACGAAGTTGAATCTTCTTTTCTTCGATAGCACAAATTTCCAATTTCCATGCCATGGTGAATGCCTCGTCGAAAGTGTGAAAATTTTGCACCTGTAGGGTTGGTGAGATGTGTCTAGCACATGCCCGAGTAAATAGTTCTATAAGCTCAGTTTGAGGTAATTGGAATGTGAGCTGGTTAATGAGGCTACACCAGTGAGCGACGAAGTCAGCGATAGACTCATCGTCATACTGTCGTGTGGAATAAAGATATGTCATGGTAACCTTCTTAACAATGTTGATGGAGAAATGATCTAGGAAGGCTTGGGCTACTTGATTAAATGAGTAAATGGAGTGTCTTGGTAGTCCACTGTACCATTCCAATACAGGTCTTGTCAGGGACATTGGGAAAGTCCTAAAAAGTAAAGCATCATCGTGGGAAATCAGGTAACACCCATGTTTAAAGGACCACAAATGTTGTTGTGGATCTTCTTTGTTATTGAAGTGGTTGAACTTTGGCATTTCCCAATGTACGGGGTATGGTCGAATAGGAATGGATGGGTGAATAGGCTCAGTTACAAATTTCATCATAGGTGAGGGAATTGCGTGAGCCAAAAACCGATGCTTCTAGTGTCTGCATATTTTCCATCATCAACTTGATGAGGTCATTGGTAGGTTGTGATGGAGGGACACCTCCTGTGGCATAAGGAGGTAGATACTGAACCTGATAGGGAGGTTGAGAATAAGGAACTGACATAGAAGGTACATATCCAGAATGGGTGACAGACGAGATAGGGGGTTGTTGATAGTAGGTGTATATAGGTGAGATGGTTGTCATGACTCTGGTAGCGATTGGGGGTAGTGTTTGTGGGATGGAGAGGACAAGATTCTGGAATGGAGTAGGGGTCACCGACACCACAGGTGGTTGTGTTGCAATGGGTATTTGTGAGACAATGGGTGTGGATTGTGCTATGGTTTGGGTGGTGGACGAGGGGACAACAGATACGACATGCGCGAGGGAAACTGCAGATGCAGCGGTCATGGCGGGTATGGGTCCTAGCTGTGAAACTACCGGGGGTGAAGCGGTGAGGGTAACGCCACATTATTAAGGGCTGATGCAGCAGTAGGAATAAGGGCAGGAGAGATTGATACAGGCGTGTCATATATCAACTGACCAGAGGAGTCTCAGGTGGAAGAGTGGGAAAGGTAGAACTATAAGGCCGCGGGATTGTGATCAAGGAGTCGTGCAAACTCTTCGTCACCTGTAACAATGGTGGTAGGTAAGGTTGGATCCATGGGTGATAGGACAGAAGGCAGTGAGGGACTAGGTGGGAGTGGTTGACGACTAACGTGGAATATGAGGGCCTTAGTCTGGCTGCGAGTCAACACCATGTGAACAAGTGTTGACCTGGTAAGACTGTATTCTGTAGATGACACAGAAAATAGTAGAAATAAAGAATAATGGGGTCCGGGAGGTGAATCTGGTCAATGTCTAGATTTTAAAAAATCAAACACAGGAAACTGACGATGATCAGGTTGACCGGTGACGGTTATGGGCAAACCGATGACGGTCAGGATGACTGGTGACAGTTGGGGCAACATTGATGACGATTTTTGAAACCGATACCGATCACTGTGGAAGAAAACTAGTCTCAAAGAATGAAGTAGGAATGTTGGATTTGTACTGGTGAAACTGTGTATGACAGTAAGTATCAACAAGAGAGAAATATGATGATGCCCTGAGGGCCAGAAAATAGAATAGAAGTAGTGGTGAATGCTATTCTAGGTAAAGTAACTAGAAATCCAGAACGCTGACACCGGTTAGGGTTTAACCGACGAAGGTCAGATGTGAATCGACGACAGTCGCTGGACCGATGTCGGTGACTGTGAAATTAGAAAGAAATGAAGAAAATTGGTTTTGTGAATTAAATTAAGTGAAGAATCAAACTCAGAAGCCTTGAGAATGATGAGATGGGCCCTGACACACTCATACAAAGTCAGAATACTCCAACTACAATGGTGGAGTGTGCAAGGAAGAAGAAAAATGGAGAGTCGTAGTCTCACACCTCAAAACACAAACCAAGAAGAACACTAAGAAAAAGCATGATCCTAATAATGATTTTCTTATGGTTTGATTTAGCTTATGCTATTTAGGACTGACTGTGTGTATTTAGAACATAGTTTTTGGTTGGGAAGGCGTCCTACGAAGAAGGATATCTAAAAGGAGAGGTTTCATGTATGTTATGGCAAGGGCGGGCCGTCCTCTGAGATGATGACTCGACAGAGGCAAGGAGCTGGGGAGTACCTGCCAACCGGATCGTGTGATCACTAACAAATGTTCCCAGGTAAGATGTTGTTTTTAAGAAAGATGTGTATATTTGATTTTGTGTAAGTTTGGTAAGACACAAAGAGAGAGAGAAATGTGTTTTCTACGATTCTTTGTGTCAACCATCAGTTGGGCATGACTTCCAACATATAGGTTACCCTCAGTTTTAATGTGAGCTAATAATGCAACAAATTATAATGCAATGCAAGTGTTTTAAACCCAAATCGAACTGTGATATTCGATGTAGAAAGAGATGAACAAGAAGAGGGATGCTTTTTCACTAATGCAATGCAAAAGAAAGGAAGATGTGTTCTTTTTAAAGCACCAAAAACACGATTGTTTTTAGACAATAGAAAGAATGAGAATGATTCCAAAGAAGAAAATTAATGTGGAAGATTTTCGAAGGGAAATAAACACACAACTTTCACCTAGGAATGAATAAATGCAAAAGAACCCCTGATGGGTCCCACTAGGCGTGACAAAATGTTTCACCATTTTCTTTACCTTTTCAAAATGACAAAACAGATAAGGGTAAGGGCCAAGGAGGAATACCTGTTAAATGCTGGTCGGTTGATGGTTGTTGCGTGCACTTTCTGACTTCTTGATCCACAGCTGAATGTGAGAGCTTCCTTTTGGCTAGGAGGAACTACCTGTAATAGAAAACAAGACCACAAAAAGATAGTTAAATGATATATGACAGTGGACTGCCTAGCGTATGCTAGTTCTGGGAAGTGTGATACTTCCTAGACAATTGTCAATCCACTGTTTAAAACAAGTTAATGCGAGAAGTAAAAAAATTCCTACTATAGTTGATATGATTTAGGTATCTCATTCAAGTATAATAAGCAAATCCAATCATAACAGGCTAGGCTATAGTTGGATCTAAGAGGCGAGGTGTCGGTCAAGGTACTGGGACTGGTTAGGGCCTGATTCTGGGTTATTTAGGTCAACTGGTAGGGTGATTATTGGGTTTGTTCTTGGTCGAGGTGTAAAAACATAGAGACCAACGTCGGCTAAATGTGACCGATGTCGGTTTAGGTAGAACCGACGACAGTTGTGGATAACCGGCATCAGTATGGTCGAGGTAAAAGAAACTCAAAATAGATTAAATGGCAGGGGTGATCTGGGGTCAAATAAATTTTGGGAGAGTGAATGGGGAGGTCTGTAGAGATCTTAAGTATGCTCAGAAGTACACAACAGGTGAGAACAGGTGATTTGGTGATATGGGTGAAGGGATATTCGAGTTTACAAGTAAGTGTGTGATAAAACAATAAGCATGCAAAGAACAGATTAATAACAGGAATAATAAAGATTACTAACTAAAATAAACCATATTGGTTAGGGCCATACTTACTGTGTAAGATATGATGGCTGAGAGGTGGAGGTGGTTGATTGGAGAATACGTATATAGTCCTGTAGCGGTGATTTCCTGGAGTGCTCCCGTGAATGCAATGGCTCTATGATTGATCCTGGTGATGGCTCTGGATATCTGGATACGTAAAAGGATGATTGTTTTGCTTGCATGCAGCTCTGATCTCCTTCCTTACTCTCAGAATGTGCCAACCCAAAAATAAGGCTGTTTGGGTGAATAAATGGTAATCGACGACGGTTCTGGGTTGACCGGCGTCGGTTTAGGGGTGACCGGCGTCGGTTAAGGTGTGATTCCCTAGGTTTACTAAAATGGGCATATCTTTCTAATTTCTTAGGCCCAGTTAGTTTATTCTCACGGATTAGAACGGAAACTTCCCTTCTAATGAGTGGGAATGTGGTTAGAGAGATTTTAGGGATTGATTTTAGGGTTAGACAAAATCTTAGCTCATTAAGGCAAGTTAGACTTAGCTATTGTTAGTTATGGAAATGCCAAGAATAAGTCTAGGGTGAGGTGGTTAGGTGAGGTGTCTAGGTGAGGTGGAAATTAGCTTAGTTAAAATAATTAAGTAATGAATATTGTGAGGATGGGTATTAATTTAATTAAGTTAATTAACTTAATATTAATTTGGGGTGGAAGGGGCCATGGTTAGATGAGTATGCTTGAGTTGGTTAGTTGACAAGGGACCAAGGGGAGTGTGACCCAATTTTGGTGTCTACAAGATGATTGCAAATTGTTCAGTGACAGTCAGAGTGTAATTCATTTGGCAAAGAACTTAGCGTTTCATTTGAGAATGAAACACATTCATTTGAGGTATCACTCATACGATAAGTATTGGAGGATGGGAAATTGAATCTGGAAAAGATTCATACGAGTGAGAACCATGTGGATATGCTAATGAAGCCATTAGTTAAGGAGAAGTTGGAGCTAAACTCCACTTCTATTGGTCTTCGAGTTTGAGACTTGAAGAGGAAGAAACAAAGCTAAGGAAGGATCCAAGAATGACATTGTACAAGTGTGGTGCACTAATTAATCTCCAAGTGGGAGATTGTTGAGTTATGGAGCTCAATTACTTCGGATTAGCATACAATATGAAACTTGCTGGAAAACATAGTAACTGACATCGGTTATGGAGGGACCAGAATCGGTCACCTATGACTGACATCGGTTAGGGCTAACCAACATCAGTTACCTGTGCAGGAGTGTTTTATTTAACTCTCGGGAATTGGATCTATTTTTAGTATTAAATTAGATCTATTGATTGTAATTACATGGCTAAGTGTCCTAAGTTTGTATACACCTATATAAGCATGAAAGCCATAGTTTAGAAGTAAGAATTAAGAAGAACTTGCAAAATTTGATGATTATTGTCAGAATAATTATGAGAGAGAATTCTTGGAGAAGAAACAAAAGCTTGAGTGAAAGAAAATATTGTACATCTGAGGGGTGTGGAAGATTGTAAATCTTCAATTATATATCTTGTCAAAGCTTTGGATAATAGATTGGTTTGTTTATTTGTGGACGTAGCCCACACTGGGTGAACCACGTTAAATCTAGTGTTGATTTATATCTCTTGTTTTGTATGATTATTTTAGTAGAATATCCGCTTTCATTGCATGTATGTTTAGATCTGATATATTATCTGTACAACCTTGTGCTAACCCCAACATTAATGAAGTGTCATTAATTAACCAAAATAGAGGGAAACGTTAGTTAATTAGTAGAAATCACTAAATATAACGAAACTGATGAGATAGAGGATAATCAATACCACTTTAGCATTAAAACTACGTAAGCAGATTTTAGGTGTCTACAATATGAATAATTAATGTCATAAAAGCCAAATTTATTACATGTATATAGTATCACACGTTTGTCTTGTTAACCATCCAATACATCGGGAGGCAACCAAGCTTGTTAGACACTATTTCAACAAATTTGAAATCTCCACAAAAAATCCAATGTGCATATGATAACTCGTCAACAAACCAATGTTATAGGCCTAACATTTCCACCACACTATTAAAATAATAAATCTTAGTGATGTTAAAAGATGGGTTTAAATGTTAAATAATACTAACAAGGCTCTTTTTGAGGGGTCAAACCCATGCTCAACATATGTTGGCAGTGATCTTAGAGAAATAGAGGTAGTTACTCCTCCATGCATGGGATCCTGATTATTGGTAGGAAAAATACTAACAAACCAAATAACTTACTAAAAAATGTGAACACAAATTTATCACCGCATTATTTTATTGCAAGAAAGCATGTCCAAATATAGAAATTATTGTTGATATCACACCCAACATACTTGCAAAGTGGTTCTATGAGATCTTGTACATTCCATGAGAAAAAATTAAAAATTCATGGGGATCGAGGGACATATCCTCAAAATTTAATCCTTGAAGGTTCCATAACTAATATGTAAAAATTATTATTGATCATTCAACAAGAAATCACTAAGTTGAAATGGAGGTATTTTGCTCGGAAATTATTCTCTATCCTCTAATTAGCAAGGTGGATTATGAGACTATCTGACATAATCCTTTCATGGAGAAATACCATGAGATTATCGAGTACTTCTTGACTAGTTTCTTGAGAGACATATATAACATAAATAGCTAAAGGTGAACTAAAATACCTTGGTTTGCCTACCTCTTTGGAGGAATCGACTTGGTTACGAGCAGGCCCCCGAGAGGGTTGAGTTATTGCAATGAAACACTTTGATGATTCCTTTACATAAGAACCAACACAAAGTTTGAAATTCCATATTTGCAAATGGGCATCCATGCATTGGGGTTTTCCCCCGTAGGCTTGTCTTTTGGCTTCATGAATGATCTAGTATTTCTTACCATTAGGTTAAACAAATGATGCGCCCGAATTAGCGGAACGTGACAGGTGTCCATAACTTGAGCTCCGGTGTCCTTTAGTCGTTTTTTTTTTTTTGAAACCACATGTTTCGATGAGATGAACGCAACGGAAAATCTTCTCCTACCTATTGGGGAAAGTTTTCGACACGTTTTCGGGCGCTAACTCCTCCATCTTGAGGCCGAAAATTAGGATTTAAGTTATTGTTCGGTTTTTTCCTATTTTTGAGCATTAGTTAATTTTAGTCTATTAATTGCATTATGAGTTAGAAAGTTGGAAATTCCTCTAATTTAGGGATGTATAAGATGCGTGGCAATTTCTGTGCTTGTAGGAATAAGCATGCGAACTTACTAAGAATAGCAGGTTCTAGTAAACTGCTAAAAATAGTAATTTCCGCCAGCTAGAGTAGATTTAGTCAGAGTTAGCTAGAGTTTATTGGGCAACTCGAGTTGGGAGTTGTTTTCCTATTTAGCAAACATTGTAATTCATTATTTGATAGCAAAGAAGGAGATTTATTTTCTTTGGAGTTCATAATATTTGTAGTATATCTGGTTTGTTCTTAATTTGGCTACATTACATATGGTGTATAGGGAGGCACAAAAGCACCCTCTTTCTTCATTTCTTCTCTCTTTGGTGGATCTATTCTATATAAAAATTTATCCTTTTGATGAAATGGATACATAGTAAATAATTGGAGAAGGAGAAAATATCTCAAAATTGGTTGTTGTCGAATGGCCTTGGTGGAGAGGATGAGAAGTTGTAGATATTTTTCAAATATTTGGACTTAAATTTAGTTACAAATATCACCTGAAGCCATCAAGGATATGAATTAAGATGTACATACACACCCCACCATGATCCAATGCATATCCTTCCAACAAAAATATTCACTAACACTTAACTTTTCATCATGTTCTACACCAAAAAATAACCTTTGCAACAAAACACCCCTCCTTTCCAAATCTAGACTAATCCTAGGATTCTACCAACGCGTCTCTTGTAAGTTATTACTAATTGTCACTTTTACCTCTTACAATGAGACCATGTACTATTTATAACCATAGCACATCCTAAGATTAACCTAGAATTTTCCATAAGACAAAATCCTAAAATAATATTTTTAATGTGAGCCCTTTTTTTGCACAAGACTCAAGTTGACCAACTAAAGTTAGTTCCACCACTAAAAATGGCTCCACCACTAAAACCAGTGATGCATGAAAAGTATAAGACACATATCGCAACAATATCCTAGGGATTTTTTAATACTTTTCTTCAAGGAGACAAAGAACCCATTCTTCATTCGCCCTTAGATACGAAGCCCATTTATTCCATACACCAAGTACACTTCTCAACACATACTATCTTTGTCAATGAATCTACTACATATTCCTTTGCCTCCACCTCATCTAAAAATACCCATCTATGTACGCTCCTACTTATCTAGAGTGTGGATTATCATGGGGATCCTTATCCTTTTTAACTTGAAATTATTCTTGAAATACCCTACTTTACCACATATACATTACTTCTTCTTAATAATTTATAGAGAAATAGATTTACCTCTAGACTCAACATGATGTGTACTGCCACTAATTTATCCCAAAATTCCTTTACAATTTTCTTAGTAGAGATCATTAAAAATTCCAGGAGAAAAAAACATTAAAAAACAGGAGTTATAGATTAAGACCTTCCTATCAACCATCTCACACTCTTCATTTTTTAAACCTTGTAGGTTCTTTTTGTATCATGATGATCCATAGATCTCTCTTAATTAGGAGATCCTCCATCTTGAGTTTTCGTAAATCAATTTTCATTCCATTAAACCTATCAATATCAATCCTTGTGCTTCCCACCATAGTCAAGATTCTACAACCTAGACGTGGAATCTCATAGCATGTTAAATAAAATAAGAAAAAAATATCATTGAATATGACCTTTGCTATGATACCAAATGTTTTTATTTTGGGAAAAAAAATGTAATAAAATATAAAAGAAACATTAATAATTGGGGGGTTTAAACAAATAAAAAAACATGCATATAACATTGAATTAGTATTTATCTTAGTGATTTAAAGAAATTTAAATACTATGCCAGAGGATTGAGATGAAAGGAATATTATAGTAATAAAAAAGATCTAACATAAAAAAGTATAAAAAAGTATACAAGAGAGGAGAATTAGAACGACTTAGCTTGTATTGAGAGATTTGGTTAATCCACACTAAATCATGCACTTGGGTACATTTCTAGGTCCTAAAACATACTTACTATTCATATGATTCCTAAGCGAGAAAACTAGTAATTGACAACTATCTTTGGCCTCTTTGTTTTGTTTCTCTTCTTTCTATTTTTTTACACACCTACAACCCAATTGACGATATTTCACTTGTTTATCTTTTATGACTTTAGACACCAGTGCATCCAACCAAGATGCCAGCACCCAGGTGCCCTCATCCCCTTCTGAGTGCCCCTGACCTCTTTCTACCTTACTCACTTCTTTTGGGCTCTCTTTTATCTTTTGGGCATATTATTTTCTTATGGGTCAACCTTCCAGTTGTCAATTATGAAATTCAACCAAGGGAATCATATAAATACAAAGCTATGTGATCAAAATAAAGGACCAAGCTCTAAGCATCTATTATCATCACCTAAGGTTGCATCCAAAGGCATCTAAGAGCATCAAAGGCATCCATCTAGCACTCATTACAAGGGACAAGGGACTGTATTTTCTACATACACTTCATAGGAAGGGGAAGTTCATTTTTCCATCCACACATCTATTTACATTGGTACATCTAGTTATCACCCGCTATCATGTGCACTTGCACAAGGGCATCCTAGGGCAAAATTCTATCACACACACAAGAACTACATGGAGTCTGAGATGTAGTGCAATGCTCAGTCGTAAGTTCACTCAGTTGGGTGACTGTCGGGGTTAGTTTGACTCCCCATATTACATCTTTTATTTTTGGGATTTGATGTAGTTTGAGGGTTTTACAGGTCAACATATCTTTTAAGGTTATAGGTGCATATCTGCGATACAAGGTGTGACATACAAGCAACCAACAACGAATACAATGACACCATCTGCACACCAGAAAAATCAGGTTCCAAGCTCCTTTCGCAGTCACAGGTGTCCAATAGAAGTCTGGTGCCTAGGCTCCCCTGCCCTAGTCCAGGCATCATGGTCCGAATCTGAGTTCCAAAATTTATTGTGCACATTTGCGACAGTCTGTCCCTTCTTGTTCATCAGTTTTTCCATTCCCATATCAGTTCCAGGATAAACGTGAATCATCTAATCATTATTTCCCTCTCTTGCACTTAGGGTTTTATATTTATTAGCTTATTGCTTGTGTTGTGTATCTGAAGTTTTTAATCATAGTTTATCATTGTTACTCTGTAATTTAGGGTTTTTAATTAAATATCCATTTTTGTTAAATCATTTGGTGAACCCGAATTCGAACACTCTTGGATCATTCTTTCTCTTGATTACATCATCATAGGATCCTCTCCACCATGGATATCTCCATTCATGATTTTTGTAAGCTAATCCTGATTGTAAGGCTAAAATAATTCTCTCTTGGCTAATACTTATATTCCTTCCAATACTCATTGGACCTTGTATATCATTTATTCGTAGTATACATTTTTCGCAACTTACTTTTACATCTTATGTAGTTTCACTCTTTCTGTTTATGACAATGATCCTTCCCTTTATATATCAGGCTTGCATCTATAACATGGGTATCAAAAGTGCAATAGTCGATAATGGATCTGAGCTCAATATTTGTAATTTATCACTTTCAAAATATTGGCCTTTCCTTAGCATATGTTAGTCCCATCATCCATTTCTCTTCATGTGTATGATTCTTCTACACATCCATGCATAGGCACTATCACTTTACCTCTTACAGTTGGGCCAAAAACTATTCCTACGAGTATTCTTTGTTATTGATGTCGCAATCATTCAATACAATTGCTTACTTGGTAGGCCATGGCTTCATGCTATGCAGGTAGTGTAATCTTCTACAGTTCATCGGTGTGTTAAATTCCTACATGATGGCTTTGAACATACTATCATTGTTGACATCGTGACCCATTCAAATATTGTCACTTAGACCCAATCACTGCATTACCTACTCTAATTTCTACTACTTCGGTGCATGCATCCCACTGATGATTATCAACTCATGGAACATCCTGTATCTACACATGACTTGCCTCCTCTCGAGGGAACTATTTATGCATTGGATTTACCATCCACCACATCTTCCCACATCCACTCTATATCGGCATCTACCTCCTTTCACATGCACTTTTTTCATAAATAACTCTTATTGGCATCACATTCCATTTGATCCTACTTTCTCTGAAATAGTTTTCATGCATGATGGCTTGGATCAACTTGGATTCACACTCGCATGATCTCCTCCCTCCACCTCATTCTCCTCACCTCTATCATGGATATGTTTGCATTACTGTTGCTTATGGCCTCCGTGTCTTCCATCTATCAGTCTTTGTTACATGCACTTCTCACATTTCTCCACTTACACTTGGATAGTCTTGGCTTGACTACATTGGTGGCACTTTGGATCCTAATCATATTGATATCACATTTCCCATGCCTTTCAGTCATGTTTCTATTTGCAATGATTCATTTCTCGGCTATACACAAAATCTTACTTATTGGTATGCACATGGTTGTCCACTACCACCTTTCACTGATGAAGAATACACAATGGGCATGTACAATTTACACCATAATGGATCTTTATATGATCAACCCCATACTATTGCTTACCAAGTCTCTTGACTCTTCTCCATTTGGCTTCGACTATGAAAATGATGATCTCTTAGACGATGTTACTTGATTCTTCTCTACATCATACACTTGGGGGCATCATGCTCATTCTCTCCCCCCCTCCTAGTGTCCATCATCATTAAGTGTCTAATCATTTCTTACTATTACACAACTTGCTATATGTATCTTCATACTTCACTATTTCTAAGCATTAATCTTACACACACTTGATACACTTTGTATCTTTGTCGTACATTACCCTATGATGCACTCTTGTGTTAAGGTTCACACTTGACTGTTGAGGGCATACTACATCCATGAACCTCACACACTACATATTTCATGCTTCATGCTTCACGATACATCTTTCTAGCATTCTTATTCTCACACATCATACTACCTATGATGCACTCTAGTTCCATGGTTCATACTCATGCCAGGGTCTAAATCTGAAATGAACCACCTCTTCCTCTTCTACACTTATGCTTCATTTATCTATCTTTCTAGCACACATTTTCAAACCATTTCCCAATGATGCACTCTTGTTCTATGGTTCATTCTTGATTGTCAAGGGGTTATTTTATAAATGAACCTCATCTCATACTCATACACATTTACTTGGGGGGCACGTTGCTCCTATCACATTCACATTGCATACCATTCCATCTCACTCATACACAACATATTGCATATCTTGGTTGTACTTATTCTTGCTTGCTTATACTTACATGTACACTTTGCTTACTATGTTAGATGAATATCTAGTATGTCATTATATTTATCATATACACATGTGTTCACTTGGTCTTTAGTTGTGAATGCAAACTTCTATACAAATCTTTACATGCAACAATGATGCTTGGCACTGTACCTCTTACCAGTCCCACCGAGGCTCCTGGGGGCATCTACATTTACTACTCTCCACATCACAGGTGTTATTGTTTCATTATTTACTACTTCCTATTCTTACTAGCACACTACCTTTCTATTGATACTATACACACTTTCACATACTCTTTATCTTTCTAACATGCTAACGGGTGCTTCATGTGCAACATTTACTTTGCAGGAACTATTTGCCACCATGGTTGTCTGTACATTTGTTTGACATTGTTTTCTACTTGTATGCTATTGTTTTTTCGGGCTATGCCCTTTGTCTTGTATACATCATTGTATGTATTTTGGATGCTTCAGCCCTAATTGTCTTGTGACATTGTGAGTGATGTCCCATGTCTGAAACCCACTTTTCACAATCTATCTTGTATGCACACTTTTTGTTACACTATTTTTCTATTACATGCTTACTTATTTTTCTACTAACACATATTTCTAGCCATATTTGTTTGCATGTTCCTTGGTTTCTACCATGCACATTCCCTCCCCCTGTAGGGTATATAGTTTCAAATCAACATCAGGTCCTCTCCTTTGGGCCACATTCTCCTAGTGACATCGTATGCACCCCAAATGAGGGGGGCATACATTGGGTGAATCAGTCACCCCATACAATAACATCAGAGCTACAACATAGTTCAATTTAACACAGTACATAACAAAATAGTCTACAGTTACAAAAATGGACTTGAATCTGACTTGGGTCCTCAGTTCAACATAAACACCAGCACCCAGATATCGACACTAGTGTCTGGGTGCTCCTGACCTCTCCTACGTGCCTATGTCCTGGGGGTAAGATACAATACTTTCTTAGATCAACACAGTTTCAACAGTTCACATATCAGTTTTCACAGTACATGCACGAGTCCTCCAGCAAAATGCATAATGCATTCTTAATCTCCATTTTCTATTGGGACAAAATACATAACAACATAGTATGAACTAAACATGGATCACACCATCTGCAATGGTGTATTAATTCAGGAAGTAGTCATAGAAGGAGAGTAACACTAGACCTCTCTCCCCAACACTCTTAGATTATCATGGCATGAGATCACCCAAAAAACTCACACTTGGCATCACCCAAAAACTCATTCTTGTCATGAGATCACCCAAAAAACTCATTCTTGGCATGAGATCACCCAAAAAAAACTCACTCTTGACGTGATAACAAAAAACTTTTCTACAATAGGACATTTTCTATCATTTTCACTCTTCATCATCAGGTGCACACTTTCCTTTTACTAATTTTTCACATTTACATACTTTTACAAAGTTTTCATAATACATGACTTTGATTACTCTTTCACTCTTCTTTTACAGGTCCATCCTTAATACGCAACAAGAAACAATCCCTACATCAAGCATAATGCGTCCAAAACAGGTACAACATGATACAACACAATACGCTTCACCCCTAGGTCACTTCCTCTTTCTTAGCTTCCACGCTTCATTTTTATCACTCCACACTTTCACTTGTCTCTTCGGCACGCTATCACCATCACATTCTACATGGTTATCAGGTACGCATCTCTTATCTACTTTATGTTATCAAGTATTCACTCAACAACATAAAGTGGGGGCAAATGTAGACACAAAATCACACACTTGGGTACATTTCTAGGTCCTAAAAGCATACTTGCATTCATATGATTCCTAAGTGAGAAAACTAGTAATTGACAGCTATCTTTGGCCTCTTTATCTTGTTTCTCATTTTCTTTCTGAGTCTTTTACACCTACATAGCCCAGTCGGTATTTCACTTACTTATCTTTTATGACTCTAGACACTAGCACCCAAGCCAGGACACCAGCGCTCAGGTGCCCTCATCCCCTCTAGGTGCCCCTGACCTCTTTCTATCTTACTCACTTTTTTTGGGTCTCTTTTATCTTTTGGGCATCTTATTTTCTTATGGTTCAGCCTTCCAATCGTCAATTACAAAATTCAAACAAGGGAATCATATAAATACAAAGCTATGTGACCAAAATAAAGGACCAAGCTCTAAGCATCTATTATCATCACCTAAGGTTACATCCAAAGGCATCTAAGAGCATTAAAGGCATCCATCTAGCACTCATACAAGGGACAAGGGACTGCATTTTCTGCATACACTTCATAGAAAGGGGAAGTTCATTTTTCCATCCACACATCTATTTACATTGGTACATCTAGTTATCATCTGCTATGAAGTGCACTTGCACAAGGGCTTCCTAGGGCACAATTCTATCACACACGCATAAGAACTACATGTAGTCTAAGATGTGGTGCAACGCTCAGTCGTAAGTTCACTCAGTTGGGTGATCGTCAGGGTCATTTTGACTCCCCATATTACATCTTTTCTTTTTTGGGATTTGATGCAGTTTGAGGGTTTTGTAGGTGGACATCTCTTTACATGATACAGGCACATTCAACAATCATATTACGACATATAGGTGACCAACAATGAAAATCAACGACAATCTAGCGATACAAGAAAAATCAGGTTTCACGATCCTAGGCAGACATAGGCACCCAGAAGCATACTTTGGCATCTAGGTGCCCCTAACCCAGTCCAGGCGCTCCAATTCAGGCATATCCGATAGCTCCAGAATTTATTGTGCATAATTGTGACAAGCTTCCTTTCTTGTTCATTAGTTTACTAGTCCAGATCAGTTCCAGGGATAACGTGAATCAACGAAGTCATTATTTCCATCTCTTGCAACTAGGGTTTTATAATTAGTAACTTATTTGTTTGTGTCATCTTGTATCTAGAAGTTATTATAATTTACATTTTTTACTCTGTAATTAGAGTTTTAATAAAATCTATTTTTGTTAAATCAATTACAGGCCATCATGTAAGCCACCATCGGTAAATATTTGAGTTTTTGTTGAGAGAATTATCTTTCAAAACAAGTGTGTGGTAAATCAACATGTCATACTCTCTAAACATGTAAGCTATTCCCTATCTGATTATGAATGGTTTTCTTAAGGACATAAGAGAGATTGACATCAATAAATATCCTTTTTAGGTCGAGCTGAATAATTTTAGTAGGATCATAACAAATGACATACCCTGAGGATGTTACCAAAGGGTCAGTAAAGTGTCGACAACATAAGGGATTCCTTGAGGAAACCATGGTATTCCACCTAGATCATAATGTTGAGATTTATTTATCCATAAACAACAAAATGAAGCATCTAAGTGGGCAAACACAAGAAAATAACCATGCATATACCAAGGACCCTTTTGTAAAATGGCAGAAACATATAGTGATTAATAAAATGAAACAAAAGAATCCCTTGGTCATATTTTGGACCATGTCCAATTTAATACCTTGAGGGGTCTAAATAGTTTGCATCTAATTTTTAGCACGCTTTCAGAAGGAATTCTCCTAAGAAATAGCTTATTAAAGAAAACTATTATAGTCATCTACATGCACAAGTAAATCTAGGAATATGCCAAATAATATCAAGTGAAGATTCATATTCATTACCTCAAGGAATACCTTCGAGATGAATTTATGAGGATTTTTAGCATGAGGCACCATGTCCAACAACTTCATAGTCAACAGTTGTAGCATCAAAAATTGTTTTGTTGATGTGAGACATAATTTTATAGACTATAGGGCCACCCAAAGCTGAAGTAAAAAAGGGAACAATAAATGTAAATGATCTCATGGGTTTTTTAAAATTTCATTTGAAACTTAAAGTACGTGTAAAGTATATCAATGGGTGTGGGAATTAAATCCTAACAAAATTCATTCCTCAAAGAATGCTTGAATTTTAATTTGCACTTACTTTTTAAGCTCTAAAATAAAAATGTGGGTGAATACATACGTTTTTAGGTTTGCGACAAAATTCTGACAAAGTGTTGTACAAAATGCTATATTAAGTGATTGAATGCATGTTAATTGGAATCCTAGAAGATCTGAGGAACAATGTTGTAGATGGAGATCTAAATGTGTGTGAATGTGTAAACAGTAATGTTCAGTGAAACATGATAGAGAAAATAATATAAATGGAACATAAATTATAAATTAATTTGCATGTTCTATACATTCCATACTCTCGAGGGAGATGTATGGTTGTTAATATTTGATCCATAGGCTCGCCATCTAATGTTGCATATGTGTATACATATAATACAAGTTGTGCAACCATAATTTTCTAGAATTTGAATTGCTCGGGCTTACATGCAAAACTCTTCACCTTTTGATGGTTAAGAGGCTTGATTTTTAGGTGTGTGGTATGCTAACAAAATCTATCGCGTACTGCAGGCTCTAGAAGTGTCACTTGACATGGCGCAATGTGTCCATGTCCTTGATGCATAAACAAGACATTTTTCTCAAGTATTAAGTTACGTGGTGTGTTTGTAGATGCTCTAAAGATGGTCGAGGTTATGTAAAGGTTGCACACATGGCATAATGCAATGCAAGTTGCATGAAGCGTAGGGTTCTGCTAAACAACGTTGATTTGAATCTTGAAATGTTGGTGTGAAGCAATAAAAGGGAAGCTACTCCTCAAGATCACACCATCTAAGCCTCTGAAACTCACACACTCCATTCTTGTCGAGAAACATGCATAATATAGTCTTCAAAGTTGTGTGACATGTATCCTAGTGCTGCATGGGATGTGCATGATGTTAGAAACTATGCGAATGTGCTCAAAGCATGGAATCTATGTGCTATGTTTCTTGGCACTCCACAAGATGTGCATGATGCATGGAGGTACATTGCTTGGTGTAAGTGGCTAAGGTACTCAAAGTAATAATGCAAGGTGGTGGGTAGGCAACACGACTACATTACACCTCAGTTTAAACACCTAACCCCTTTCCCACTCTCACCATAAAATTAGAACAATCTCTAACTTATCACATAATGAAAAGATAAGATTATAGTGATGATTTTGGTGTAAATAACAAATTTCTTACACTTATAAAATATGAATTCCTTAATAAGCCATCATAATCATTAATTGATGTGCATCCCATAATGACAACAAGGGCAGTGGTGGAGTGTAATGTCGCGAGTTGTTCACAATTATGTCTGATCTTTATTTTGATATTTATTTGATCACCACAGGGGAATTTCAACCTTAAATTTGATGTTTATTTGACCATTACTTGAAATTTTTTCCTTTATTCTTGGAGAACTCATTAAAAAAATTAATATCGAGGCCATCTGGTCAAGTTTGAAACCCATTTTCTTGGATTTTTTTTAACTCCACATAATGATGCAACTAGATTGATGTCATTTATCATGAGTAAATACACTAGTAGTTGCTCGTCCACGGGGAGCAAGGGTACGCCGTTATTAGAGAAACAACAGTCACTACAAGAGTGGGCTAAGAAACATTGTAATTGTGCAAGCGGACTATATCGAGAACATCCATCGCAACAGTAGGTAATCAAGCACATGAAAGCATTGTATAATAAAAGCCACAAGTGCAATAGGTGCGAAAAATATTTGTTGGGAAAGGAAACGAGGAAAAACACTCCAATAATGTGCAATCAAACACCAAAAATGAGAACAAGATTTGTAACTGAGCATTACGAAGATATAGAGGCTGGCAGTAGTAGTATTGTTTGTTATGAAAATTCCTTTCATATTCCTTTTTCATTTTCATACTTTCAGTATGTTAATTCCACTGCAAATTCAGTGATCTGGAGATTGTTGGAGTTAGAACAATAGATTGACACACTCTCTACACTTGTGCACCAACTCAAGCATGTGTCAAATTTGTAGTAAAAATGTAATATTTTTAATAGTATATAAAATATAATTCTTTGTTCAATTTGTTGCAGAAGGAACGAGATGACCCACATACCATTTCACCTATAAAACAATGAAAATCATTCAAAACATACCCAATGTAATTTCCCCAGCTTGCTCCCTCTCAGGGTCAAATTGGCCTTTGACTATGAGGTGATAACATACATAAACCATGGAAAATGGAAACACAAAACACTAAACAAGTAGAACAAAACATAAGAAAGTAGAAGCAAGTAGGGAGAGAACCCTGCCTAAGCAATCGTGATGGTGCAATAATTACCAGGATCATATTGGTCTCCAAATTTGTGTATTCAGTGGATGATGTGGTTAGTCCAAAGAAGAAATCTATAAGATACAATGTAGTTAAAACAAAGCAAGTAGGTAAACATCAAAAAACTTGTAGATTGTGGTTCATAAGTTCAAGTTTTAGATCAAGTCGAAAGATTAGCTATAACAGAATATGAAATATAAGATCTATGGAATAGATACACAGAAGAACAAATTTATGATTCTTTGTCATAGATATCATTTTTGTCATCATGAAAATACTCATGTAAAATCTTTAACCTATGTTACATTATTTTAATAACTACAAGATTTACATTATCATAAACTTGATTTGTGCGCAATTAAAATGCCAATCTCAAATTTCATTTGGGTTGTGTCCATAAAACTTATATCAAAACAACAAACACTTTAATGATAAAGAATATTTTATATATTGACATTAAAATCTATTAGAGAAAAATAAATACATAAATAAATAATATAATAAACAAATTTAAAAAGTATAATTCATATCAAACAAATTGCATTTTAAATAATAATAATAGCAATATCCTCATATTTCAATGGCCTGATCTTTTAATAAAAAATTCCAATACCGATAGACCACGAGCCCTCCGATTATTTTCCACATTTTTAATTCTAAATTATTCAAATATATTTTTTAAATTAACTTAGTATAACTTTAATAAAAAGTATTGATAGATTTTAAGTCATATTTCTTTGTATTTAACAGTAATCTACTTTGTTTAAATAATTGATCTCAAATTTATAACCTACCTTGAAAAATATGGGAAAACTAATTTGGCTTTTTCATAATAAACTATAACACAATTATCCAATTGAATCATAACATGTAAAATTTAATCCCTCCCATTCACTTTTATTCTATCGAGTATATATAGTGTATTTATGTATAAATTATATTAGTACCTGTAAATATATATTAAACTATATTATGAAAGACTTTTCCAAAACAAGAGCAACAATGCTCCTAAGTACGGCCCCAATTGTATTGAGAGATATGTAAGAAACAAAGGAAGATGGAAGATGGAAGATGTAAAAAAAGTAAAAGTTGTGGTCATTTAAAAGCATGCTTTTGGATGTTATACTTTAAAGTCCACATAAAGTCCAAGTCCTTTTATTTGTTCATTAACTATATATTAAAAATGTAAAAAGGAAACCAAGAAAATAAATGCTATCATAAATGTTA